>JAAGEH010000037.1:6400399-6876426 GCA_011751065.1 Lasiurus cinereus
ATATACACTGAGTGGCCAGATTATTACACATTCAGAGATCATAATAATCTGGCCACTCAGTGTATAGCCAATGTTGCCTCACTGTCTTGGAATTTTCATGCTTCTGTGAATTTCCCATGCTCATGTCTTAAATATTTGATTTTTTCCTGTTAATCTGTCTCTCTTAATTTGATTATTAGCCCTTCCAGAATAATTTAGAAGGTTGAAGAAAAAGTATTAATTTGTTTTAGTCCACACACCATGCTCCTAGAAAACAGAGTCCAAGACACAGCCTGCATGTTAATGATACCTTTCTAACCTAGTTATTAATTAACTGGAAAGGTACAAAAGGGAAGGCCAACTAGTATAAGCATGCTACTTGTGCAGGTTTGCCAGGAAGCTGCAGTTTAATATTCCTCAGGCCCATTCCCTGCAGATCCTGTGGGAAGGGACTGGACATGGGAAAATAGACACAGGCCCAGTAATGTTTGGTGACATAGAGAAGGTACTTGTCTGTCAGTCACAGGTAGGAACAGGACACTGGCCAGAGTATGTGTGGCCACTGCAAGTACTGGAAGATTTGAGATGCTTAAGCTCTGAAACAAAGGAGTTTGTTTTTTTGTTTTTTTAAATATATTTTATTGATTTTTTACAGAGAGGAAGGGAGAGGGCTAGAGAGTTAGAAATATAGATAAGAGACATTGATCAGCTGCCTCTTGCATGCCCTCTACTGGGGATGTGCCCACAACCAAGGTACATGCCCTTAACCGGAATCCAACCTAGGACATTTCAGTCCACAGGCCGATGTTCTATCCACCGAGCCAAACTGGTTTCGGCAGGAGTTTGTTTTCGTGCCTCTTGCTCAGACTTGACTCTTGTCTTACTGGGCTTGCATGCTCCTGACATTTACACACATGGTCCACAGCCATGTAGGTCCCACACAATGGGCTGATGGACTGCAATTAACCTAATGCAGTACTGGACCCAGCTCCATCATGCAACAGAAACTTTGGACACTGGCTCTGATGCTAGCTCTGTTGAATCCCCAGCTGTACATCTTCTGGATTAAGGGAAAGGGAGCTTTAAAAACTGAGTGATATAATTCCATGAAAATAAATCTTTCTACCACATTTCATCCTCCCGTGGGGGCCTCTGGAAATGCTTAATCCAGTAGCACCTCAAGAACCCCATTTCCACTAGCAATGGAGAAAGACAATCCATGCATTTCTCTGATAACATTAAGATCTTATTGGGGGTGAGAGTGGGTTGCAATCCCAGGGAAACATGCATGAGGGCAAAGGGAAGAAAACAAGAGGGTGCCAGAAGCCAATTCCAGCATGTCATAATTGCAAGAGTTTCATCAAATGGTTGATGGAATTTGGGGACTCAACAAGGGCTGAGTCACATATGTTATAGCCTGCTATGAATGGCTAAAGGCATTTCCCCAAACCTGAAAAGGATACATAAATTGTTTACTTCCAGACAGCTCAGGACATCTTAATCTACATGCTATTGCCTCCTACTGGCCAAACACCTGAACAGCTGTAGACCAATTCTTCTGATCTGACAATGGATTCTGTATGGAAACCCTACCCTTTTGAAGTGTATATCTCCACCTTGCCTTAGGACAATTTGTGTTAATAAAAAGCAAGAGGTCCTGAGACAAGGAGAACTTGGTTTCTTTAGCCAGGCTCCTCTGACCCTCAATGCCTTTCAAAATTATCTTTCGTCTTTGGACTCATTTAATCTACACATGGCCCTGTCTCCAGATTCCTGAACCCTTCTAGATGCCGGATCAAGAACACTGGCGTTAAATGACGCCCAATATCTGGCACAGGGTAATTTACTGAACTGACCACAGCTTTACAAAAAAATACAGCTGGTTGCTTAGTATCCCAGGTTGTCTCCCTCAAGGCCAAACTAATGGGTATGTGACCTGTGTAGTGGCAAAGCCAACCCCCCCATCCTTACAAGGGCTCTATACTTGGTTTAATACTTTGTTGTTACCATTTTGAAATTCTCAATAATATATTAAATGGGGTCCTGCACTTATTTTCATTTTGCATTGGATCACAATAACCATGCAGTCAGTTCTGGTCTCCAAAGAAGAAAAGTGAAACAACTATATCTTGGAAGAGCTGGTTAGAGGGGGTGAGATGTGCACCTCCTGGCTCCTCCCCATTTCCTATTCTCTTATTGGTGACAGTCTCTTTCAAGGGGTGTTAACTTCCAGCTTTAGCTGGGGAATAAGAAAAGTGGCCCAGACTTAGAGGTGAAATAGCACAGAAGGGGTGCCCAGTGAACCTAAGGTGGTGCAGAAACAAAATCAATAGAGGATTCCCTCTATCGTAAAATTATATAATGAAATTATTGACATTTGCTATAACTAAAAAAAAATTGTTCACTTATAATCAATATCACCCTATCGAATTTTTCTTACCTATCAGATTAGACTTCATTTTGCCTTGTAGCCACACTGATTAAGTCTACTCCCTATTTTACAAGAAAGGCGTCACTAGTGTCATCTTAATCTTCCCAGGCAACAGTTTCTTCAACTAGTTCTCTGAAGGTAGGGTTAGTTATTACACGGGCTCTTAAGTATTAACTAACATTTACTGAGTACTTACTTGGTGCTAAACATTATTCTAAATTTTATTGATTTCAGAGACAGGAAGAAAAGAGAGAGATATATAAACATCAATGTTGAAGGAGAATCATGGATAGGCTGCCTCCAGCACATCCCCTACTAGGGATCCATTGAGCCCATAACCCAGGCATATGCCATGACCTTCTGGTTCATGGGTCAATGCTCAACCACTGAACCACATTGGCAGAGCTAATAGTTAATTCATTTAATCCTCACAGAAACGCTATGCGGTATGTACTATTCTAAAGTAAGGGTGCCATATGAGCTACATGATGTCTTCTCAGGAAATTTCAAATATAAGATAGTATCTCTTATACCTGGAAGGCTAGACAGTTAAAGTAAAATCTGTACCCATTGACACAAAAGCATAGTACTTATATTGGGAAGTAGGTATGGTCTTAAGAGCCATATTGTCATTGATTCTTGTGGGGAAGCATGAGACTTGATTGGAAAGTTTGTAAAGAGGGTATTCCCTTACAAACTTTCCAATCAAGTCTCATGCTTCCCACAGATTCTAATTTCTGCCATACCAACTACTAGCTGGATTACCTTGAGCCAGTCATTTAGCCTATCTGGGTTGTCATTTCCTGGTTTGAAAAATGAAAATAATAATACCTTCCTTAAAAGGCAATAATTCTAGTTACATGATTTGATGAACAAAATTTCCATTGTTATACTGGTATATAATAGATAATCTGTATTCATTTCATATTTCACAATCATTTCCCCCATCTTACTTTACAATAGATAAATCCTTATTGTCCATGTGCCACCAATTAAGTAACATTTCAGATCCCCTTGAATGACAAAAGAGCCATAATTCCCTACTTGCTACCCTCCATGGCCTGATTTAATTTAATATTGGGCTTCTTTCTAATCAAGAGAACTAAGCTTAAATTGTAGGTTTCATAGAGTACATGGAATTTTAGGTTCATGAACCAGTGACAGTTATATTATTGAACAGCCAATTTATTAGAGATACTAGCAAGTTCCATATTTAAAGAATATTTCTAAAAGTGAAAACCTGTAGTCTGTATTTCTAGAGAGACATTTAAAAGTTCATTACTTGGCTTTCTAGACTTGTCTAAAAGATAGCAGATTTGTTTAAGGTTTAGAAAAGAATTAACATGCCTGAATATTTACTTTGAATATATTTGGTTCAATCTTAAGAGTGGGGAGTCAATGTTGATTAATTAACCATTTAATTAGGTCCTGACCTACATTACCTCTAATATTTCTTGATTATGTGTGTTGGTGTGTGTATGTAAGAAAGAGAGAGGGAGAGAGGGGGAGATAGAGATTTATGAGGGGGAGTTGTGTAGGGTACTTGGAGTTCTTAGAACATTTAAATACCAGAAGGGTTAAAAATGATTGCTCCTGCATAGCCTCAGCCTCAGGTTATATTTCTGTGCCTGTCATTCTATTATTTCACTAATATAAATTAGGGAGAATTTAATGACAATGCAAACATTTTCTATCTGAGTAAATTCCCACTACAGGTATTTTCAATGATAGATTAGTCATTCTGGTGTCTCTTTAATTTTTTTTCTCTCATTTCATTTTTTTACATCTGCTACCGAATTACTTAATCTAAATTGTAAACACTAAAAATTAAATTATAGCTATCAGGTTCTTCATTATAGCCTTCTTCCTTGTACTTTATAAATAACCTTTTAAGTTCAGTATACTCTTGAGCTATATGTAGGGAGAAACTTTCCCCACAAATCTTATTCATCCACCTATCTCAGTTGCAAAATATACATATACAGAGGTACATCTGTTCTCTAACTTAATTAATTAGTTCCAGGAGTCTAACACACAATTTGTTTGAAAACTGAATCATTTTTTCCCATTAGAAATAATTTAAATTGAATGAATCCATTCCAGACTTCCAAAAGCAAAAAAAAAAAAAAAAAAAAAAGAAAGAAAGAAAGAAAATATTCACAGCGCAACTTTCTGAGATGTTAGCAGTAGACTGACTCATACTCAAGCATTCTCTCCTTTGTTTGTCACCCTAGAGATGTGTTACTGATCATAGAGGTATGAGCATAAAAAGGTTGTCAGGTCCAGAATCAAAGTTTTGTTCAACAATCCAGAACCCCTCTCCCATCTGAACAATTTGGCCAAAAAACAAATTTTTCCAGATGGGAGTCATATGACACCAAGGTTTGACTCTAGATTTTTCCTGGTTTCAAGCAAATATATGACAGTGGCCTGACCCTTATCCAAAAGATTTTAAATTACAGACTTGCTCTAATTCATAATTTTAATGAAATTAAGGTATAAGATATGCACTAGCTGCATGGGCCAGGTGCTTGTTAGCATTGTAACATGCACTTGTGGATTTGATCCCCGTTGGCACACACAGGAGGCAACCAATCCATGTTTTTCTCTCACATTAATGTCTCTTTTTATCTCTTTCTCCCCCTCCCTCCCTTACTCTTGTTTCCTCTCTCTATAAAAATCAATAAAAACATATTCTTGGGTAAGAATTTAACAAATATTTTACCCTGGCTGGTGTGGCTCAGTTGGTTGAACATTGTCCCATATGTCAGTTTGATTCCCAGTCAGGGGACATGCCAGGCATGGGCTCCATCCAGGCAGGGGGCATGTGGGAGGCAAGCAATCAATGTGTTCTCTCTCTCTCTCTTCCTCTTTTTCTAAAAATCAACACACACACACACACACACACACACACACACACACACAAGATTTTTAAATAGAAAGATTCCTCAGTTACATAGTATATAAGAGAACTGATATGCATTCAAGAGAAAAAAAAGTACTCTGATGACATTTTCCAGACCATGTGCAGAATGTGCAATTTTATGTAAATATAAAAGCTTTTAAAGGGACTTGAGGATTCTTTTTCTCTAAATTAAATATTTCTATTAATTTTACCCATTGACAAAGTAACCAAGCACTTCCTACATCTTTGCTCTAAGAAAGGCCAAGTAGAAATCTACTCTAGCAAGTCTGTATGCCCAAACATGATTATAAGTACCCTGTAATTTTCTTTAACTGAATATATTTAGTTGAAGAATTACTATCAGCTGAGGCGCAGAGCATTAAATGAACTCACGCAGAAAGCATACATAAAAAGACAAGGACATTACAAGCAGCCTGAACAACAGGCATAGTTGTATTCTTCTTCAAGTACATTTATAAGTTAATAGTTTCATTTTATATCAATGCTGTGCATGGAAATGAAGCAAATGTGTTTATATAACAATAGCAAAAGCTCATCACTGTGGATTTCTTAGGCCTTTGAAAAAAATAAGTGGAAATTGTACCCAAATAAGAAATTTCTATAATGAAAAGAAAAATCTATTAGAAAATGACTCATTCTTGGAAGAAGAAAAAACTTTTAAAAAGAAAACAATTTAAGTAGAAGAGTTATTAAATAAAATTTAAAAAAATATACATTTGCAATATGTGTTCACAAGCACCAGCACTTGCCCCTCCAACTGTGCCCTTGGGAATAGGGACAGTGTTTCAAAATTGGATTAATAACATGGCTTGAACTGATGCTGAGCACAGAGAAATTTCCATTAGAAATCATGAAAAAGTACTTTATAAACCAGAAAAATGTTTAAACTTCAAATCAGGTGTGGGGAACCGTTTTTCTGCCAACGTCCATTTGGATAGTTATAACACTAGAGGCTTGGTGCATGAAATTCATGCATGGGGGTGTGTGTCTTTCAGCCTAGCCTGCACCTTCTCCAATCTGTGACCCCTCAAGGGATGTCCAACTTCCCGTTTAGTCCTGATCCCCGTAGGCCTGGTCCCCCCTAACTGCCCTCTGCCTGCCAGTCTAATCACCTCTAACCACTTCCCAGCCAGCCTGAGTGATGCCTAACTGCTCCCCTGCCAGCCTGTTTGCCCCTAACTGCTTTCCCCTGCAGGCCCGGTCCCCCCTAACTGCCCTCCCCTATAGGCTTGGGTCCCCTACCAAATGCCCTACCCTAATGGCCATCTTGTGGTGGCCATCTTGTGCCCACATGGGGACAGGATCTTTTGACCACATGAGGGCAGTCATCTTGTGTGTTGGAGTGATGCTATTTGCATACACTCTTTTATTAGATAGGATTTGCAGGACATACAAAATTATCAACTTAAAAATTAGCCTGCTATATCTGGTCAAACATTTAAACTAATTCACCCCTAATACCTTGGCAGGGCCAGGCCAAATGATTTGAAGGGTCTGATGCGGCCCATGGGCCTGACTTTCCTCATCCCTAATATAAATGCTTCACTAAGCATATTTCAATGTCTGGGTTCACATTTGCATAAGTGTTCAGCTTGAAAACCTTACTCTGAAAGCATTTTTTAAAAATAAAGAAATGGAACCTTCTTTTTAAAACACTAATTACTATGGAGAGTATGGCACAAAAGATAGCCGGGGTAAAAGAGGAGAAAGGCAAAGTTTGAAATCCTATGAAAAAGGATATGCACTAAAAAAATTCTGTAGCCTGACTAGGGAACTAACAGCAGTGGCCAGCCAAGCCACTCAGGAACAACCACAGTTCTTTCACCTGCTTTTTCTCCTGCAACTGGCAGTCTGCCTGCAGCAAACAGTATGTGTGAATTTTTAAACCAAAGGCTAAAATACAAACTGAAATCTCCTCCTCTTGTTGACAGTTGTAGCTCAAGTACATATGCAAGCTGAAGCTCCTATAAAGCCAAGCTGGGTAGGCTTGTTAGAATAATTTATTCTCATCACAAATAATCTTTTATTCAAGCTCATTTGTTTTCTTTGCAATAAAAGAACCCTCACTCAGCCACATATTGAACTGGGTCAAGTCAAATTTTCATTGACTTGAGGTTGGACTTTACAAAATTGTCCTCCCCTGAAGATTATGTAAATGGCTGGTGCAGGTATTATTCTCAACAAAAAAGCATGCCAGAAACTTCAAATGCTAAGTCATTTTTTTATGACAAACAATCCTACACTAATGTCTTCACTTGTCAAATCTATGTGATGCATTCTTCTTTCACCTTGGAATTAAAACACTAATGTAAAAAAGGGACCTTGTGAAAGGAGGCTGGTTAATATTACAATAGGAAGCCTTAAAAAGATATTAGTGCTATTATGAAAAAAAATGTAGATTTGTTGACTAAGACTTCTAGGACAAATCTTAATTTAATCTTACCCTCAAATTACACGTTTGTAAAATTTGGAATTTTGAGTATATGTTTATATGTATGTTCAGTTTTGAGCTATGGTCATTAATATTTTTTAAGTCACAGAGGAAAAACACAACTTTGCCGAAGTTCTTCAAAACCAGATGTGAGAAATTAACAGTTTATTTCACACCAAGACAATGACTTCCTTCTTGAGCAAGCACTCACTTATCTGAGCAATCACTTAATGGCAACCTTATTAACATGCATTTACTCCTGGCATATTATATCCTTAACAAGGTGTGGAACGCTTATATACTTGATAAACAACTTGAGTACTTTCTTTCACATGCTAACCAGCAAGAATTAAATATATGGAGTTATGTAATAACGTTATATTAAAGGAATGTTAAACCTTCTTGAGTGAGACTTTTTGTTTGATTGTGGACAAATTTTCCATGAACTATATTCCTAAACTTAATGGGGACAATATGATTGGTCATAGTTATTCCTAAACTTAACCAGATTTTCCCAGAACAAGTCTAATGTGTGAAGTCCGCAGATATATACATATACAAAATCATCAGCTTTCACCCAAACTGAATGCTGGTTGTCATGGGATCCATGTCAGTGCTGAGGTCACAATGCTGGAGTCATCAGAGTCCGATCCACATTCCTACTGCCTGGATGAGCAGTTAGTTCCTCTGCTTGGTAAAAGGATTACAGGCCAGATAGATAAAAGATGTTTGGAATGGTGTAATACCTGATGATTACATTTTCCTTATTTATGAATTGACTATAAATACTAACAGGATTACTATACACCCACAGATAAAAGATTTGGGAATGCAAACCAAAGCAATTAGAGGATGCAATTGCAATAATTACTTATATTCCTCACCACTGAACTCAATCCATAAAAAAAAAGCAGGGCTTTATCTGGGCATTATCATCTCATAAATCTACTTTGCCCTACGTATTGTTGCCTAATAACCAAAAAAATGACTTAAAAGAGGGGATGAGGTTCATAGGCAATGCCTTTTAGATAAGGAGTCTAGGTTTTATCCTAAGAGTAATAGGAAAAGACTGATGGGCTTATAAGCAGAAGAAATTGATGAAATTTACATTTTAAAAAGATAAATCTGGAAGCTACATGGCAAATGGTGGGAAGGGAGGGTAAAGAACAGAAAAGGGGAGAAGAGTTAGGAAACAATTATTATGACCAGGAGATGAAGGTGGCTTGAATTAGGGGAACCAAAGATAGCTGCAGTATGTTACTTGGCTTGGGGTGGACGAAATATATGAGGAAATTGTTAAGAGTGACTCCTGGGTTTTGGGCATGAAAAATAACAATGGAGATGTTTAGAAGGGAGATTTGTGGGGAAAGATCAAGGGCTTAGCTTTGGATCTACTAAGTTTCAATTACATGAAATTTCCAAGTTGAAAATGCAAATAGGAAGAAATATGGATCTGGAGCTGCAAAGAGAGGTCTGAGCTGGATGCATGAAAAAGAAGAAGGCATTTTCATACAGATCCCTCTTTAGAATAATTACATTGTTTCATTAAATTGCTATAATATAATTTAGTCTACAGGTAGTTTTCTGTCTGTATAAAGCTAAGTAATAATTCTTGCATCTGACTCATATTAAGTACAAGCATTTCTAGATGCTGTTTAACGTCATTTTCCTCTGGGTTATAATTTATTCCTATTTTTTCTCCTTATTTTGATTTTCTGTTACTCTAAACATTCACAGGTACCATGGATATTCCTCTTAAGACATTTTTTTTCCAACTGTACTGTTAAACTTCTCTTAAAACAAATGTTGCCAATAATAACAGCACAGCTAATTGCATTGAAAGATGGGGGGGAAGTACAACTACTCAAAAAGCTGCAGGTATTTAAAGCACATAGTCAGGAAAATATCTGCCAGAATTTCCTCCAAAGAAGGGGAAATATCACTCAATTGTTTTTTCCTTCACAGTGCACATTATTGACACACTAACATTGGTGTGAGGGGAAGAAGTTAGAGTAGCTCAGCCAAAACAAGACAATGTTGGCTTCATCCTTTTTTGGTCCCTTTCTCCCATTGGCTCCACTTGAGACATTCATAGTAAACCAAGTCTTCTTCCTAACTATAGCTCTACGATCTTCTTTTAGGATTTCATTGTTAGTGGTTTTTCTTTGAATGATCATTGTAATTAATTCCTGATTTTCTTATCAAATGAGCTGTTCTTTTAAGACCAACAGAAATGTTTATCTATATTTTCATTAGAATGGACCAATATAATGACCACTTCTGAGTATACTGAGAGGATGGGAAGCTGCACACATCTGCTTTAATTCCCAAGTCAGTAATTCTGCTCTGCCCTAGATGTGATGAAATCCCTATAGAAGCTCCCTCCCCGCAACATTTTTTTAATGAATCGAACTTTTCATCAATTTTATCCTTCCAGTTAATTAGCATGCTACATTTGCAACTGTAATCTCTAGCCTTTAGTATTCTAAAATATAGATTTAATAATTATGGCCCTTTTATCCAAATTATTCTGCCAACTTATAAAGGATATGGATGTTTTCTATGGGACCAGAAATGGTTAAGAAAACTCAAAATTAGAAATCTACCTAAATGCTTATTACTTTTAACCTAGGACAACTAAAATTAACATCAATGAAGTAGACATATCACTTTCCCACCAAATCCAAATTGATACTCTTTCAATATGGTTGGCTGCTTTAAAGTTGCAGAATTACATTTTTAATGATGTGATCACAGATAATTTCATCCATGACACACAGCCAAATGTCACACTGGTAATACTGACAAAATAGATTTAGCACTCGACATCACATATGTTCTTTCAAAACATTTTTGCTATTAGCTTAAACTAGCCAAAAATGATAAACATGTTTTGATATTTGGAAAACTGTATTTAACCACAATGAACATTAATTTAGATAATGTGGTAAAACACATGTAACAGAGTGACCAGCACATAGAAGGTGCAGACTAAATGTCAGCTGACCCAGAATTGGAATCCAAATGAACAGTATGTCCTACAAAATAGTCCTCCTAGAAATACACTGATGAATGAGTCAATAATGGCACCATTAAATCTGATTCCACACTGTGCTTGACTTGTCCTTTAAAAACTAAAACCTGATATAGCCACTACCAGGATTAAAATCTTTCAGTAAGCCTGTGGTTGTCAATGTTATGGCAGAAAAAAACATGGCCTTCGGAGTCAGACATACCTACTTTACATTCCTTTTTCACTACTTACTGTGTGATTCTGGACAAGTTGCTTAACCTTTGTGAACCTTACTTTCCTGATCTGTGAGATGGAGAATCCAATTCTTACCTTAGAATGCTGTCATGATGATGACATGAATAATGTATACAAAGCTCTACTCATATCCTAGCACATTCAAACTAGACTTGTTAGTTATTTGTGTGCTCTTGTTACCCATAGGATCAATACAGGTAGGCCCTTCAACATTTGACTGATTCTCATGCAAGGCATTATCCCATACTTTCTGCTCCTGAATTACCAGCTAAGCTGCTCTTTCATGCCTCCCTCACTGGTTCACATTTCCTCTGCTTGGGATGTCTTTTTCTGCTACACCTCTTTTTCTGCTTTTCTTACTCCTCCTCCTTCTTTTTAAAGATTACAACAAGTTTTTAATCATTTCTTTGTGTACGTTTTAAACATAGTTTTTATTTTTATGTAAGTTATATATGTACTATATAGTTTAAAGAACCAAATGATTCTATAAGTCTGGTTATGAAAACAGCACTTGTTAACTCCCACTGCTATTCTTCACTCACCAGAGATAGTTGCTTTCTTTAGTTGATTAAAAGAAAAAATATTTACCTTCCATATTTAAAAAAATGTTAATGTCACTAGCTCTTATTTTATTTTAGTTTGACTTCTATACCTCCTTGCTTTATTGAGATATATATAATTTGATGCATATTTGCATTGCAAAATAATTACCACCCTAGCAATAGCTACCACCTCCATCCTGTCACATAGTAACCATTTCATTTTTGTGGTGAAAACATTTAAGATCTACTTTCTCAGCAACTTTCAAATATAAGATTAGCTATAGTCATTACGAGATCCCCAGAACTTCTTGATCTTAGAACTGGAAGTTTGTACTCTTTGACCCATATCTGCATTCCCTACCCCCATCCCTTTCCTACCCCCTGGTAACTATGTCCTCCTCCATTTCCCTGACACTCCTATTCTTCATGAGGTCAACTCTTCTATGATGCTTTTCATGACACCTCTAGATGAAGTAACTCCATTCTCAATGCTCTCATAGTATTTATTTTTAGGGTTTTACTCTTGGCATTCTCATAGTTTATATGGCTACTTCTCTCAAGAGAATTTTAGATCCTTGAAAGCAGACTGAGGCTTTAAAATTATCTTCCTATTCTCAAGCCTCTAATTTTTCATATAGTGCTTAACAAATTTTGTTTGAACTGAAACACCATTACTCATATTATATTCACCAGTTTATTCTGTTGATCAAATTTTTAATTCACTTTATTTTTAGATTCACTTGTTGATAGATATGTATTTGTTCTTCATAATTTTTTGTCTTTTACCTTTTTCTTCTTCCTCTTCTTGAAGAGTACCTTTCAGCATTTCATATAATACTGGTTTGGAGTTGATGAACTCCTTTAGCTTTTTCTTATCTGGGAAGATCTTTATCTGCCCTTCAAATCTGAATGATAGCTTTGCTGGATAGAATTCTGAATGATAGCTTTGCTGGATAGAGTATTCTTGGTTGTAGGTTCTTGCTATTAGAATCAGGAGCACAGAAAAGGAGTGGACTGATAATTGTCAGGGGGGAAAGGGGTGAGGGGTATTCAGGGAGATACTGGACAAAAATCATACACCTATGGATGAGGTCAACAGGAGGGAAGTAAGGGTAGAGGGAGGGGTGGGAGCTGGGTGGAGGGGAGCTATGGAGGGGAAAAAAGAGAAACAAATATAATAATCTGAATAATAAAGATTTAATTTTAAAAAGAAAAAAAAGAAACAACATTACTCTCATTTATCCAATTAGCAAGCACGGTTTTTTAACTATATTTTATTGACTTTTTACAGAGAGGAAGGGAAAGGGATAGAGAGTTAGAAACATTGATCAGCTGCCTCCTGCACATCTCCTACTGGGAATGTGCCCACAACCAAGGTTCGTGCCCTTGAGTGGAATCGAACCTGGGACCTTTCAGTCTGCAGGCTGATGCTCTATCCACTGAGCAACACCGCTTTTGGCACAAGCAAGGTTTTTAAAGTGTAGATTACCTAATACCACTGTGAATACAGTTAATGGAACTCCCATAACAATGTTAATGGGGGGGGGAAATCACAATTTTTCTAGAAAAGAATTAGAAAGAGACTTACAAATATTCATAACCTTTGATGTAGTAATGCTAGTTGTTGTAAACTGTCTTTAAGGAAAGCCTGAAATAAAAAGGGTTTGGGGGGGCCAAAGAAAATCATCAAGTCTTATATGAAGTGGCAAAAAGATGACATAACCTGGATGACCAGAGAAAAGAGAATGATTCAAAACTTTAGTGCAATGATATGCATGATAATTACATAGGCACAAATGTGAAATTCATGATAACATTTTACTTGTGACTTCTTTCATGTTAGTGAAAAATCATCACATGAAAGTTTATATATAATTTCATCTTGACTGTGTAATGTCTTTTGTTCTAATAACCTCTTTCTAAATTAAAAGAAACTCCTTAACTCTGAATGGCACCTCCATTATTACTCACATGCTCATTATGCATTTCATAGAGAATAATTGCTGGGACTTATGGTGAGCTGATAGCTCACAAAGAAGGAAATGAACCTTCCTTGTTATATATATAGTGAGATTCTCTGAAGCAGCACCTCCCCACCACCCCACACACATGTGCACACAAATCATTGGAAATGCTCAGGGTTCTGAATAAATGAACTACCCGAGAGGCACACAGGTTGTTTTAAATCTGTCTTCTTCCATAAGACCCAAATAAATATCTGACTTCTGTTATTCAAATTCTCAATCTATTTAAATATGTTCTACCCTCCACCTTGGTGAAAAGGAACTCATCAAACACACAAGGGTGGGATAGGGACACTTTTGTGTCATTTAAATAGCGACTAGTCTACCAAGTCATGTAAAGTAAAGCTGGTGAAAAATTTCATTCATCTATACATGGTCAGAAAGCATGAAACAAAGTAAAGATTAATTAAAAAGCCCGGAGACTCTGAAATATTCTGGCTAAAATATATACAAACATATATACACACACCATCTGGTCTAAGTTCCTTCAACTTTTCCAATGCCTTGTGATCATTTATGAAATAAGGGAAAAGAAAGTAAAAAATGGTTATGCATACCAATACTAAGAGGTAATACCTTGCATACTGGTTATTCTCAAATACACACACACACACACACACACACACACACACACACTTGGCTAAATAAATATATGTCTGGCTATTCTAGATCAGGGGTTGGACAACTACTGCACACAGGCCAGATCTGACTTGTGGCATGTTTCTGTACAAGCTCAGAATGTGTTTTATATTTACAAGTGTGTGTGTGTGTGTGTGTGTGTGTGTGTGTGTGTGTGGTCATGGGGCAATTGAAAGAATAATACTTTGTGACACACGAAAATTGTATGAGACACAAATTTCAGTGTCCATAAGTCAAGTTTTATTGGAGCACGGCAAGGCCCCGTCATACTGTCCATGGCTGCTTTTGCACTAGAGTAGCAGAGCTCAATCCTGTGACAGGGACTCTATGTAGTCTGCACAGCTTAAAATACTTAATGTCTGGTTCTTTGAGAAAAAGTTTGCTGACCTGTTTTCTATATTTTTTTATTGAGTTGTAACTGACATATGACACCACTGTATTAGTTTAAGGTGTACAACACAATGCTTTAATATACAGTTGATCCTTAAACAACACAGGGGTTAGGAACACTGACTCTTCCACCCCTACACACACTCAGAAATCCATTTATAAAGAAAATAAGAAAAATCAATTTATAATTTTTACTCCCCCAAAACTTTACTAATAGCATACCACTGTTGACCCGAAACATAAACAGTCGATTAACATAAATTTTGTATATGTAATATATTATATTTTTACAATAGAGTAAGCAAGAGAGAAGAATGTTATCAAGAAAATCATAAGAGAAAGCACATTTACATGTGCACTGAAAAAATCCACTTATAAGTGGACTTACACAGTTCAAACCTGTGTTGTCCATGGATCAATTGTACGTATGTATTACAAAAATGATTCCCACAATACATTTAGTTAACATCCAACACCTTACATAGTTACAATTTTTTCTTGTGGGTGATGACAATTTTTAAGATCTACTCTCTTAGCAACTTTCAACTACAAAATGCACTATTATAAACCATAGTTACCATGCTGTACATCACATCCCCAGGACTTGCCTATCTTACAACTGGAAGTTTTCACCTTTTGACTGCCTTTACTCCTTTACCCACTCCCACTCCCCACTTCTGGCAACCACTGCTTTTTCTAGATTAATAAAAACACTCTCTTGGGAGAGACATCAGCAATTTCCTAGTCTAGATCTCTCATGAAGCTATGGGAATGGAGAGAAAACAAAACTGATTGACCATGTATCAGGTCTCTGGTTTCTGGTTCCTCTATAATCACAAGGCAACTGGGTTTCTTTGAAATTACTGTTTCTACCCTTCTGGGGGTAAGGTGTACATGGTAAATTCCATACGGAGAGTTTATTACACAAGTTTATTCTGCCAAAGGCATCAAGAGAATAATTATTTAACAGAACTAAAACAAGCATATTTTAGAGAGTTAGCACAATACCATAGTTAGGATCAAGGCGCCCTGGCAAAATTATTTTATAAAGTTCAAATTAAGTAAGAATATAAAAGCAACAGATAAATGTAGAAACTTAAAGTCAGGTCCTGTAAACTAGTCAGTGTAAAAGAAAAACATCAGCCAGTACAAAAGCAAAAGGAAATTAAATCTTAATGGCCAAATTATCACTTTTCAAAATAACACAGAGTTCTCCAAATCAAATTCTCCAAGTATCCCACTTAAATTTTTTTTGGATTTTTTCTAAAGCTCTAAAAATTGACAAAGAAATGTCATCTATAATTGATCTATTTGTAGTTAACATGGGCTTTATTACACTAATCCAATACATTCCAGAAAGCTGTTGGGCCCTCATGGAGCCTGCCATTTTGTAGGGAGGTTAAAAAAGCACATAGAAGAATGCATAAGTTGATGAGGGTTATCAGTCAGGTTTTACCGCACTGAAGAGTGAGTAGGAAGTAAGGGCATTTACAAGGGGAGAGGGTTAAGGTATTCCTTGAAAAGTGGCTCTAAATGAAGCAATAGTTCCCATCTTCTCAGTCATGATGACAAAAGATGATCTTCTGAACCAACGGAGGATGGATTCGGGTGCATAAAGAGAACAAACAGTTTTGAACTGCTTTGGTGGGGAAAACGAGAGGATTAGAGTTAAATGGAAAGTTATCCTAACTCCATTAGGAGGCTAAGTTTAGAATCATGGGATAGTGGACCCTATCAGGTGGACTGTGTGACTTTGGTAATCTATGTAGGACATGAAACGGGAATAGAACAGGAATAGAAGGGCATGAATGATAGGTGGTTAAAGGAGGGAAGGCTTGAGGAAACACAAGGAAATGACAATTCTCCAGACCTAGACAGTGAGTGCTTAAAATGCACAGGTCAGGTGAAACGGTGAATGCAGCTGGAGGGGAACTAAGGGTTTGAAAGAAAAGAGCAAAGTTAAGTTAGAATGAGGCCAAAAGACAGGCTCCAGAGGCAAAGGCTATGTTGGGATGGCTAGAAAGGAACATTGGAAATCCTAGAGGTATCCATATTCTATGTGATGATGAAGTCTATTTTTAAAAAATACATTTTTATTGATTTCAGAAAGAATGAGAGGGATAGAGAGATAGAAACATCAATGATGAGAGAGAATCATTGATCGGCTATCTCCTGTCAGAGTGCCCCCAACATCAGTCAACATCTTACATCCAGTGAAGTAACATAAAAAGCCTCCTGCACGCTCCCAACAGGAATGGAGCCCGCAACCAGGATATATACCCTGACTAGGAATTGAACCATGACCTCCAGATTCATGGGCTGATGCTCAACCACTGAGCAACAGCAGCAGGGTGACAATGTCTATTTCTTACATGCATATGGGGGAGCTCTAATAGAGAGAAAAATTCATGCCAATGGACTGGAGGCCAAGGAACTTGAAGCCAAGCTATAGAATAGAACTCACTTTCAATGGTGGAGTTATCAACATTCATCTCCCATTTTCTACTAAATAAACATATTTATTTCTCAGATTTTGTAATGCTTCTGTGTTTTTGTAATTTTCTTCCTTGGAGGATGTTTTTGTTTTGTTTCTTGTTATAATCGAGAGTTATGTTTAGAAAGGAGGAGGAGGACAAGTCTGAGAAAGAGGTTATGATTAGCATAAGGTGAAAGTCAGATTTTAGCAGAACAGTATTTTATGATCCTCAGAAGGAATGCAGATTGAAAAAAACAACAACCTGCATTTTTGTTCAGAGTAACATGCATGCAGATATTTTAAATAATTTTCCCATATTTTCAAAGTACATAATATAAAAATAATTAGTAATTCTTTCAAAATGAGAATGAAGTATTCCTGTAAAAATATTTTTAGCTATTTAAATTACTTTGAAGTTATATGTTACCAGAGACACTGCCATAATTTTAGTTTTTAACACGGCACTATAAAATTGAAGGCTTTTTATTTTTTTAAAACATTTTTATAAGTATCATAGAGCTATGGTAAATTATTCTTAATTATAGACATGCTATTTACTTATCATATTTACAAAAATGACCACAGTTTTCAGACATGAATACATAATGGTAAAACACACACACACACACAAAAAAAAAAAAAAAAAACCCAGCCAAAATACCCAGTACATCCAGATGTTAAGAGATGAGTGAACTATTTTTCTAGTGTATGTTTTGTAAGCCAATTAACTCTTCTTGGCCTCTGGAGAATACCAATAAGAACCCTTTCAAGAGGAATTTACTCAGAAAGCTGGGAAGAATTGGTATACCTCAAAATGTGTTCAAAAGAGCTCAGTAAACAGTCACTTTACACCTCTGACCTATGGTATGTAAAACTCTCGAAATGGATTTTTACTCAGTAGAGCAGAGAGAAAATCCATCATGTCCCTTTGGGATTTGTTTTGATGAAATTCTGTTTCATTTACAGGGGACTTCAGGAAATGTATAATAAATGTGGGTTGGCACAATAACAACAAAAAGAAAGTTTGTCTTGGAATCAGAAGTCCTGAGTCCCACTTACTTCCCCTATGATGAAATGCTTAACCCCCATGAGTATCTATATTCTCACATGAAAACAAGAATAATCCCCCTGCCTTGCTAACCTCGTGGGGTGGTTATAAAGATAAGAATGAGTTGGGAAAACTCATTATAAATAGTGTTTTTGACCTGGAAAACCATGAGTTGATGGTATTAAAAATGTGGTTAAAGAGAGATTTGCTAGACAGAAGGGGGCCAAAACAACTCCAAATCTCTATATCTTTTAAGCTTCTATGTATAAAGGTCATACTTAGAAAGCAAGGTATAGTATATGGGCTAGATTTTTTCATAGGAAAATTCAAGAATGCCTCTATTCTACAGCTGGGATACTTGTATTCAAGTTCTATCAACTCATAACAATAATTATGATTAATTTTAGACCCATAGTATGTAATATAAAATTCCTAAGTACCTTTATTGTGATATCTATGAAGATTTCCTACCTTTTATTTGAAAAGAAATTACTGTCTCTCAGAGAAAAATTATTTGAGGCCAATACTATAAACATTACTTCAACTCTAAATACAGATCTCTTTATTGTATACTAGTAAAGCAATGGACTCTTCTTCCTCTGCTTCATCTGCTGACTTTTATGCTTCTTCTCACCAATTAGATAGGAGCATTCTCAAGACCCTCTTCTTTTTTCTCTAAACTCTTTATTCTAATGCATTGTTTTTACATCAAGACTTTTGTTATTATACAAAAGTTGAGGATTCACAAATCTCTATATCCAACTTCCAAACTCTTCGAAAGTCTTTTTTTTTTCTGTTACACAAGCTAATTAAACACATCCAATTTGGTGTTCCATGTCTTCATAGGCAACATATTCAAACCTGAGCAACCACTTTCCCCAGAAACCAACATGTATATCTCATTATCCTGCTTTCCACAATGGTACCACCGTTTTTTTCAGCTGGCATTGCTTAAAACTGCATAGTTTTTACTCTTTATTCTTTTTATTAACCATATCCAGCCAGTCATCAATTCTCATCAAAAGTCATTTTCAGAATGCCTTTTAGCATTCATTTTGCCTTGCCATGGCAACTGCCACTTTTCTGAAGCCACATCACCTACAGGTTAGACGAGTGCATCTGGTCACACACTGAATCTATCACACAAAAACCTTCAGGAGAAAAAAAATTCTCCTTAGAACACCGATGTCACCATATCACTCTTTGATCCTATGAGTTAAAATTAAACCCTTCAATTACATCTGAAGTCCCAAAAGCTACCATAGGTTACAGAATGCAATTAGAAACTAACGAATATGACTAATATCTTGAATGCAAACCAAGACATTTTTAGGATAGAATGCATTAAAGTAATACAAATTAATAGGAGACTGCAGTGCAACCTCAAATAAAAAAATAGTTATAATCTCCATGGTAGACATAAAACGAAATTGCTTTTGTAAACTTCATACCACAGCCTTATTGTCTTTGGGAATTAAAAATGCACCAGTGTCCTTTGGGTAAACATATAGGTTCTGCTAGACATAGATGGACAATGGTGCATCCATTTTACATATGTTACTGCTTTTTCTGAGTGGTGATGTTTATAAGCTACAATTTAAATAAATTATTTACATCTGCATATCACATTTCATGCAATATCCCTCATTGATCTAGCAAAGAACTCAGCTACATTTTTAGCATGACATAAAGAGAGAAATCTCAATTTTCCCAAGACAATCTTGTTTTATTGCATTTCTATAGTTTCCTCTTTGCAAATTGTTACTAGTGTCACCCTTTAATGAGTAGCAAGGTACAGAGATTTTCATTTCATTTGAGATTTTATTCATTTAGGGGGAAAAGTTCTCTCTATTACTTTTCAAATATAGAAAAACTGTGTCTTATTTACATAATTGTAAAATGCTCATTTTCTTTTCTCCATTAACAGAATATTGCTGCCTAATAAAGGGTATGATCTTTGAAAGAAAAAAAGTGAGCAAACACTAATGAGTAGTACTAGAACAAGTGAAGTTGGAAAATACTTCCTTTTTGTTTGTCTTACCATGCATTGGCAGATTTCATTTTCCACGTGAGTACTGTCTTTACAAAAAAAGTATTTTCAAATTTTCTACCACAAATACAGAATCCAGCATATGACCCCAATCATTTTAGGACTCATAACCTAACTAACCTCCCCTGCAGGCCTGGCCCCCTTAACTTCCCTCCTCTGCAGACCTGCTCCCTCCCAACTGCCCTCCCCTGCTGGCCATCTTGTGGCAGTCATCTTGTGTCCACATGGGGGCAGCCATCTTGTGTGTTCGAGTGATGGTCAATTTGCATATTATTCTTTTATTAGATAGGATTAGATAGGATAGAGGCCTGGTGCACCGGTGGGGGTCAGCTGGTTTTCCCTGAAGCATGTCCTGAATCAGGGTGAGGGTTCCCTTGGGGCATGAGGCAGCCTGGGCAAGGGGCCTGTGGTTGTTTGCAGGGCGGCCACACCCACTGGCGACCCAAGTGGAGGCCCTGGTATCTGGGATTTATTTATCTTCTATAATTAAAACTTTGTAGCCTTGAGTGGAGCCAAGGCTCCTGCTTGCTCCTTGGCCACAGCCATTTTTGTTGGGATTTATTTATCTTCTATAATTGATATTTAGTAGCCTTAAGCAGAGGCCATGGCAGGCCAGGGCTGTAGGAGCTTGGCTTCCTCCATTGCCATGGGGCAACTCAAGCCTCCTGCTCTTTGCAGCTCCGTGGCTGCCACCATTTTGTTGGGATTTATTTATCTTCTATAATTGAAACTTTGTAGCTTGAGTGGAGGCCTAGGCCACCAGGGCAGGTGAAAAGCTTGGCATCTTCCAATGCCACGGAAACCCAAGCCTCCTGCTCTCTCCATGGCCACAGCCATCTTAGTTGGGTTAATTTACATGCCCGCTCGTGATGGGCTGGTGGGCGTTGACTGTGGGTGTAGTGGAGATATATCAATTTGCATATTATTATTTTATTAGATAGGATTATATTCCTGTAAACTTCTTGAAGGTACTTATTGCTGGGACTGGCAAAATGCATCACACATAGTAAGATTAAATAAATATTGGGTGAAATTAACAAGTCTATTACCATCCGACAGCCTGCCTGTTAGCAAATAATAAACTACATCAAATCTCAAATAATAAATGAACAGAGTGGGGGAAATATCCTTAGTTATTCCTATATCATGTTTCCTACAAAAGCCCAATAATTTTCTAAGCATTGTTCTGTGCTCAGAATGCTTTAATACCAAAAATGCCTAAGGTATTTTTTAATTCTGATCATATTAGATGACTAAAAAAATATACATTTTATTATTAACATATTATTTTCTACATTTTATGGCATACTCATACACATTAAATGTGAACATTAGAGTGTGTGTGTGTGTATGTGTGTGTGTATATATATGTATGTATGTGTATATATGTGTGTGTGTGTATACATATATGTATATATATATATATATGTATATACTTTATATACTTATATATATTTATATGGATTAATATCCTTCAGGGAATTTTAAATATAAACATAATGGTTGAACTATATAAAACTGCCATTTTTGTAGGTCAATATATCTATGCCACAGTATATATGATTGAACAAGCTATAATCCTATCCTAAAATGCAGAATACTTTTGACTTCATTGACTACCTGAATATTTACATTACATGCTTATAAACATACATTCATTCTGCTCCTTTCAGGAACAAGTCTTAGCATGGTTTTAATTATATTATGTAACTAGTGACCCGGTGCATGAAATTCAGGCACATTAAGAGGGGATTAATTAGAGAAAATATTTTAATATTGCTATGTCCCCTTTCTCTATAATACAAATGATGTAGATGAAAGAAAGTTAGTAAAATGTATATTAAAATCTTTCTCCTGTCAGATTTTGGGGTACACCATGGGACCCAGAGTCAAGTCCCTGCCCACCCATGTGCAACTCAAATTCACATGAGACCCAGACCTAGATGCCCCCCACCCATCGGGCTAGATCCAAACCTGGCCGGTTCCATTCTTGTTACGCCCCCCTGGGTGGACGGGGGTGCAGTCTCAGATCTGGGCCAGGGTGGGGGGCATTCCTTGAGGTCCCCTGTCAAGTACCACCAGGCCGGAGTATGGCCTCAGGTGCCCTGTCAAGCCCCACTGGGTGAGGGGCACAGCCTGAGGTCCTCTGTCAATCCCTAATGGGTGGAGGACATAGCCTGAGGTCCCCCAGCCTTGCACCAAGACAGGGGGTGCGGCCTGAGGTTCCCGGGCCTGGCGCCAAGATTGGAGGCATGGCATGTGGTCCCCTGGCCTGGCACCAGGGTGGGGGGTGCACCCTGAGGTCCCCTGTCAAGCCCCACGGGGGCTGGAGGAATGCAACATCAGGTCCCTGCTGAGTGCTTGTTAAAGCTCGTGATGGGAACTTAACTGTGGGTGCAACCATCTTATGTTATGGAAATCCTGCCTCCACTGTGGGCATTTCCATTTTTGTGGTGGAGTGATGTCCAATTTGCATATTCCCTCTTTATTATATAGGATTCCTAACATAATATTTATTTTTATAGTCTTATATTTTATCAACTGTTTTCCAATTGATAGTGGAAAGAACGTTCCATTGATAACACCAATGAACTTGCCACATCTTGAGCCATTCTTTTATTCAATTACTAGAGGGTTGGTTCATGAAACTCAGGTACTAGTGTGGGGGAGAGTCCTCAGCCTGGCCTGCACCCTCTCACAGTCTGGGACCCCTTGGGGGATGTCCATCTGCTGGTTTAGGCCTGATTCCCAGCCAGCAAACATCCCTCTCGCAGTCCGGAACCCCTTGTTCCTTACTGCCTGCCTGCAGCATAGATAGGAAAGGCTCCTGCCACCACTGCTGTGCTCACCAGCCATGAGGCTGGCTTCTGGCTGAGCTCTGTTTCCCCTGTGGGAGCACACTGACCACCGGGGGCAGCTCCTGCATGCCCTCTGGTGGTCAGTGCATGTCGTAGTGGATGGTCATTCCGCCATTTGGTCAATTTGCATATTGGGGTTTTATTATATAGGATTATACACTAGAGGCCATCCATGCACCAGTGGGGTCCCTTGGCCTGGCCTGCACCCTCTCATAATCCAGGACCCCTCAGGGGACATGTTGGAGAGCCAGTTTGGGCCCCATCCCCACAGGCCAGGCCAAGAGACCCCAATGCTGCAGAGGCACTGGACTCTAGTATGTATATAAGATCTTCAGTTAATTTCTTTCTGCCCTCCCACCTCCCCCTTGCCCTCAGAGATTCAGCAGTCTGTTCCATTTTTCCATGTCTGTGGTTTCCACTCCTACATTGAGTGTCTGCCTCCTGGTGGTCAGTATGTGTCATAGCTACCGGCTGGTCAGGTCAACCAGTCAGTGGGTCAGTGGGTTGGCCAGTTGCTAAGACATATATATATATATATATATATATATAAACATTCTGAGATTGGTACCATAATTACACTTTTAGCTCTTCTATCTCTTAGTTCCTAGAAAATATATAATCTGCCCTGCACCCTGTAAGCATTTGAGTCTCTTTTATTGCTCTGTAAGTATTTCTTATCTATAAACTCCATCTCTTCAATAAGAATGTAAATTCCTCTAGAGCAGAGACATCACATTTTTCTCATAGGATTTACCATTGGCCCCACTGGAAAGCTCTGTTTATCTCTGATGTTAGAATTGAGATTACATCAAAATTATCCTCAGTCTACCATTAGATTCTCCTTTGCAGGTAGTGTGTGGGCTAAAGAGAAATAAGACAGATGCCTTCATGTTTTGTTGGTTTGTTTTATACCTTAACTGGGTAAAAAGACAAGAGCCTATGGGAGTTGAGTTTGTCTTGGGGAAAGGGGCATGTTCAAGGCAGAACACACTATGGCCCATTTTTACTGTATTAAGCAAGGATAGAAAATGATGACTTAGAATATGAAGTTAATATTTCTAGTAAATATGAAGGAGCAGCAATAAAGTTTTTAATACAGTAGACATAATTAGGAAATATAATTAGAAAAATCAGGCAAGGTCAATTAATGAGAGTTCAGTTAAAGTAGGTGTTTACAAAACATGATGCACATCTTAAATATTTTAACCGAAGAAGTATAAATAATATTTCTTTGAAAATTTTTTATGTAGAGCTAAGATATTCTGTTTGAGTTAGGATCCTCTCATTGGCTCTCAGCAGAGATTTGTTTGCATATAACGAACTCATAAAATACACTACCACCTGTAGATTGGTTTCTAGATTTAAGTTTCTAGAACTTAAATACATTCATGAAGCAATCTGAGTAAATAAAGCTTTTGGAATCTGTATCCTATTGTTTAAGAATGCTTCCCTACACCTGACTGAAGGACACATTTAAAATGATTTTATGAAGCATTTCTGAAGTATTCAACAGTATTTTCATGAAAAATGGCATATGCATTTATTTTAAACACTATTTTGTAGTTTACACAATATTTAACAGAAGGACATAATTTCACTAACAAGTACAACTGGCATATACAAGAGGCTTGGAGAATAAGCACAATAGTGTCATGCAAAAGCGAGATCTTAAATGGTAAGAGAAGCAGCATCAAGGTGTCCTTGAGAAGAGCCTAGTAGCTTCTAGAAGTCAGAGTGTCCCCAGCATCACTCAATACCTTACATCCAGTGAAGTGTCAGCACTGATTTCTCAGGCAACTTGGTTTCAATGAGGTAAAGAGAAGTTCTACTATAAAGGTGAGAGAATGACAGAACCTAGAAAGAAATACATCCTTTAGGAAGCCCTTACTGAGGTCATTTTCAATTCTCAGAATATTCAATTATTTTGAACTAGGAAGTATAGGACAGGTATCCTTCTAAAAGAATGTCTCACATAAGGATTAAGATACTGCTAATGCTGGAGCTTATCTAATATTAGAAAATCTATTCCTGTGTCGAATATATTTATTAAAAAACTAAGAGAGAACATATCATCTTTCCCTTAAAAGACATATTAGTTCACCTAGAAATAATTTACTGCATTCATGAACACATACCAAAATTCAAGGGTGTAAAAACAATGTATAAACAAAGCATGCTTGCTTAACAATCTTCTCCTTAAGAATGAAAGAAGAAAATTAGTTTGTTGTTAGATTTGCACATAATTAGGGTGAAGTAGGATCATTAGAGGCAGTTTATCGATGGGCCTCATTGTTCTCAGTCCATAAATGAAACCATTTTGCTTCTAATGACCATAATCCCCTCCTTAATCTTGCCAGTGCTAAATTACAGTTGGATATGTAATGATCTCAATATTTCCCTTAGTTTATTAAAGCATAAAAAGATTAAGGCAATACTAAGTGAACTAGCTGATGATAGTTAAAGACCAAATCATAATTCTACTATATGGTGATTAGGGACACTGGCATTTGTCACTGCAGTTGAATTGAAAACCTTGAAATGCTGAAAACTAGTATTTTCAGAAACTGACAACTCACTATTAAGGGAAGAGTACAACCCAAATAAATTAACTACCATTATGTATTTATTGTTAATAATGGTCTAACTTGATCAGGAAATGAGTACGTGTTATTCCAGTTGACATTCAAGACTAATCTATCCTTAAGGTTTTATTTCACTTCAACTAAAATGGATAACAGTTATAGTCTCTGATAATTGTCTTTACTTTGAGATGAACCCACCATCTGTTTCTGAACAACAACAAGAACAACAAAAACCCCAAATCAAAAACTTTCAGAAACATATAGTTGCTGCTTCCTGAATTGCTGATGTTGAAATTCTTCTATCCATACCTCTATCAATACAGCGCAGGTCAAACTACTAAACTGTAAGAAGTTGAGTGCTGGCTTAAAGTTGTTCATAAATACTTAGGCACTACTAATTTAATTCAATAGAAATATAGGTTTTTCTGCATTTCAGTGAAAGTTTATAAATATCAATTACCCTACATGTTTTAGTAATTAGAAAACATACTATCGACTATTTTCTACCTCAAAAGGTGGTGGCAGGCTTAAACATTTTTTAAAAAAGCAACCATAAGTTCATATAGGTCAATGTGTATCACTTCTATATGAGAAAATCAGAGAAACACTAGTGGGCTGAAATGTAGGATAAAAGACTTGTAAATGAATCTATAACTAGTAAGAGGCCATTGAGCTAAACCATCTAGAAATTAGAGTAAAAAACTAATCATATATAATAATAAAATGTCTTCATTTAAAATAGCAAACACAAAAGAAGAAAAATTCACTTTGGACCCAAAATTTTAGAAAACTTAAGGGCAAGAGCAAAACTAAGATTGTTTTTTCCCTTTAACAAAACAAAACCACAAAACAAAGTATAAGCTCCAGAGAATTCTCTCAGAATTCAGGAGTCACATGATATTAACACTGCTTATTTTAAGCTTGTGAACAAATAAAGACAGATATTATGACCATTATGCCTTCTTTTAAAATATTATTCCACAATATTAAATATGTTAATGTGAATTTAGTAAAAATCTAAGAGGTGATTCATACTTAACATGTGTTCTTATTATTAAAAATCAACTTTAATTTCCATAAATGGGTTAATGTACTTTCTTTGGAAGCATTTTATCATTCATGAACATATGTCTTTCTATTCAATAAAGTAGACTTTCCTTTTATTTTTAAGTACCAAAACAAACAAACAATGAAGGAACAAGCTTGGATGTGGTTCAGATGATTCTCAAAAATGATGCTCGCTTCAGTGTAATACTATGAGTTTTGCTACAAAAATGTAAATAACACTTTGATACTGTTGGAATAACTTAATCTGAATATAAATTCTTTGGCACAAAGCCCAATTCAATTTTTATCTCAGTTAAAATAAACTAAACATTTAAAAAGTAAAGACATGGACATTTAATAGCAATCATTTTATAGAGTTATTTCATTATAACCTAAAAACTGTCCCAGAAAGGGAAAAGGCACCATCATTTTATTAAATTGTGGTAGAAGTTTCATGCTATTACTTCGGACAAAATTTTGAACGAGAAATTTCAGTGACCACCCTAAGAATTAATTCCTTTACTTTAAAACAAAATGCACATTATTTATCTGTCTCTCTGTTGCATCAGACATTTTTGTATATAGCAGAGTTAGCTCTGAGTAGATGTTTAACAAACAAAACTTTGGTTAATAAATTACATACCAACAAACCCACTCAGAGAACTTCTATGGAGACAAATCTCAACACCTGTGCAAACAGTATTTTTAACTGAGCTAGACTCTCTGGATGTTTGGGATATTGTATTTCATCTTTATTTAGCTGCAAGATGAAATATACATGTACAAGGTTTATAATTTATTTTTTATTCTACCTAAACACAACATAAGGGATAAAAATTATATAGATAGGCTGAATCATATCAAATTGATATTTTATAATTCAAAAATGATTATCAGCAATTGCACATGGTTTGACCTAATACAATATGTGTTTGCTTCAACCATGCTATATGACTGAAAACCTAAAAATCAATGCACTAGGCATATCCTCTAAAGCAGTGGTTCTCAACACACACACACACACACACACACACACACACACACATACACACACAATTATAAATAGCTTTGCCATACAATCTATATAGCAGAAGCAAATACTGTTAAAAATAAATTCAAAGGATTTTATTTTCTTAGTTTAGTGGTAGGACTCATGTGAGCATTTGCTTGTCTCTTTAGGTGAAATTCTGGTTGCCATTAAAACAGAAAAAGGAAATGGCCTAATTTAACTTGAAATAGGTCCTTGATTAAGGTCTTATTTTTCCGTGAAAACAAATCCAGCAAATGTTACTGCCATTTCCAAAGCCTAAAGTTCCCTTAGAGCAGTGGTTCTCAACTTTCTAATGGTGCGACCTTTTAATACAGTTCCTCATGTTGTGGTGACTTCCAACCATAAAATTATTTCCGATGCTACTTCATAACTGTAATTTTGCTACTGTTAATGAATTGTAATATCAATATCTGTGTTTTCCAATGATCTTAGGCTCTACAGCAGCATTTCTTTCTTTTTTTTTAAATATATTTTTAATTGATTTTTCACATAGAGGAAGGGAAAGGGATAGAAAGCCAGAAACATCTATGAGAGAGAGACATCGATCAGCTGCCTCCTGCACGCCCTATACTGGGGATGTGACCGCAACCAATGTACATGCCCTTGACCGGAATTGAACCTAGGACCTTTCAGTCCCCAGGCCGACGCTCTATCCACTGAGCCAAACTGGTTTCA
The DNA here is from genome assembly GCA_011751065.1 of Lasiurus cinereus. Lineage (NCBI taxonomy): Eukaryota > Metazoa > Chordata > Mammalia > Chiroptera > Vespertilionidae > Lasiurus > Lasiurus cinereus. The sequence goes on from JAAGEH010000037.1 coordinate 6,428,817, forward strand.
GCTACAGCAGGATTTCTAAACCTGTGGGTCGTGACCCACAGGTTGAGAACCGCTAGCAGGGTTGCCTAAAACCATTGGAAAACATAATCTATATAGATTGTATGGCAAAACTATTTATAATTTTATTTTCTTTTATGTGTGTGTGTGTGTGTGAATGTCAGGGTTGTTACATGCATTATTATTTATAATATACATACACTTATATCATCATCATCATCATCATGAATTTTTACATGTACTAATTATTAGCCACCTGGAGACCAAGAACAGTGAACACCTTTTTCTATGTATCAGTAGATTAATTGCAATACACACAGCATTTACACAATTAAGGAAAATAATGCTTTTATAGAAACTGTTTGCAATAGGGAAGGGAAGCTATCTGGTGACAGCAAATGACTAAGGTTTAAAGCCACAAGCCACAGAGTTTTGAAACATACAGATATTGGCACAGCTTGTTAGCACATTTACCTCTTTGTAACCATGCCAACAGTGCCTTGGAGCGCCTCTCTTCCAAGCTACCATCTGCTCCCACACTACCTTCCCTGCTCTCATCTCATCCCCATTGTCTGAGCCCCGTCCACTTCCCCTCCCATTTCTCTCATTCCACTGGAACTCCACTATCAGTGTGCTGGGGAGCAGACAGAACAACAGCAGTGTTATCAGTAAACCCACCTCTGCAGGTTGTTGCTGTATTTGCTCTCAAGAACCAAGTTCAGTTATGACATTAAAGGTCATCTTAGATCTTTTTTTTTTCCTTCTAAAATCTGTAAGCACTGCCAAAGTCAGCCTAAAAAGAGGGCTTGTCAGAATGAAGTTTCTGTGCCTTCAGGTTTTCTCAAAACAGAACATACACTTGTCTAGCGGGGAAGTACAAGGATAGGAATCCTAGGAGTAAGGCCTGAGCTGAACCACTTATAACAAAGGATAGCAAAGGAAATCATATTTTGGCAGAAGGTGAGTTGCATCTGGGTAGGAGGAAAATGCATTATATAACAAATGTGGCTTGACAATAAATATGGGTGTAATTTTCTACACCCAGTGTTTATTCTGCAAACAATCTCAAAATATAAACTGTCCTCCCTTCCCACTACCTTGAAAGGAATATATTCCTGAGAATTTATTGAATACTGCTATGATTTTGCATGCCTGTTGAGAGACCTATTTTCAGTTTTAGCTTGTCCTTGCCAATCTTCTAAGTGGTCTATAATTCTCAACGATGAGTATTTTGCAGATGGTAAATCTAATCATTCTAACATCTATAAAGGGTATTTAGTTGGTGAGTAAGATGAAAAATGATGGTGCAGAAATATAAAGTCTATCTTGGGATAATAAGGCTACAGCTATGGGTAAGCATATACCTTTGCCAGGGTAGTCTCTCTTTAGAGCTCTACTTCCATTTATGTTTTATTAATATTCTTTAAAAAAGCTTATATAACTAGTGTATTTGTTCATATTTATTCAATATATTTCATTGTAATTTTATCTGTGAATCCCTAACAATGAAAAATGGCTCTAAGATTCGATTTAAAAAGTGACAACAACACCACGTTATAAGCCCTATCAGCCCTGGCCAGTGTTGCTTGGTGGTTGAGCATCATCCCCTGCACCAAATGGTTACTGGTTTGATCCCCAGTCAGGGCACACGCCCAGGTTGCAGGTTTGATCTGCAGATGGGAGAAAACAGCATTTTAAAAGCAGTGCGCTAGAGAGTAGAATGGTGGTTACCAAGGCTGGGGATGGGAGAATTGGGGAGATATTGGTTAGAGGGTAAAAACTTCCAATTAGAGGAAATGAGTAAGTTATGGAGATCTAATGCACAACATTGTGATTATAGTTAACAATATTCTACTATATACTTGAAAATTGCTAAGAGTGTAGATCTGAAATGTCTTCATTTCAAAAAAAAATGGTAATTATATGACATGATGGAGATGTTTATTAACACTATAGTGGTAACCACATTGCAACATGTAAATAATCAGATTAACACATTGTATATCTTAAACTTACATAATGATATACCAACTGTATCTTAACAAAGATAAAATGGAATGTAAATAATAATAAAAGATTTGTTAATTGAGGGCTAGTAGTATCTGTGTTGGTGTCATATCATGCCTTGTTAAGAAACACTATACATAAAGTCTCTCAAATAAATCTACCAGTTCTCAGACTGACCCAGCTATTGGTTAAAAATTCTTTCAACAGATGAATCCAATGAATAAGGACCTCACACTATCAAAAGGGGTAAATCAGCACAGAAATAACAGAAAATAATATAACTTTGGTCTCAAAGTTTGATTGCTGAAGCTATTGCATCAATTTCATATTTATATCTTCAGAGACAAAATACTGTAAAGTGTGTGAAGTAAAATAAATGAAAATAAACTACAGATTTTCTTTACTGTCAACTGCATATATGTGTTTTACTTAAGTGTATGAATCATATGTATATATGCATGTGTATCTGCAGAGTAAATATGCTTTCCCCCTACCTGGAATGTAATTAACTTAGGCAGCAGAAGCCAGTAGCTAAAATAGCACATTCAAGGGTCCAAACTCCCATTATTTATCTAACATATTTTAATGTAAAATATGAGAATTCATACACTATCTTATGGCCCTTTGCTATGCAATCTCATGGCCAAAAGGGTACATGAAAGCCTGTTGGATAAATGACACAGGCTCAGTGGAGGATTTCTCTCTTTAGCCTTCATCTTTAATGATAACATGGCTGATGGTGAACTAATAATTTGATTTCCATTTCTCTTTTCCTCAGACAACAATATGATTCACTGCACAGAGCTCCCCATGGTTAGAAGTAGAAGTTAACATTTTTTTTAAACAACTGGAACCTATTTCCCTCTTAATGAATGATTCATATTACTGTTAATAACAGTGGAATTCTTACATGACTAGGGGAGAAAAATCTCACGTGAGATGTTGACACAACTTGGTAAAAGGTTTTTAAAGCAATCAACTGATAAGATTCAATGAAACAAAACCACCTAATATCCAAGAAAACCATATTACAACCATCCTGAGAGGAAGAACAGTAGGCTCCTGTCTTTTAGAAGGAGACGGATTTAATGAGATCATTATATTTCTTTGTGCACAACCTAAACCTACTCATCAGTTGATATGGTACATAAACACTGAACATTGGATATTCATTTTTAAGGCTCAACCAACTCCATCGTTTTCATTTCTGGAGTGTCAAAAATTTGAACAAGGTTAATCATGTCTTATCTAAACTGTGCTTATTACTGTAGCAAAAAAAAAAATTAAAAAACTCAAGAAAAACAGAAACCCTATATCCAAGATTATATATACATCTTAAATTTAAGATTAAAAAAATAAGTTTCTAGGAAAGTCCTAAAAACATGTTATATTCAAATTCTATAATTAATATAGTTTGGTCTATGGGAAGTAAAATAGAAAACTGGCCTTTTACTTATAAAGTAGCATAGGTAGCATTCCAAACTTCCATAACTACCTCTTCCCTAGTAGTCTATGGATGTTAGATCCTTTCATGATTCTATTTCTCTGCACAAGCAATTCTTGTTACTTTTACTGCTTCCCTTTTACTGGGCAATCTATTACTTGTCCTCTAATATTAAGATCAAAACCTGAACTAGGTAAACCTCTCTTGGACTTTATCAGACAGAGGTGGTTGTTACATCCACTGTACTCCACAGCATTGAGATTAATATTGGGATAATATGAGTTAGCATGCTATGCTGTAATGTATTTGCTTAGATATGTGCTTTTCTTACTACAATATGGGATTCTGGGTGGCAGGAACTACACTGTGTTTATCTTTGTATCCTTAAGGTGTCTGATATATAGATATTTAATAACTGTTTATTGAATGAATTGGTTAAAATAAAAAAAAACTTTAACAAATTGATTCCTTACAGTAAATGAAGAGTACATTTACATATTGTGTAAGTACAACCCTTTACTAATATTTACTTCAGTTAAGAGCTATTGGAAACATTTTTTAAAGATGCAAACCAATATTTGCTGCATCATAGCATCTGGTAACTCAAAGCAAAATTCTAAAATATGACATGTAATAGTATTTAGATGGCTTTGGTAACTAAGAGCAATTTGATAGAAAATTAAAGAACTGGCTTAGCTGTTAATCTTAATGATATTTATACCTTAATGCCAAACAGTGCATATTTTAACATTTCAATAAAAATGCATTTCTTAATTTTGAGAGCAAGTGAAAACAGAGTATGATGAGTAGCATAGAAAGGGGATGGGGCATAAGAAGAAGGAAAAAAATCTTTCCTCCTTTGGAGAAATCAAAATATGATCAATGTTTTCAACTAACGCTAGAGCCTGAAATATGTCTACTATTTCATTATTTTAACACATTCTCATTTTATATCTTAGTAATTAGTCTCAGGTTGCCTTATTAAAGTTCTTATACTGCAACAACAGAAAACCTTGTGCAATGCCTTTATAGTGAAGGTAATTTCTATAAAGAACAGAACATTGATTTATTAGCAAATTTCATGTGAATTCCAAATTAAAAAAAAAATCTAAACATCAACCAAAACTGCATTTGCCACACAGTTCAACCATTCCTGTACAGAATACACATAAAACCTAACCATAATAATTCTATATTATAAAGAGGTAATATTCAAATTGACCATCACTCCAACACACAAGATGGCCACCTCCATGTGAACACAAGATGGTCACCACAAGATGGCCAGCAGGGGAGGGCAGCTGTGGGCGATCAGGCCAGCAGGTGAAGACAGTTGGGGGTGACCAGGCTGGCAGGGTAGCAATGGGGCATCCATCAGGCTGGTAGGGGAGTGGTTAAGGGGTGATCAGGCTGGCAAGGGGGGCAGTTAGGGGCAATCAGGCAGGCAGGAAGGCAAGCAATTGGGAGCCAGTAGTCCTGGATTGTGAGAGGGATATCTGATTGCCCAGGCATAAATGGGATCTGGCATAAATGGGAAGTTGGATATCCCTCAAGGGATCCCAGATTGGAGAGGGTGCAGGCTGGGCTGAGGGACACACTGCCCCTCCTCCCCCCGATGTGCACGAATTTTGTACATCTGGCCTCTAGTGGTTGTATAATGTTGAAAATAACCAAATACAGTGGTACCGCGAGATACGAGTTTAATTCGTTCCATAACCTTGAGGCGTGGGAAACTATGAGATGCTCGAGTCGCGGTAAACTGGTGGGTTGTGATTACTCGTATCTCAACTGTTGCTCGTATTTCAAAGCAAAAATCACTCGTATCTCAAAAATCTCGTATGTTAGGGCACTTGTATCTCGAGGTACCACTGTATTTCTGTCTACTATGTAACCAATGACTTCTTACTTACAACTTTGAAAAATTACATATATTACATGCTCCTGTAGATTATCTCACTTAATTTTAGTGACAATTTCAATTAAGCAAATGTTATAATTATAGGTATTTTATAGGAGTTGACTTATATTGGATGATGTTATAAACATTCCTAATATCACACAACCATTAATTTGTAGAGCTGGGACTCAGAGTCAGATCCTATGACTCTAAATCCTGTATACTCCATCTTATACCCACCTACCCAACATTGCTTTCCTCATTAATAACCCACATTTGGAAAAAAAAGATTCATTCTATTTAATACAACACAGGTTACCTTTATTTATTTTTAATGAGAAAGGGAAAAAATAGAAAAATAGAATCTTCATTAAGGTAACCTTAAAATTAATATAAAAAATAGACTAGGTCATTTAAACAAGACAAAATAAAAACCAAGGCTCCCTACTCACGCAGCTAATGATTTAAGTAAAACCCCAAACTAAATGTTCTAACATATCTTTTTTGAATAATCTAAAATATAGAGAATCAAGAACATTATTTATTATAATATATGCCAGAAATACAGAGTGATAATTTTCATTTGTCACACTGCTCACTCATCTTCTGACAGTTTGATCTGGACACAGGGCAAATTTTCAAAATTTCAAATTTGATTAAGTAGTAAACTAACACAATTTACAAGGCAAAAACTTCGTACCCAAGGCACTTTAAGCAACAGTGCACATTATGCTAGATGACACTACAGATTTGCATAGTATTAGATGGCACAGGAGCTCTCTAATATGCTGTGTAAATACAGAGGAGATAATTCTACAAATTCTAGTATTAGAGGAACAGTATACAGGGGTGGAATTTACATGTTTTGAGTGTGCAGTATGGCAGTGGTTTGGTGGTAGGATATAGGAGTCAGGGCAAATATTTTGATGAAGATGGTCATACCAACCCTAAGGAAGTATCCAGAAGTTCCATCCAATGATAAGCATAACCCAGAGGTAGCCAACATATTAATTCCTTGCTCCCAAAGTGTTTTCAATGGTCTACTGAAGGATTCACCTCCTTTCCCCACTTCTCACCCATACCAAACAATGACCATGCCCCTAATTTTGATAATGCAAAATATAGAAAAATACAATTATTATGAAGTTGTTTTGATTTGTTCTGGTACACATCTATTCCATAAGGTAATAAAAACATCCACTGAGATATCCTGTTTACTGAAAATGGACAAAATATTACCCATTCATTCAACTCATTTGGTGTAACTCAAAAAATAAGAATATTGCTTTTTAAATGGAGCTAGGTGGAGGTCAGTATATTATTTAATTAAGCAACTATGTTGTTTGTCCAAACAAGAAAAAAATAGGATTAAACAAAATAAAATAACACCCATATTGCATAAATTTGTAGGTTCACACTTTATGCTGTTCTATTTTATGTCTGATTTGAATCTCTCTACGCCATGGGCCTATTTTAGCAAAATAATATTTCAGTTTGTCAAAGACAAAGTGCACTGTGCATTGATTTCACTGTCTTGTCCATTTCCTTTGCCAACAGGGACAGAACAAACTTTTAAGACAAGAGTGCTTCATAACAAGTCCAACCCAAAGTAGCTCCTGGCCGCATCAGAGTTTAATGAGACATTCAATCTAAGAAATAAATTAAATGACATTTTGGGATCACGTTTAATGAAGCAGGTATCTACAGAAGCTCTAGATTGCAATAATGTTCTTAAAATCTGTGGAGAATAGGGCAGGAGAATGTAATCAATCATTTGGGACAAAATGGCACTCTATGGAATGAAACGGTTGAACCTCAGTAGTTCCTGGTCAGAGTCATGGCCCAGAACGGGTTTCTTATTATGTCAGTACCATAAAATAGTTTGCACATGTCTATGCTAATTCCACAAGTCATTGTCTCATATTTTCCATAACCACATAAAACAAACACTGTTTGTGAAACTCCAGAAGGAACAAAGTTAGGACAAATACAACACTAGAAAAGTAAAGTAGAACATAGTAAAATTTTCCTATAAAAGAAATGAAATTCAGTTAAATGTAGCATGTCTAAAAGAAGTACTAAGAATTATTCTAGTTAAGACGAAACTTCTGTTCAAATCATACCAAAAAGAGTAATAATTGGTACTAACAATAGGAAGCAGTTAATAGTTCTGATAGAACTACACTCAATTGACATCTATGATTCCAAATCAATAAGTTATTGCACTTAAAAATTAAGTGAGAATAAAGGAAATAACTTTTTACAAATAAAAACATACTATCATACTTGCAATTCTTAATTAGATTTTTGGAAATTATAATCATATAACTACAATGGAACAAAGAACAGGAAAACATTTAGAGGAAATATGTTTTGAAGAATTCATAAGAAGAGATCCAAGATGGCAACACAGTAGATAGAAGCTACATTCACCTCCTCTCAGGACCAAATTGGAATTACAACTAAAGCATACAGCAATCAACCTGAATAAACAACTGAAGACTAGCTGAATAGATTATAACCAAGGATTCACAGATGAAACCATATCAAGAATGGTAGGAAGGGCAGAGATACAAAAAGGGCTAGCTCTACTCTGACAGGCAGTGGCTGAGATTCTGGAGGAATATCTCAGCTGAGAAGCATGGGGTCTTAACCCTAAGCTAGGCTCCACAACCCATATCACCAGAGCTGGGAAGAGGCACCTACCTAACATCTGGCTATGAAAAGCAGAGGATTTCTGTCTACCAAAGAAATACAGGAGTTGGCTAGAGATGTTACACTTTTAAAGGGCCAATGCACTAAATTTCTTTTGTAGCCACTCACCTGACCTCTGGCTGTAAAAGGGTGGAATGGACAAGAGTTGCATGAAGATAGACTGAGGGTTGGGTCTCAGGGGAGAGAGCTGAAGAGACAACTGCCAGGATCCCTGTGTTAAGTCATTCTCCCAAAGACCAGATACAATCTTTCTTGAATGGAGCACTCCTCTCCATGAGGCATTAGCCTGGGGAAACCAATATCACTACACTCTAGTTTCCCTGTAGCCCCACCCTGCAAAGGTAGCACTCTGCTGAGGAATCACCTGCTAGGTCTGAGAAGACTCGGGAGATGTCTATCAGTAAATGAATTGTGTGGCTTTAAGGCAGGGGGCCATTGCTCCCACTTTCCCGTGAATCTGACTGGTGTTTTCCCCTTACAGAAGATCCACTAGCCCCACTCTCTAGATTCCCAGCATCCGCCCACTCCTGATTCCTAGTGGCTCTGCCAAGGTCTGAGCAGAATCCGGGGAAGACTGAGTTGTGTGGCTCTAAGACAGGGACCATTTTTCCATTGCACACCCAAGCGAGACAGAGCTCTCCCTTCACATACTCAAATTTTGGTCTGTTTGAGCCTGATAAACTTTGCTGCCTTCATCCTGATGACTTCAATATCCTGAACCTCCACAAAGTTATATAAGTACCCATCAGGTGGCAGCTAGACTTGATATACTCAGGAACTTCTGCTGAGCAGCCTGAGACCCAACACTGACACCAAGTTTGAACCTATATAAGTTGGGTGAATACCACTCACCCCAACCTGGTGACTCACTGAGAACTTACCTCATGTAATTCAAATATTTTCAGGTGCTCTTTCAGTGACTGCGCATAATAGACAGCCAATAGGTGGAAAAAAGCTGGGGCAGATCTCAAAGTGCCTTGGTACTTTTACTAACTGACTCGTGCACCCATTGCTGGTAAAAGCTGGCCTTAATAAACATCTTGGTTCTTCCTGAATATAGCGAGGCCCAGCAGAGGCAGTCACAAACTGTGTATCTGATTGTCAGTGCAAACAGGTTGCCCAGGGCCAGTCACAGGCAACATCTGATATTGGCCTGCACACACACAGACCAAAAAAAATCAAGACTCGATTACAACAGGATAGCCCACATCACTTCTGTACATTCTTAGAGCACTCAGCTCAATGATCAAGGAGACTATGTCATTGGGTCTTATAGGACAAATATCACATAAGGCCACCCCACTAAGACTGTGTGTCATAGTATATCTATCTACTACATAGAAATAAACACAAACAGGGAGCCAAAATGGGGAGGCATAGAAACATGCCCCAAATGAAAGAAGAGGATAAACCTACAGGGAAAAATAAAAAGCTAAATGACATGCATATAAGCAACTTACCAGATATATAGGTAAAAAAAAATTGTTATAAGGATGCTCAAGAAACTTAGTAAGAATTTCAACAAAGAGATAGAAAGCATAAAATGACATAAAAACCATAGAAAGGAACCAGTCAGAAATGCAGAATAGAATTCCAGTAATGAAGAATACACTAGAAGGAATAAACAGTAGGTCATATGAAGCAGATGATTACATCAATGATTTGGAAAACAAAATAGCCAAAAAACACCCAATCAGACCAGAAAAAAAATGGACTTCGAGATCCTGCACCTCCACAAAGTTATATAACTTAGGTACAACCTCATAGGGGAACCAGAAGGTGAGGAAAAAGAGCAAGGGATTGAGAAGCTATTTGGAAATAATGACAGAAGATGACACTCTTCTGCAGAAGGAAACAAACATACAAGTCCAGAAAGTGCAGAAATCCCTAAAAATATGAACCAAAGAGGCCACATCAGGACCAAACCAGAGAGGATCGGACCGGCATTGCTACCATTTGTCCACTATCCAGATACCATTGATGACATGTACACATAAGAAACTGTTTGACATTGAAACTGGGACTCAAAGCTATTGGACATTGAAAGTGGAACTCAAACATTTTTCTTTTGCTCTTGTGGGTTTATTTCTAGCCTACAGGGGCAAGATGTTTTTAAAGACAAGAATCAGGGGGTTGGGGGCAAACAGACTGTCCTGCTATAGTGGGAAGGCAGGGGAAGTTGTGGGGGAGGGGCATGTAGGAGATCAACTGAAGGACTTGTATGCATGTGTGTAGGCATAGCCAGTGGATACAGGGCAATGGGGTAGGGTGTGGGGGGAGACGGATGAGGGCATGTACTGGGGGATGGGGAGGGCAATAGGGAAATAAATAAATAAATAAATAAATACATAAATAAATAATAAAAAAGCCCCTGAATGCAACATGTCTAAACGTTAACCAAGAAGAGGATGTTCTTCTTTAGGTCTTTTGTTTTTTTTTAAATTTAATAAATCTTTATTGTTCAGATTAAAAAAAAAAGACACATTATAATTTAAATGCCAATGGTTAAAGACAGAGAATCTTAAAAGCAGCAACAGAAATCAGTTAGTTACCTGAAAGGGAGTACTCACACAACTATCAGCTGATTTCTCAAGAGAAATTTTGCAGGCCAGAAGAGAGTGGCAAGAAATAGTCAAAATGATGAAAAGCAAGGATCTATAACCAAGATTACTCTACAAAGTAAAGCTATTATTTAGAATTAAAGGACATATAAAGAGTTTTTCCACCTAGACAACAAAAATTTGAAGGAGTTCATCACCATCAAGCAAATATAACAAAAAATGTTAAAGTGACCGAAACCAGTTTGGCTCAGTGGATAGAGCATCGGCCTGCGGACTAAAAGGTCCCAGGTTCGATTCCGGTCAAGGGCATGTATCTTGGTTGCAGGCACATTGCCGGTTGGGGGTGTGCAGGAGGCGGCTGATCGATGTATCTCTCTCATCGATATTTCTGACTCTCTATCCCTCTTCCTTCCTCTCTATAAAAAATCAATAAAATATATTTTAAAAAATGTTAAAGTGTCTGCTTTAAGAAGAAAAAGAAAATATGAATAATAGCTCAGCCGGTATGGCTCAGTGGCTGAGTGTTGACCTATTAACTGGGAGGTCATGGTTCGATTGCAGTCTGGGCTCATGCCCAAGTTGTGGGCTCAGTCCCCAATAGGGGACGTTCAAGAGGCAGCCAATCAATAATTATCTCTTATAATTGATGTTTCTATCTCTTTCCTTCTCTCTTCCTCTTTGAAATCAATAAAATATGTTAAAGATATGAATAATAAATTGGAAATAAATACATACCTAGCAATAATTGAATCTAAAGAAAACAAAACAAGTGGACAAATTAGTAGTTACAGAAACAGACTCATAGATGCAAAGAAATTTTGAGAGTTGCCAGATGGCAAGGGAATTAGGAAGCTGAGTAAAAAAGGTTAAGGGAATACAAAACACAAATTGATAGTTACAGGATAGTCATTGTGATGTAAAGTACAGCATTTGGAATATAGTCAATAATATTCCATTAACTATGCATGGTGTCATGGTTACAAGTGATCTGGATGATCACTTAGTAAGGTATGTAATGTCTAATCACTGGTGTGTACAACTGAAACTGATATAATATTGTAAGTCAATTGTAATTGTGAAAAAAGAAAATGACTTAAATGAAAAAAAAATATTAGCAAACCAAACCCAGCAATATACTAAAAAGATCATGCACCACGATCAAGTGGGATTCATTCTGGGGAGGCAAGGTTGGTACAAGATCTGTAAGTCAATAGATGTGATACAGCAAAGAAACAAATTGAAGCTTAAAAATCACATATAATCTTATCAACAAATACAGAAAAGCTTTTGATAAAAACCAGCACCCATTTATGATAAAAGCTCGGTAAAGTATGAATAGAAGGAACATCTCACAATGAAATAAAGACCTTATAAGACAAACACATAGCCAAGATCATACTCTATGGGGAAAAACTGTTTCCCTTAAGATCAGGAACAAGATGGGATATCTGCTTTAACCTCTTTTATTCAACATAGTACTGGAAGTTCTTAGCCACAGCAATTAGATAAGAAGAAGAAATAGAAGGCATCCAACTTGAAAAGGGGGAAGTAAAACTCCCATTATTCACAGATGGCATGTGTTATATATTAAAAAAAAAACCCTAAAGATTCGACCAAAAAACTAATCGATTTAATAAATGCATTCAGTAGCAAGACACAAAATAAATATTTATAAATCACTTGCATTTTAATACACCAATAATGAACTATCAGAAAGTGAATTGAGAATTGAGAAAAAAGAAAATGACTTAAATGAAACTGGGACTCAAAGCTATTGGACATTGAAAGTGGGACTCAAAGCTATAGGACATTGAAAGTGGGACTCAAACATCTGTATGTTTGTTTCCTAAAAGTGCAGAAATCCCTAAAATTTTCTAGCATAGTGAATTGAGAAAATAATAAAATACCCAGAAATATGTTTAACCAAGAATGTAAAAGACCTATACTCAGAAATTTATAAGACACTGAAAAGAGAAACTGATGATGATTCAACTAAGTGTAACTATATACTGTGTTCATGGACAGAATTAACATCATTAAAATGTCCATACTCTCCAAAGCAAACTATACACTCAATGCAATTCATATAAAAACACCAATAGTATATTTCACAGAACTAGAACAAATATTTTAAAAGTTTATATAAAACCACAAAAAATCCCAAATAGCCATAGCAATCTTGAGAAAGAAGAACAAAGTTGGAGGTATCATGCTACCTGATATCAAACTATACTATAGAGCCATAGTAATCAAAACAGAATAGTAATGGCGTAAAAACAGATATATAGATCAAGGAACAGAATAGAGTTCAGAAATAAACCCATACCTTGATGATCAACTAATATTTATCAAAGGAGGCCAGAACATATAATGGCTTATAGTCTATACCATTTATTGAAAATTGGAACAGTATGTGCAAAAAAGTGAAAACTAGGTTATCATCCTCTACCATATATAAGAATAAACTCAAAATGGATCAAAGCCTTATATGTTACACTTGAAACTGTAAAAATTTTATAAAACATAGGCAATAAAATCTCAGACATAATGCATAGCTATATTTTTTTCTAATATGTCTTCTCAGGTAAGGGAAACAAAAGAAAAAAATCAAATGGGACTACATCAAACTAGAAAAGTTTTGCACATTAAAACAAAACAAAACACCATCAATAACTGAAAAGACACTCCACTGTATGGGAGAATATATTTGCCAATGATACATCTCATAAGGGGTTAATATTCAAAAGTTATAAGGAACTTATAAAACCAACAAATAATCCTATTAAAAATGGGCAAAGGATCTGAATAGATACTTCTTTTAAGAGGACATATAGGTGATCAATAGACATATGAAGAAATGCTCAATGTCACTAATTGTCAGAGAGATGAGAATTTAAACCACAATGATATATGTCAGAATAGCTACCATCAATCAATAAACAACACTTGTGGAGAAAAGGGAACCCTCATGCACTGTGTGGATGCTGATTGGTGCATCCACTGTAGAAAGCAGTATGGTATTACCTCAACAAAATAAAAATGGAACTGCCTTATGTAATTCCACTTCTAGGAATATATCCAAAGAAATCCAAAACACTAATTTGAAAGAATATATACACCCCTAAGTTCCTCGAAGTGATATTTACAATAATCAAGATTTGCAAGCAGCCCAAGTGTCCATCAGTAGATGAGTGGATAAAATAGCTATGGCACATTTACATAGTGGAATAGTACTCGGCTGTGAAAGGAATGAAATCTCACCTCTCACGACAGCATGGATGGACCTGAGAGTATGATACAATATAATATATAGATGATCTATATAAATATATAAAAGCCTAAGCGACCACCCAACTGGGAGCTATGACATGCACTGACCACCAGGGGGCAGATGCTCAATGCAGGAGTGGAAACCACAGGCATGGAAACATGGAACTAACTGATAAATCTCAGAGGGAAGGTGGGTGAGGGAAGGGCAGGAAGAGATTAACCAACGATCTTATATCCATACTAGAGGCCTGGTGCACAGATTCATGCACTATTAGGGTCCGTCTGCCTGGCTTGCAAGGATTGGGCTGAAACCAGCTCTCTGACATCCCCTGAGGGGCCCTAGATTGCGAGAGGGCACAGGCCAGGCCGAGGGACCCCACTGGTACACAAATGTGTGCAATGGGCCTCTAGTGTATTATAATTGTACAGTTGAAACCTATACAATTTTATTAAGCAATGTCACCACAACAACTTAAAAAAAAAGAATTCATGGCAAAAAAGAGCAAAACACTTGACCTCAATTAATGATCAAAACAGAAAAGTGATTAATTTTAAAAAATGGGAAGATATATTCATAGTCAAAGGAATTTAAATTACAACAAAAGAGATTACCACTCTATATTTATTGGCATAATTTTTTAAAAGTCTTATTTTATTTCTACACTTATATTGACTTTGTGTTCATTTATTTTCATTACCAGATGTCTCAATCCCTCTTTGAAAGTAGGAATACAATAAATAGATGAAAACTAGTAGTGTTTTTGAGGTTGTGGTGAAACTCATATATATTCCCGATGATTGTATACACTGATACAATCATCCTGGAAGACAAGTTTTCTAGACTATTCAAGAGCAGAAATAGGCACAACTAAAGGAAATAATAAAATCAAAGAAAGGATATGTAGTTTAAAATAGGAAATATAGTTATTTTTAATAGTTAAAGGTACATTAAGTGAAATAAGTCAGTCATAGATAAACAAATACCATATGATTTTACTATATGTGGAATCTAATAAACAAATTAAACCAATAAAACAGAAACAAACTCATGGATACAGAGAACGTTTTGATGGTTGCCAGATGGGAGGTAGTTTGGGGGAAGGGCTGGAAAAGAGAAAGGGATTAAGGAATATAATTGTTAGTTATAAAAACAGTAACAGGGATATTAAGAACAAGATAGGGACTATAGTGAATGATATTATAATAGTTGGTGCTGGGTGTATACTAGACTTTCTAGTATTGGTGTGATCACTACATAAGTTATACAAAAGTCTATTCACTATGTTGTACACCTGAAACTAATATAAAAATGTATCTCAACTGTAATTGAAAATATTGTAAATTATTTTTTTCTAAAAACAGTTTTTGTGTGTCCTATAGCATAATACTGATTTGATTAAGTGTGGCACAGGAATTTAAATCAAGATCATGGAATAAAAATAATTACGAAAAAAATTAGTATGACAGAAAGAATATCATACTTTAAAAATATTAAGTGTAATAAATGCAAATAAAGATCATGTAATTCTATAAACAAAGACTAGAAAAAAACATTAAAAATGGAAAGAAAAACTGACTGATGTTTTAGATTCTTGAGAGTTGGAAAGTTAAAAACAACTTTTCATTTCCTTAATGTTATATAATAAAAATTAATAGAATGCAAAGGCTTATATAATAGTCCACTTACTGTAATTCTGGGTCAACAGAATGAGCATCCTACTCAAAAGGTATTTTTTTGTAAGAACATTCATTAGAATATCGTATTATCTTTAAACATCTAGTAATTCTACACAGTTCTCCCTAAATAGATATTGTCACAGAAAGCATACAATTCTGATCCTTGTATTTATATAGAATTCTGCCAAACCTTCCCTTTTGGCAAAAGAAGCAAACAAAAGAAAAGCAACCTTTATCTCATAGCAGCTAATGTATTAATTTCATCCAAACTAATATGAAAACAAACTGAAATAAATTAAGCAAATTAAATTCCATTTGAAAGTAAAAAAATATATATATGCTTACAATCTAAATAACAGAACTGGTGGACTCCTTGAGTTAATCCACCTTAAGGCAGTTAAGCATACAATCAACATAAATGAGTGGGTTTCTCTTCTCTTTTTGAGCACAAATAAGTTTTTGAAAACAAGGATTATATCTTGTTTACTATTATATTCTTATCACTTATTATATTGTTGATCACATAGTGAATTATGGGTGGATAGATAGATGAATGGATGGGATATAAAGACTGTATCTAGGCAAAGACACCAGAATTTTTTTTCATTTCCATGATGATTTGCTCTGAAACTAATATAATATTGTATGTCAACTGTAATTGAAAAAAAAAACAAAGAAAATAGAAACAAACCCATAGAGAGAACGTTTTTTGATGGTTGCCAGAGTTGGTTTGAGGGATGGTGAAAAGAGAGAAGGGATTAAGGAATACAAATTGACAAAGTTCTTCCTTTTACATATTAAAATAAGAATTTCAGTAGGAAAATCACTGCTGCACATGGATTAGTCTACTAAATAGATAGGTAATGACTAAGAGGCAATGCTTACTGAAAGCATTACCTTTGTGCCTCTCCTTAAAGTTTATTAGTAAAATACTGGGCAGAAGGTAAGACAAATCTTAACTATGTCAATTGGATATGTGGAAAAAATAGACAAATGCTAATCTTACACTTCCTAGCTTTGTAACTTTGGGCATGTTATTTCTTAGTTTTCTCACCTAAAAAATGGGATGAAAATGGTTCTTACATCTTAAGGTTATTGTCAGGATGAAATACATTCATATGAAGTACTTGGAATACCTCTGACATATACCACACATTCAATAATTATGAACTGCTATCATCATTGATATTTTTTGTCATTATTGTTGCTGTTTTAAAACTTCCAGTAGACAGTCTTAAATGATGCCCACAAGTGCTTTCTGAATAAGTACTTTTCAACTAACTTGGGTTTATATTATGTTTATAATGTTAAAGTATTTTCATTGAACTTTGTATACAGTTACTAGTATAAGTATCTATACTATATGATTGATCACATTTTTTATAAATTGATATTTTCTTTGAAATGCTTAAATTAAACATGAAAATGTCTAATTTAGCTACCAATCTTGTCAAAAACACCAACAAAGATACTACCAACATGATAAAAGGTTTGGTTAGGAGCAGTGACAACATTGAATAAAATGAAAATTGTTTTGATTCCTGGCTCAAAAGACTTACAGTGGTAAATACAAGGAGATAATATGAATATAACTGGAGATTACTAAGAGATACTGAGATGAGAATGAGGGAAATGCCAAATACAAAGCATGTTTAGAAAACATAGTCAAGGTAATCAGTAACAGAGATAGTAAAATAACTGCACAATGGTATCATTCCTGCCAAGGATGCTTTTAATATGTCACAAGTACCATCACACTGAGTAAGCCTGATTCATAGCATATTAAAAACACTGCCTAACCCTTCAAAGGTATCACTCTCTTGATTTCTCTTTGTCAAACATACTACCTTAGTCACTAATCATTAAAAATTTGTTTCACATAATCTCAGCAGAGTTTAAAATGGGTCAAATGCTAAGTGAATGTGTAATTGTTGCTCAGCATTAGAGTAGATATGACTAAGATATATGGATATTCTAAATCAAGTATTTGAATTGTGCATTATAAATGGCTTTATACATTTTGTAATGTATGATCCAAAGCTTTCAATTCAATGTGCCTATTTAGAAAAGATTTCATGATGCAAATATCCATTTTCCTATTAAACTCCACAGTGAGTATGAAACAGTGTTTTAGGACTCCATAGTAATTACGCTCACAATCATTCCAATATTTAAATAAGTTGCTCCTTTTATAACTTTTCATTTCCATCCAGAAGTAGTCCAGAAGAGGCAGATTTGAAGAATTCCAATAAAATGGTATATACTTTTATTATACCTGGTCTAGCTCTTTTTAAAGTAGGTAACCTTTAAAAAGTACTTAAGTCAAGAAAATAAATAAATGTAAGAGACCATATGTTCAGATTTCTTCATGGCTGAAAAAGATTCAAGGAATTCAATTCCATAGAAATCAGAGTAAAAGCTAAAGCATTAAGCTGCTATTAATATCAGCATGGCCTAAAGAAGCCTTCTTTCCCCAGGCCCACCCATCTCTGGGTCATATCAGACCTGAATACAGCGGTTGGTATGCTAAGGTCCCAGCTTCAGTACTGAGAAGACTAATATATCACAAGAACTAGAACATTCTGGAGATTAAAAGAAAAAGATGGAAAAATAGAGAATGCTTCAATAAAGGGGCAAGGGGCAGGATGTAAAGGTAGAAATATCCCTAGAACAGTATTCCATAAATGTATGCTTGGGAGACTGGAATGTAGAATTATGACATGAGTGAATATTAGTATCTATATATATAAAAGGCTAATATGCTAAGTGTCCCTCTCACTGTCCAACTGGTCGGTATGATGTGCAAGGGGCCAGATGTTCAATCCAGGAGTTGCTGTGACACACTGGCCATTTACAGAGAAATGGCAGAGTGGACCTGGCACTGACAAAGCAACATCCAGCTTCCTCCAAGTGGGACACAGGCCTTGCCAGCACCCCAGAGCAACATTACACCGAATCACAGCCAACACTACCATGGTGCAAAATGTGACCCACAGCCCAGCCCAGTGCAGCCCAGCCCAGCTCAACCAGGTCCAGCCCAGAAAGGATGGCTTTGGGCAATGGATAATGACATCATGTAGCAACACCCAGCTTCCTCTCCCTAGAGAATAGCCTCCTTGGAATTTCTTCTGCCCAGGAACATGACTTGCTTTATAGCCAGGTGGAAACATTTCAGACTGTAACCAAATGTCTGTGAAGTATTTTCCTGTGCCTCATCTCATTTGATCCTCATAGAAGTCCTAGAGTAGGTAGCTAGGAGACTCGATGGAATCCTATTTTCTTTTTTTTTTAAATTTAATAAATCTTTATTGTTCAGATTATTACAATTGTTCTTCTTTTTCCCCCCTATAGCTCCCCTCCACCTGGTTCTCACCCCACCTTCTAACCTTACCTCCCCTCCACTGTCCTCATCCATAGGTATACAATTTTTTTCCAGTCTCTTCCCACTGCCCCCACACACCTTTCCCCCCGAGAACTGTCAGTCCACTCCCTTTCTATGCCCCTGATTCTATTATATTCACCAGTTTATTCTGTTTGTCAGCTTTTTAATCACTTGATTTTAGATTCACTTGTGGATAGATATGTATTTGTTGTTCATAATTTTTATCTTTACCATATTCTTGTTCTTCCTCTTCTTAAAGAATACCTTTCAGCATTTCATATAATACTGGTTTGGTGGTGATGAACTCCTTTAGCTTTTTCTTATCTGTAAGCTCATTGTCTGCCCTTCATTTCTGAATGATAGCTTTGCTGGATAGAGTAATCTTGGTTGTAGGTTCTTGCTATTCATCACTTTGAATACTTCTTGCCACTACCATCCGGCCTGCATAGTTTCTGTTGAGAAATCAGCTGACAGTCGTATGAGTGCACCCTTGTAGGTAACTAACTGGTTTTCTCTTGCTGCTTTTAATATTCTTTGTCTTTTGCTTTTGGTATTTTAATTATGATGTGTCTTAGTGTGGTCCTCTTTGGATTCCATTTGTTTGGGGTTCTCTGTGCTTCCTGGACTTGTAAGTCTATTTCTTTCACTAGGTAGAGGAAGTTTTCTGTCACTATTTCTTCAAATAGGTTTCTCTCTTCTTCTGGCATCCCCATAATTCTGATGTTGGTACGCTTGAAGTTGTTCCAGAGGCTCCTTACAATATCTTCGAATTTTTGGATTCTTTTTTCTTTTTGCTTTTCCAGTTGAGTGTTTTCTGCTTCTTTGTATTTCAAATCTTTGACTTGATTCTTGTGGTCCTCTAGTAGCTTGAGAAATCTTATTTTATAAACTATATTAGTAGTGTTTGTGCACACACACACATTTAATCATCCAAATAAAACCCTTATGGGGTAATGGCTTAAGTCAAGTGTGGCTGCCTATTATAAGGGGAGACTGCAAAACTGGATAAGGAAGAAACTCAGAGCAATGCCTTGCACTGTAAACATGCTGACAACAAAGCTCTTTTCCTCCCACCTGCTGCCCATCCCAAAGCCATGCTCCAGCCACCTTATTCTATGCTTGTTAATTCTTTCTACATTGGCTTCCCCTCATTTTTAATAAATTTTTACCACAGCTCATATGACCACCTAATATATTTAAAATACAAAGAATATATCCTGCTTTCCCTTCTTAGCAGACTTGTCACGGATGGAAATATAAAATGAATGTATTGGGAAATCCCTAACTTTCTGATAAAATTGGGCTACATTGTTTAAACTGTGTAGGTAAAGTTAAATATACTTGATAAAACCCATTAAATGCTCACTTGTCCATACTCAGTACTGCACTAACAGATAAAAACATGGTAGCTGGTATGGACTGTTTACCTGAAGCACTTATAATTTTCATAGAATACAAAAGTCACAAGAAACAATATAGTTAGGACATTATTGATGATTCTGTAAACTCATATGGACATTTCACTTAAGGATGACATTTATTTATTATAAATGCAAATCTATGAAGTACAAATACATGTGAGCCTATATATGTATACACCTATTCAAATTAAATAACTTATACCTTCATACCCTAATTTTTCTTTTTTTCTTTTTTATTGTTTAATGTATTACATATGTCTCTTTTTTCCCTGATCAACCCGTCTGCAACTCTATACCCTTTTTTTTATGGGAAAGACTTGTGACCATTTACAATACTGGACAATTTTAGTTTAAAAGAGATACTGAAATATTATATTCTTTATATACATACACATGCATTGTGTGTGTGTGTGTGTGTGTGTGAATATTATTTTCTTTTACCACCCCTCACTGATTTTATCACCATATTTTTGGTAAAACATAGTATCCTTAGGTTTCATATATATATAATCATCCAACAGTGTGTGTATTTTTTTAACCATGACATCTCAACATTCATGACACATGCACCAACATCATTCGCTCCCATTGTCTTTTGAGGAAACAAATGGTGGTCAGTTGATTCTCATTAATCTTACAGTCTTTCAGTCTGAGTCCTATAGCTCTCTAAGTGATGCAAACATAACTGGATTGCTTCAGAATACTGAGTAGTTGTTTCTTTTCTATTTTTATTCAACTAGAAATACACAAGAATTGGAAATACACAAAGGAATTAAAATTAGTTTTGAAAGAACTTGGTAAATGAAATAGCAAGTCCTTGACAGTCAACTTGATTGTGTTTAAGATCATAAATTGATCTAATCAAATCAAATTTAACTTAGGGAGGTGGCTAATTGAAGGGTAGCAATCATTAAGTAGAAGCTACTATTTCTGTAATCTGTATACATAAATATTGTCCTCCCTTACACCTGGTAAACAAAAGAACAGACATAATGTCATCAATAGTAAGACAACTTAAATATATTTTAAAACGTAGAAATATCTCATTTCCTACTACAAAATTCCCTTGAAAAAAAGTTGGCTACATAAATTTCTTAAACATTGAATCAATTGCTAGATATGTAAAATTTATAACTTACACTGTAACTTTATAAGAAATGAATAAACACCCAAATGTTCCTCCTTTTTATGAACCTAGATTATTCTAATCAGACACATTCTTAAGATGAGGGATATATACAAATTTAAGCACATACATTTGGTGGGTATTAAGGAGATTGAAAAAATATATATATTAAAAAAAGTAATATATAATTGGAGAAGGGAAATTAAATGGAAGTTAAATAGAAGTCTACTCCTTTCTTGGCTGTTGCATGTTCCCTCTATTTCCTCTCATTTGCTGAAGAAATATGCTTACTACCTAATTTATAAGTATACAGTGAGGACAAATTATAATATATTTCCCATATGATATGTTCTGAGTTAGACGTAACATTATTTGTATATCTATCTATCTATCTATCTATCTATCTATCTATACACACACACGTAGACAAATCATAAATTGGAGAGTATACTTTATACTGGCCATGTGCAATGCTGCCCTAAAAATTTTGTCCAATCCTGATATAATCCATCTATTTGCCTCATTATCAAATAATGGAAAAAAATGGAGTTAATTCATTACAATCAATGGAATGGGTCAAATGTTTTATTAAAAGTTTTTCATTTACACTTTCTCAATGAAAATCAGGTGTGCACCAGCTTCAAAAACATATTCTCAACATAGAAATCACCTTTCAAACCACTATACAGTGAAATCTGGCCCATTTTTTACCATTTTAATTTTTGGGGCAGAGTTATTTTTTATTTCTTTATTGATTAATGTATTACATATGTGGCCTTATCTCCCCATTGCCCCTCACCCCAACCACTCATGCCCTCACCCCCTGTTGTCTGTGTCCATTAGTTAGGCTTATATGCATGCATACAAGTCCTTTGGTTGATCTTTTCCCCTTCCCCTCACCCACCCCTACCTTCCTCTGAGGTTGATGGTTTGACCGATGCTTCTCTGTCTCTGAATATGTTTTTGTTCATCAGTTTATGTTGCTCATTATATTCCATAAGTGACTGATATATGCACCCCTATGTTCACAGTGGCACAATTCACCATAGCTAAGATTTGGAACCAGCCTAAGTGGTACAGCTACACAATGTTGCAGTAAAAAAGAAAAGGGAGAAAGAAGAAGAAGGAGAAGGAGGAGGAGAAGGAGAAGAAGGAGAAGAAGAAGAAAGAATTCTTACCATTTGCAATAGTACATATGAAACTGGAGAGAATTATGCTAACTGAAATAAACCAGTCAGAGAATGATAAATATTACATGATCTCACTCATTTAACATATTTTAATCTTGAAAGAAGTTGTTGGTGAAGGGAATAATGAACATTTTCCTTTTTTTCTGTAACAAACATCCAGTACTTGCTCATTATTGAAGGATTTCATGTTATTTCTTTCTTGGTAGTTCTATCACTTCTCTCTTTATTAACATTTGAAGAGATTCATTTTGTGAATTTCACAACACAAGAACCATAGTTTCTTTCAACAAGTTTCTGTTAGTATCTGATGATATCCTAATGCCTACAACCTTCTGTTATATCCTTCTTAGCTTCAAAACAGATAAGAACTGAGTAAAAGGTGAAATGTAATGCTGAAAATCCCCTTTTTATTGCTCTTTCTTCATGAACTGCAATACGAGAAAGCTCCACAACCCCACACAGACATGCGTGTGTGTGTGTGTGCAGATTTCTCTATGTGTATGGCTATTACTCCAATTCTGAGTTCCAGATTCAATGACGTCACCAAGCTTTCCTGTCCTATGCAATTGTCACCATGTGTTTCAGGTGACTAACAGTTTCTTAAGACATGAGTGGCATATTTTTCCATATGTTTTATCCCATAGCTTTTAATAAAATGTAATCAAATCCTGCCACGATTACTTTGTTTTTCCAAATAAAATTTCAAAATAAAATAATGGCATCATATCAAACAGTATTTATTTACATTTGCATATTTTATTTGCCTCTAAATTAACTAGGCAGCTACTGATAAAGGATCTTCTTCTCATAAACATGCAGTCATGTTAATAATTGCTCCATGATGCCTATTCCATTTTTGACAACATCATGTATTACCTTCCTTTCTATTCCATTAATACATATAATATTCCAACAACATGGTAGGCTATCTTGTATTACTTTCTATTTACCATCAATCTATTTGCTTTTAATCATTTCCCAATTTACCAATGAGACCAGTGAATTTCAATATCCAAAATACACACCATGGAATACAGTTATGCTTAATAGGAAAGTATAAACTTATTATGACATCCATTATTTATGAACTGTTTAAACATATATGGATATTACATATATTTTAACTATTTCTTGGAGTTTATAATTTGCCTGTTAATTTTGTTTAAATATTTTTTTTGATTCAGTACGTATTTCTAATTGGTACATATGTAGACAGAATGGTTACCTACTAGCAGAAGTGTCAGACAAGGGTACATGCTGTCTCTCTATTTGTTTAATCTGTATGCAGAACATATCATACAAAAACTGGGCTAGACTCAGAGGAAGGAGGAGTGCAAACTGGTAGAAGAAATACCAATCACTTAAGATTTGCAGATGACACTATCTTACTGGCAAGAAGTAACAATGATTCGAAATGACATCTGATGAAAGTGGAAGAAGTGCCAAAGCAGGACTGCATTTAAACATTAAGAAGCCAGAAATCATGACTACTGAAGAAATACACAACTTTAACACAGACAGTGAAGATACTGAAAATGTTAATAATATTTTGCTTACCTTGGTTCAGTCATCAATTCAAAAGAAGACTGCAACCAAGAAATCAATGTAAGGCTGAGACTTATAAAGGCAGCGATGGAAGAATTAGGAAAGCTCACTAAGAACAAAGGTGTGTCATTAGAGATCAAGGCAAAAATCATCCACACTCTCATATTCCTTATTACTGTGTATAGATATGAAAGCTGGACAGGGAATAAAGCTGATAAGGCCAAAAAAATGATTCATTTAAAATACGATATTGGAGGAGAGCTCTACAGATACCCGGGACCACCAGAAAGATGAACAAGTGGGTCCTAGGGCAAATCAGATCTGAATCATTGCCAGAGGCAAAAGTGATGAAATAGAAGCTGTTCTCCTTCAGGCACATCATGAGAACGCAGGGTTCTTTGGAAAAGACATTAATGCTGGGAAAAAATAGAAGGCAGCAGGAAAAGAGGAAGACCAAATATGAGATGGATTGACTGCATAATAAATGGTATACACATGAATCTACAGGAGCTGAACAGGGCTGTTGAGGACAGGGAACTGTGGACATCACTCACTCATAGGGTTGCCCAAAATTGTAGCCAACTCAATGGCATGTAATGCACAAACACTATATTTAGCAAACTTTATCTGTGATTCCCACTTAAGGTTTCATGCTTAGCAAGCTCCATCCTACCCTAATCACCTACAACTTGTTTTATTTTCTTGGCAAATTTATTAACTTTTGCTTTAAAATCTATATAGTAGGAATTTATTAAATAATGCATCCTTGAGAAAGGTAGCTCTAAAGTTCAGAAAGCGATTTTGATATATTTAAAATAAAAATGTGCCCTGAATAGTGTTGCTGAGTGGGTAGAGCATTAGCCTGCAGACTGAAAGGTCCCAGGTTCGATTCCAGTCAAGGGCATGTTCCTTGATTGCGGGCACATTCCTAGTAGGAGGTGTGCAGGAGGCAGCTGATCGATGTTTCTCTCTCATCGATGTTTCTAGCTCTCTATCCCTCTCTCTTCCTCTGTAAAAAATCAATAAAATATATTTAAAAAATAAAACAAAAATGGGCTCTTAAAACCTGAATGTGGAATCTTTCTCTTGCTATTATCATCAATATGCTCCAGAATAGTGGTAAGCTATAAAATGGCTCATTTAATCACATTTAATTGAGTCTACAATTTTATACTTAATTCAGGCTTAAACTCTATAACAATACTATTTACTCTCATCCCTCCCCTCTCGTGGTGTTTGAAGTAAGTTACCCCAGAAGGTGGAACCAATAAAGCAAATTCAACAATTGGAAAACATTTCTAGGATACAAAAGTATAAATAGGATATTTGACTAAGAATGGTATCACTTTCAGGGAGGGAAGAGGAAAGATGTATTTAAGAATAATATACAAAGCATGAGTGTGGAGCTGAGATGAGGAACAAATACAAGACTTGGAGTCATATGATCTCAGATTCTAGTCCTTGATTCTGCCACTTACTAGCTAGTTGTGTAATGTGCATTACTTAGATATCTGAACTTCAGTTATATCACCCATGAAATGGTAATAACAGCACTTATGTCCTCAGTGCTATTAAGAAAAACAATCTGTTAATGAATGTAAAGATGCACTGAAACCCCAAAAGAAACCAACACGTTTACTATATAAAATATTTTCACAAATATAAATTATTTTGATCAATACAAACTTATTTACAGACCAGGAAGGAGAACCATAATACATGGATTTAAATTTTCCACCTGGCTGGACATCCTGGCTAATTACAGCAAAGAAGACAAACTCACTAGGCATTTCCTTGGGTCAGATAATAATTTGAGAGGATACTAAAATCCTGCTTGATAAACAGCAAAATAAAATAAATGAATGTAACATATAATTGAGTGCATTATGCTAGTACCCATTCTACTCAACTCATCAGCATAAACTTCACCAGAAGATGAAATAGCTTTTCTAGCACCAGAAGGCAGTCAAGTACAATGCAATTGATGTCTTTCTTAAATGATACCAATGGGGAGACAACTTGATCCTAGTACAAGGACAATGCAAGCTTTCCATTTTTTTGACAAGACAAATGTACCTTTAATTCACTTTAATAAAATAAGAAATAAATCAATAACTAAAAAGTGCTTGACTAACAACTGCATAATATAGGTGACCAAATACAGCACTGTCATCAAAATACAGGGAATAAGTATATGGTAAAAGAAGAAAATTAAAGTGACAAAGTTAAAGTTAATTTAACTATATAAGTGTGTTATGTAGGGGAAAAAATTGGTAGCTGACTGCTTTATTCAGGGTTCTTGATTGGGAATATGGGTACTCCGGTTCTAGTTTCAATTCCATGATTTCCTAGTAGTGAATCTTGGGTAACTAGTCAGGGCTGCATTCTTTTTTGCTGTGTAGCCATTATCCTGTAATGTTTAATGGACATACTAATCTTCAGTTTTTTCATTTCTTCATTTTGAGATGAGAGTAGATTCATGGTCATCTTTTCTTTTCTTTTTTTAAAAATATAGTTTATTGATTTTTTAGAGAGAAGAAGGGAGAGGGACAGAGAGCCAGAAACATTGATAAGAGAAAGACATCAATCAGTTGCCTCCTGCATGCTCCCCACTGGGGATGTACCCGCAACCAAGGTACATGCCCTTGATTGGAATCCAACTTGGGACCCTTCACTCCACAGACTGATGCTCTCCATTGAGCCAAACAGGTTTCGGCAATGGTCATCTTTTCAACACTGACTTGGAAGCAACAAAGCTTATGCTACCGTCAGTTTTCTCCCATTTTCCTAAACCAACCCAAGATGTAATTATCAATTGATGATATGATGAAAATGGAAAGGGGGAGAGACCTCAAAAGTATTAAAAATTACCCTGTTTGTGTTACACTTCGGAACATATAGCATATAATACTATGAATGTATAGTAGGTTTCTTTAGGGCTATTCCTATACTTAGTAAAAAATTGAGCTAGTGTCGAGACCGATTTGGCTCAGTGGGTAGAGCGTCGGCTTGTGGACTGAAAGGTCCCGGGTTCGATTCCGGTCGGGGGCATGTACCTTGCTTGCGGGCACATCTCCACCGTGGGGCGTGCAGGAGGTGGCTGATCGATGTCTCTCTCTCTCTCTCATGGATGTTTCTAACTATCTCTCTCCCTTCCTCTCTGTAAAAAATCAATAAAATATATTAAAAAAAATTGAGCTAGTGTGCTAATACAAACATAAATATAGTTACACCACGAGCAGCACATAGCCTATACATCCTTTTTCAATAAATTTATTTTGCTATGGTAAGAGACCTTAACAAGATTTACCGTTGTAACAAAATGTGTAAGTGTACAATATATTACTGTTGATTACAGATACAATGTTGTACATATCTCTAGAACTCCTTCATCTTAACCAAAATTTTGTCTGTTTATTAGTAACATCCCATTTCCTCCTATCCCAAGCAACCACCATTTGTCATTTTGATTCTATGACTTTGACTATTTTAGCTTACTCAAATAAGTAGAATAACATAGTTTTTTTTTTCTCACTGTATAATTCAGCATTACCACTTCTGGGTATATTTATAAAAAATGAAATCAGGATCTTAAAGAGATATCTGCACTGATGTGTTCACTTAAGCACCATTCACTACAGCCAAGTTATGGAAACAAGTGTCCACTGAAATTAATGAACAAAGAAAACATGGTATATACATACAATGAAACACTACGCAGTCTTTTAAAAGAAGGATGTGTTGGAGGAATCCAAGATGGCGGCACAGGTAAACAGCTACACTGCTGCCTCGCACAACAATTTCAAAACTACAACTAAAAGACAGAACGGACATCATCCAGAACCACAAGAAAGCTGGCTGAGTGGAAATTCTACAGCTAGAAGGAAAGAGAGGGGCTCACAGAGATGCAGAGGAACTGCAAAAAGCTGAGGTATGGAGACGTGCATGAGGAGAGAGCGGGTGCGGGAGTACCTGGCTGGCTTTCTCTGGTGGGAGGGAGATGGACACTCTCAAAGGCACTGAACCCCTTATCCTATGACACTAAACCCCAGGTCCAGCCGAAACTCATACGGGGGGAGTTTGGATTATGAAAAGGGAGAGGTGCACAGAAGTTAGGGGGAGTCGCAAAAGGGCAGAAGTCTGGTGGCTCACACAGCACTGTGCGCAGAAGACCGAATGCTCATTGTTCCACTGGCTTTCATAAGTGAGCAGAAGACAGAGCCTCCCAACTACACCACTTCTAACTCCACTAAACCCCAGTTTCGGGCGAAACCCTGGAGACCCAGATTCATATGGTCCGGAGCACAGCAGGGCCGGAAAGGCAGCAGTCTACAGGCAATGCGAGAGCAGAGCGCACATGTGCACACAGGGGTGGCTCCAGCAATTACCCAGTCACGTGAGACTCAGGGGCCGTGGAGAGCAGGACCAACTGGAAGGCAAGGCGGTCCATTAAGCCCTGAGACTCCACCCATCCCAAGCTCAACAGAGAGGCTTTTGCAGTTTTGCAAGTCTTGTATCATAAGGCTGAATCCAACACAGAAGTTCTCCCAGCATAGTGAAAATGCAGAGACAAAGGAAGAGATCACAAACAAAAGAAATGGAGGAAAACAAACGACTGGATGTAGAGTTCAAAAACCACAGTTACAAGGTTTTTCAAGAATACCCTAGAAAAGATGGATAAAGTTAGCGAGACCCAAGAGGAGATGAAAAAGAACCAACTAGAGATGGAAAAGGACCAACTAGAGATAGAAAAGGACGAACTAGAAATTAAACATACACTGACTGAAATATAAAATATTATACAGAGACCTAACAGCAGACTAGAGGGAGGCAAGAATCAAGTAAAAATTTTGAAATATAAAGAATCAGAAAACACTCAACTGGAAAGGCAGGAAGAAAAAAGAATACAAAAATGTGAAGATAATGTAAGGAGCCTCTGGGACAGCTTCAAGCGTACCAACATCAGAATTGTGGGGGTGTCAGAAGAAGAGAGAGAGCAAGATACTTAAAACCTATTTAAAGAAATAATGACTGAAAACTTCCCACATCTGGTAAAAGAAATAGACTTACAAGTTCAGGAAGCACACAGAACCCCATTTAAAAGGAATCCAAAGAGGACTACACCAAGACACATCATAATTAAAATACCAAGAGCAAAAGACAAAGAGAGAATATTAAAAGCAGCAAGAGAAAAACAGTTCATTACCTACAAGGGAGCACCCATGGGACTGTCACCTGATTTCTCAACAGAAAAGATGCAGGCCAGACAGGAGTGGCAAGAAATATGCAACGTGATGAACAGCAAGAACCTACAACCAAGAATACTCTATCCAGCAAAGCTATCATTCAGAATTGAAGGGCAGATAAAGAGCTTCACAGGTAAGAAAAAGCTAAAGGAGTTCATCAACTCCAAACCAGTATTATATGAAATCCTGAAAGGTACTCTTTAAGAAGAGGAAGAAGAAAAAGATTAAAGTCAAAAAATTATGAACAACAAATACGTATCTATCAACAAGTGAATCTAAAAATTAAGTGAATTAAAAATTTGATCAACAGAATAATAGAACCAGGAGCACAGAAAGGGAATGGACTGATAATTCTCACGGGTGAAGGTGTGAGGGGTGTACAGGGAGAGACTTGACAAAAATCATACACCTATGGGTGATGTCAACGGGAGGGAGGGAAGGGTAGAGGGAAGGGTGGGAGCCGGGTGGAAGGGAGCTATGGAGGGGAAAAAAGAGAAACAAATGCAATAATCTGAATAATAAAGATTTATTTAAAAAAATAAAAATAAAAATAAATACATATGTATCAAGAAGTAAATCTAAAAAGAAAAAAGAAAAAAGATTACTCTACCCAGCAAAGGTATCATTGAGAATTGTAGGTCATATAACGAGCTTCACAGATAAGAAAAAAAACTAAAGGAGTTAATCAGCACAAAACCAGTATTATATGATATGCTGAAATGTATTCTTTAATAAGAGAAAGAAAAAGAAAAAGGTAAAGATAAAAATTATGAACAACAAATACATATCTATCAGCAAGTGAGTCTAAAAATCAAGTGAATAAAAAAAATCTGATGAACAGAATAAACTGATGAATATAATAAAATCAGGGGTGTAGAAAGGGAATGGACTGACAATTCTCGGAGGGTGCGCGGGGTGCAGGAAGAGACTGGACAAAAATCGTACACCTATGGATGAGGACAGTGGGGAAGGGGAACGGCAGAGTGTGGGGTGGGAACCAGGTGGAGGGGAGCTATTGGTCAAAAAAGAGGAAAAATTGTAATAATCTGAACAATAGAGATTTAAAAAAAAAAAGAAGAAGAAGAAGAAGGAAGTGTTGCCCTAATTGGTTTGGCTCAATATAAAGAGTGCCAGCCAGAAAATGAAGGATCCAGGGTTCAATTCCAGTCAAGGGCATGCACTTCGGTTGCAGGCTCAGAACTGAACCTGGTAAAGATGGGTGCAAAGGCAACCCATGGATATGTCTCTCCTTCTCCTCCTTCCTCCCCTTTCACTCTCTCTAAAAATCAATGGCAAAATATCCTCCGGTGAGGATTAACAACAAAAGCGCGTGCGTGCGCGCGCACACACACACACACACACACACACACACACACACAATGAATGAACCCTGAGGACACTATTAAGAGAAACAAACCAGTCTACAGCCTTCTTTTGGATCTTCCTCTGTGCTCCTTAGCCCTGCTTCCTTGTGAAGATACAAAGTGCTTTCTCAGTACCTATCCTGGCAGGAGATTTTGAAAGGAAGAACTTCACTCAAATTGCTTGAAGGAACCAATCCAACAAATATGCAGCCTTTTATCTCTATGTATGGCATCCAAGTCCCACAGCATTAGAAAGTGGGGACTATCACAGAGAATTAGGGAGAGAAAATAAGAGGATCTTGTGAGATTAGGACCAAAAACATTACATAGAATGGGGTGAGGATACACAGTGATCCATATTCTGGGCTCCAGCTCACCCAGCTCATTCAGCTTACCTTTGTAGCTCTCTACTAGGAAGAGTCCCTAGTGAGGCTCATCCCCATGCCATCCATCAGAAACTCTGAAAATTTTCTAAAAGTTACACAATATATATAAACTTTAAACTCTGTTGCTAGCATTAGGGTTCTTATATTTGAATTCCTGCCACTCTACTGAAATAAAAGAAGGTCCACAGAAAAACCTTAAAATTTTGTCCCAATCAGTGCTAGCTGATTAAAATTCTGTCCCAAACATCCTAGAATCACAAATCTCTCCATCCTGCCTTGTGATGAACTATGCCACCAGAACTAAGTACCTGAATATCTTAAAATATGGGTGCTTTGGAAACCAATGCCATCAGACACAAAGGCTTGGCTGCAAATACTGTGAACACACATGGGATTCGCTTGAAAAACAGAGCACGTCATCAATAGCTAAGTAAGTGACTAGAGAAAAAGAGATTAAATCCTAAATCGGTTCCTGCTACTTCTTTAAGATTGCTAAAACCATTTGATAATAGCACTTTCTAACAGCACTGGAGTTTTTCTCTTGGGCCAAAACATCCATGCACAGGGCACACAATTAAACAAGCAACAGTGCCCAGAATCTGCATAGGCAGTCTTTATTGTCCATGTGTTGACAATCCTGGCCTTTGCTCTTACTCTAAGAATGCTGTAATCACCACACATGCCTAGTTAAACAACTTCAATGGCCTTGCCCTGCAAAGGCAGGAAACAGACTGCATGATAGCTTTAGAAGTTACATTTTCTAACAAGAGATCCTATTCACTTTTTTGTTTTCTTTTTCTTTTTGGCTAGGCAAAGGGCATTATTATTATTATTATCACTACTACTATTATTATTAGCTGCTTTCCGTTATTTATTTTTTTCTTCATTTATCAGAGGTTTGAATTTTGTATTTTTGGCCATTTGGAGCTGGCAATTTCCAAATGGCCAAAAATACAAAAAAATATCATTTATAATTCTCTACCCATAAACCTGGGGATATATAGTTCTTTTATAGTATCCATCCATTATTAACATTGGAAGAGAGTGGGAGGGAAAGAGATAAAGATACACACAGAGACAGAGATACAGATAGCACTTAAGGGCAAGATCTTGACAAAAGTAAAACATTTTCAGAGACCCATCTCTTTTCATCTCTTTTGTGTCTTTGTTTCTCATAGCCTTCTCTCTGGTTAATGTGATTCAGGGGGCCATCTCTTTCTTATGTTCTTCCAAATACGACTGCTATAGGAGCTCTAGCTCACCTGAGTTACTTATGATTCTGGGTTCACATATGACATTTTTTTTGTTAACCTTTCTCTTGACTTTCTTTCCCCAACAATCAGGATAATTTTTTCATGCATCTCTTGAACTTGCTTACGTACCTGAATTATTTGCCCAGCTTTTCTCTTTCGAGAGCTATCTGATTTTAAATCAGTGTGTGTATTTCTTCCTCCTTATTTCCAGCCAAAAAATAGCTGCTGTGGCACAGTAAAGAAAAGGTAATCTTGCCAACTCCCTGGCCATTTACCTTTCTCAATTCGTAGCTTTCCACTGGTACTCTGTCCAGCCTATGGAATTCAAAACTGGATTACTAGTAAATGTAAATGTTGGTGGCAGTTTCAAAACAAGAAACACAAAAATGCAAAAGCTACAATTGTTTTATACCACTCTACAGAGGGAATGCTTTCCATATTGCATGATGTGCTATAAATGTGCTTCTATTATCATAATAAGACACTTTGAAATTATTTTTTAAAGTATGCACATATGAATGTAATTAAAATGCTCAGTAGCACTGTAAATCCAAAGTAATTGAGAGAACAACCTTGGTTGCTTTTACTGAAAAACTAACATCTGTCTGTTATTAAAGTTAAGCAGAGCACATAACTCAATGAATTTCATTCCTGTGGTGGTTAAACTATGAAGTCATATTGAACAGTCTAAAGTTAAAATCAGTTAAAACAGTATAGCAAACTTACAGTAATTTTTCAACATATAAATTAATCTAATTCCCCTTTCCCTTTCATCCATAAAACAGGAAGAAGCCTTTTTTTTCTGACATTCCCAGCTATTTATACTGTATAGCCTAGTAGTCTATTGCTTATGCTTCCTCCATTCCTGCTCATATAATGTAAGCCCTTCCAATTTGCCTTTAATATGCTCCCAAACCTATTCTATGGAAGGGCAAATATAAATATGTCAACACCAAACTTGAAGGCCTGCCTAACCTCAGTGTATACTTTTCAACTTCTTATGGAAGTCGATATTGTTTTACTCCCTGCTCTTCTTAAAAAACACTTGCTTGCTTTGGCTACTGGGTCACAGCATGAGCTTTGTTTATCTTCCATTTTTCTTAACACTCCCTTGGCAAGTTCTATTCAACCCCCACCCTAATGGTAGGCATTATTCTCCCAAGATTTTATCTGCCAGCCCTTCCTATTCTGCTCCAAAGACTCTTCTTTGTTTTCACCTATTATCTTTTTGGCAACACCTACCAAATATTTTTAACTGTATGCTTAACATCACTCAGGGTATGTTAACACCCTTATAAAACCATCATTTTCATTCTGCTCTCTTACTCCTTCAGATATCACTCCTAACTCCTTGTTTCCTAAATGAGTATCAACTTTCAGCTATCTTGGATAGAAGCTTTTACTTATTATCTGATTCTTTCTCTTATTTTATATTTTATCAATTTCCCATTCTACCACTGATCTGTTTACTTTATTCACATTGCTACACCACATCTCACATGGAAGGCAATAATAATTACTTAATTGTTCTTCAATACCTACCCCTTTCTCTGATACATTCTCCATTTCTATAAGATTACATGACAGTTTATGACCTTATTCCTTGTTATTACAGAATGGTAGTCTCTACTCTATGAATGTGAAGTGAACCAAAGTTTAGCCACTCTGAGTTGCCTTTGGGGGATACTGATTTTTAGCTGTTTATTTTGAAACAAAAAGCAGAAAAAAAACTTTGACCCTCTCCTTCTTGCCCAAAAGATTCTTGTCTTAGAGATTTGCCTTAGCTTAATTTGAATTCATTATGATAAATAGGAGTGCTTTGGGCAGGGGCTAGTTAGCCCACTGCCTCTGAGTTGTCTAACAAGAACTGTCCTTCCATGTGTGTTCTGCTCTCCCTCAACTACTTGAAAATCGCCCATTCTTACTTCTGAAATATTCCCATACCTGCTCCCCCTCCACTCTTATGTACCAGTGTTGCTTGACTGTCTTTGGAATTTTCATGTGCATGTGAATTCCCAATGTACATGTATTAAATATTTGATATTTCATTTTAAATCTATCTCTGTTAATTCGATTATTATCCCAGCCAGAATTTAGAAGGTTGGAGAAAAAGTATAACTATGCAGATACTTCATTTATTTAATATGACTTTCTACTTTCTTTCCTTTTGTTTCAAACTGGCCCCATCCAGCATCCGACTCACCTACCTCCTTCTCCCTTGCAGGACCACTTCCTTAATGATTAAGCCCTCAGGACTACCAGACCTTGGTCAGCATTAAATAATCTTGGGTTGATTGATCACAGAGACAGTTTCAAACTAAAGATAACATCTAAGCCTCAGTTGTATTTCAGCTCTAGACACAGAAATGTGGACTGACTCCAACCACCACACCCTTATGAAACCAGATGAAGCGATGCCATGGCTGACATCAGGACCAGATGCAATGACCAATCAATAGAGACCACAACCTTAACTCCACCATGATTATTGAATTTCTACCTATATTACCCATTCCCTAGAAGCCAATGGGGAGACAAGTCTTTAAGCACAAGTACACCTATGACTCTGGGCTCGGTGCCATTTTCTTAAAACTTAACCTTTCCTTTTTTTGCTATAAGCTCCTGTTGGTGTTTTATTGGGCTTTGATGTGTGCAGGCAAATGGATACCTTTAGTACAGTAACAAAACTATAAATATTTTTTAGCACCCACAAATGTCAAGGTGTAAGGTCATCATGTTGCATAGTTATTATTCTATTAAATCTGTATGGGAAAAAGCCACAATAATGTAATTAGAGTGGGATCTTGCAGACAGGATGAAGTCATTCCTAGTAACAATCACCTTTAATGTCTTTCATTCCATAAACAGAAACAGAGAGCAGGCTTTAGGTAGTCAGGCAAGAGGCCATAGTTTCTTTTGGTCTGAACTCAAGCATCATCAAATCCAGGATGATTATCAAATGACATTTAAAATGTGGAAGCAGACCAAAATAGTGGATATGAGGTGTCAAGGAAAAGCCTCTCATTCATGTGGAATGGGTCCATAGGGACAGGGGTATTAGAATCCTATATTTTGCAAGCCCTTTGGTTTGGATTTCTTATACCTTTCCTGTTTTTCCCTCAACAAACATTTTAATTAAAGTATCAATGTTTTTCAATTGTGTTAAAGAAAATGAAGCATCCCAGCCCTGCCTCATGCTTGGTATAGATAACGAAATGTTTCCACAAACTTACAAAACATGCTAAAAATCAACATGTAGCATGAATTATGTAAAATATCTGATGCCAAAATTCTTTTAAAATACATTTTTATTGATTTTAGATAGAGAAACGAGAAGAAGAAGAAGAAGAAGAAGAAGAAGAAGAAGAAGAAGAAGAAGAAGAAGAAAGAGAGAGAGAGAGAGAGAGAGAGAGAGAGAGAGAGAGAGAGAGAGAGAGAGAATCATCAATGACAGAGAAGCAACAACATCTGTACAGCCCCCAGCAGGACTGATCCAGAAATCCAGGCATGTGCCTTGACTGAGAATTGAACCGGTGACATCCTGCATGGGTAGATGCTCAACCAATGATGTCAAATTACTGGCAATTGTTTCTTAGAGAAAATCAACTAGAAGATGCTAGAATATCAACTAGAATACTTTTATTTCATGATGACTTTGGGGAAATTCTCTCCATACCACAGTGAAAAAGAAAAAGGCATATGGGTGGGATAACAATACAATTGTGTAGGTTTTAATTTGATTGAAAAATTAAATTTAAAAGTCTATTAATTATTAAATCGGTGTTGTCCCAGCAGATTTCTGGTACTTAGTCTCAGGCATTTATTCTTACTCCTGTCTCTTTAAACATATCAATGACTCAGAAAATATTTGAAGTATATTTGTTAAACGTACAACACCTGAAAGGATTCTAATATGATAGATGACAGAATCGAGATTCAAAGTCTTTGTAACAGGTACCAGTGCTAAACTGCAACCAAAAAAATTAAATTTAACAGGAATAAACACAAATATTACAATTAGTTAAAAAAATAATTGCACAAGATCCAGGATTTGAGATAATCTAACTTGACTTTGTTTGTTTGTTTGTTTGTTTGTTTTTTAAAGATAATAATAAGAATGAGGATTCCAGTGGACCACAAAATCCATATGTGCCCCCAGGAAAATAAGATTACTTAGTATAAAAGCTAAAAATCTTAGTGTCATCAATACTATAATATGAGAACCTATACTCTAGAAATTTGACCTTGGGGTTGATGGATGGATGGAAAAAAGTAAAAGAAAAGCATATTAAAGTAACAGTGAGACATAACATTATATTGGTCACAGTAGCAAGATGTAAAAGAATGACAATACAGTGCCCAGTGTTGGAAGGATATGAATGGTTCTTATCTTATGATAGTTAATAGCAGTTTCCATAGACACACCCTTACTCAAAATAATTTGACAAATTATACAAATAATATTTTAAGAGTACATTTTCTTAGGCACCAAACTTCTTTTTTCAGTATTTATTCTCAGGAAATATTCAGACAAGTGTGTACATAAAATAAAATACAAAAATAAAGATTTGACCTTTAAACATATAATATATAAGGCATTGTTCAACTGTATTCTGCAAAGAGCAGACTCATTTGGACTATTAGGTTAAATAATGTATAATGACATTTTAGGAGGGTCACTGACAAATTACAATAAATGAGAAAGGGACGAACCAACACTCTGGATAAGTCAATGAATAAGGAATGGTCAATAAAACTAGGATTATGTACTTTACCATGGGAAAGTGAACAAAATAAAAAGAGCTTCAAATATTTGAATCGTTAGGAAGAAGAGGTAAGTCTGGGATTCCATATTCTCCCCTTAAGGGCAGAACTGAGTGAGAGCTCACAGGAAGACATCACAATTCAGTGTGGAGAATATATTATTAATGGAATGAGAGCCCACAGAAAGTAAAGAATTCTATGTCACTGAGCATTTCTCTGTCAGGATGTTATAGAAAGTACTGCTGCATTCAAAAAAGAGATTGAATTAGATGATCCTCCAAGGTCCCTCCCAACAAATTCATAGAAAATTTCATTATTCTATGAAACAAGTGTTACCCAAAATCATAAGAGAATCACAGCTTCAGACTTTTCTACAATTTTTCAATCTACTAGTTATTCCGAGTATTACAGTTTCGATGTGCAAATAAGATTCCTGACTGCCTCAACATTAGTATAGTGTTTTGAGTTCATTTGCCAATCATAATGATTGGTCTCACTGGGCCTTATATGTTTTAACCCAATCTCCCTGGTCCCACAGATCTCTTTGTAAAATTGCTAGCTGGATTTAGAATTTTAACTTAGGATCGTGGAGTTGAGCTTTTCTCACATGGAACTAAGGAACAAAACCAGTCTCATTTGACTATGAGCTAAATAGATAAACTTGCTGTTTTAGAAGCATTCTCCTACATCCTGCCTTCATGGCTCAGTGGTTAAGCATCGACCTATGAACCAGAAGTTCATGGTTCGATTCCTGGTCAGGGCACATGCCAGGGTTGAGGGTTTGATCCCCGTGTGGGGCGTGCAGGAGGCAGCCGATTAATGATACTCTCATCATTGATGTTTCTATCTCTCGCTCCCTCTTCCTTCCTCTCTAAAGTTAATAAAAACAACAAAAACAAATAAAAGCTTTCTCCAACTACCTTGTGATATGAATGTATGGATGCATATATATGGATGCATGAGTATGCATATATGTATGTGTGCATGTATATAGAAGTGACATGACACAGAGAATAAAAGAGAAGGAAAATAAGAGAGAAGTGATAAAATAGTCCTATGAGATACATAACATTGTCTACAACTAAGACAAGCTGCTAGCAGGTTTCCAAATGGAAAATGAGAGTAAAGCCCTTATTTGTCAATGATGGCAAAATACAAGAGCAGAAGGGAAAAGAAGAAAATAAGAGCTCACGGCCTTGGTGGCAGATGACTCAACAGAGAGGCTATAATCTGAGCTCAATGCAATTATGGTTTATTCCAACATAACCTTGTTTCATGATAATCATATCATTTTTTGCTACAATTAAAAATATTGGTCAAATAAAATCTCTGAAGCTGGGAAGTTTTACCTGGTGAGGGGTTATAGCACTACAAATCAACAGAAGCCAGTAAGAAGTTAATTGTGCATTGGCAAATTACATTTTGCTTCTCATTAGTATTAGAAGATTAGTGCATTTGGTTCCATACCAGAGAACCTACAAAATACAAATAATGTCCATTTCCTTTCTCATTTTTTTTTGTTGTGCATGCAGCACATATTTATCTTAATGAGTACATGGCTTTTTAAATAATAGCTGTAAAACAAAATAGCACTATTTGCATTCAGAGCAATCAGTAATATCCAGCTTCAAATTTGTCCAGAGCTAAAATGGTGCTAAAGAGAATGTCTCATGCTGATCCACTCAAAATCTGAAATTATGGCTTTAAAATTCTGCTACAAAATGATAAAAAAAATGCTTCATGAATTTGATACTAAAATTTATAATAGACGCAGTTTAATATTATGAAAGGAAAAATAAGCACTGTTTACCTTTTGAAAAGACTACAATATACACAAATTTGACCTCACTTTATTGTCACCCAGGACCTACTTAAGCCTTTACAATCCTATCTCTGTCCTTTCCATTCTCCTACAATTTTCCTGGCAGCATCAGCAACATGACCAAGGCCAAGAAATCCAAACACCTACTTTTTCTTCCCCAACTCATTTGTTTTCTCTTTATAAATTTAGGTTGTTGATTAATCTCTTCTTCCTGAAGTTTCTCCTCCATGGACTTTCTAAAGACTGCTTTAGTATAACTCCCCCAACCAGCTTCTCTAACTTTTCCTTCTAGCAACTATTATTTCTGCACTCAAATGAGGTGTTCATCAAAGTTCTCCCCTTGGCCTTCTTCCTTTCTTATATACTCTTCTCTAGTGATCTCTTTTAATCTCATAATTTTAATCATTTCCTTTGTGGGAGTACTTATAAAAATAGGTACTTATTGATACCCATTCAAACCACATATGTTCATCTCCCTAGTAGACAACTGTATCTATATACTCGATCTATACTTTAAATCAGAGAAATTCACAAACAATTTTCCCCAAAACAGTATCCTTTCTATGAACTTATTACTTTCTTATTTAAAAACAACAACTGCTATCACTATTCA
Source organism: Lasiurus cinereus (assembly GCA_011751065.1). Classification (NCBI taxonomy): domain Eukaryota; kingdom Metazoa; phylum Chordata; class Mammalia; order Chiroptera; family Vespertilionidae; genus Lasiurus; species Lasiurus cinereus. The sequence goes on from JAAGEH010000037.1 coordinate 6,468,497, forward strand.
GCAAGTTATTCTGGCTCAGAATTGTCTTTGATCTTATCTTCCCCTATTTTAAAAAAAATCAGGTGTGTTGAACCATCTTCCGGATTAAGCTGTTTGCCCAGACTATTGCCATAAACAAATAAATAGTTCCTCCTTTAGGTTTTCTCCCCATCCATTTTATGTCAGATCACTCTTCTCAAAACCATCCCTGATAATAGCCCACAGTTACGTAAAATTCTTCAATGGCTCCCCTGCTGCCTTATAAATAAAATCCAACACTTAATATTGAATTCAAGGATATTCTTGATACAGTCTCAAACTTCTTCCCAGCAGAATTTCTCTAATTACTTTAAACATGTCCTATGCTTGGCCAAGATAGACTCCTCCTCAAATATACTCTGCACGTTCTTCAGCTTGTATGTTGGTATAATTTGTTCTTTCTACCTTGAATTCCATCCTCTTTTCTCCCCCTTATCTAGCCCCACAAGCTATACTGAGATTTCAACCTGCTGGAGTCCCACCAAGGAATTCAAGCACTTCCATGAAGCTTTCCAATGCCCCCAGTTAGAAGTTGCTCCTACCTTCTCTGAACTCCCAAAGTATTTTATGTTCTGCACTTTAGGATCCATTTTTATTGCTAAGGATAATGACAAATGACACAAATAGTGAGATGCAAAGCAAATGTTTAACGGATAACTCATGTCCTTAAAAGAATGTTTATAAATGTTCCACAATTATTTTACAGACTATTACTTATTAACATACCATGATCTTTTTATAAAAACAAATTTACAGCATATTATTGGTAGCAATCTGTATATTACATAAAATGCAAATGTAGTTACCTACTTACATATTTAAACTTGTAAAAAACTACCATTGTCATAGTAACTAAAAGTAGGATTGGGGTGAGAATATGGCAGGGAAGGGCTTTGCTAAAAGCACACACACAGAACTTGGCATCACCACAAAACTATAGCTTCCCATGAAACCAGTAAATACTTAACATATATACATAAGTAACTCCACCACCACCACTAACACCATTTTACTAGGTACATGGTAGAAGCTGGGTTAATCTAAAGCAGAACAAAGTGAAATTAGGGTAAAGGGAATTACAGTACTGTCACAGGGTTGCTAAATCATTATCCTGAAAAATTATAGATATTTAGTCTTTAAAAAATTAGTAACGATAACCATAAATACCAAAACAATCATCTTTCTTTTCCATATCTTAAGACATAACAGTATCATTGTATACTTTCTGTGTACCATTCTCTAAGAAACCCCTAAACATATCCGGACCATTTCAGGAAAATTGGTCAATAAACAGAAGAAAAAAATGGGGTACAAATAAATACTTTAAAAAAAATATATTTTATTGATTCTTTACAGAGAGGAAGGGAGAGGGGTAGAAAGTCAGAAACATCGATGAGAGAGAGACAACGATCAGCCGCCTCCTGCACGCCCCCTACTGGGGATGTGCCCGCAACCAGGATACATGCCCTTGACTGGAATCGAACCCGGGACCCTTCAGTCCGCAGGCCGACGCTCTATCCATTGAGCCAAACCCAAACCAGTCTCTGCAATAAATACTTTCTTATTGCTGTTTTGTTCTGAGTATTAATTTCGAAGACTGATAAGTCTGTACATTTGGTGAGAAAACTGAAGCCAGCAAAATATAAAGAAATTCAAATATACAGAGTAAAGATAGTCAGGAGGAAGCATAACCAAGTGGACAGAACGCTGGAATATGATGAGATCTAGGTTCTAATCCTATCCAAGCCACTTAATCATACATGATAATTGACAAGTTATTGAAACCCCAAGGCCTCAGGTTCCTCACTTATAAAATAAGTTTGAACAGCATAGCATACCCACCCAATTCCAGAACAAATAGTACATATATGATATAAAATTCCAATATATAGGGTCACACCCAGTTTTTTAAGAAACTGCCCATAGCCTATAAAAGTAGCTGTATTGGGCAGTGCTAGAATCTAAATTCACTTCTGTTCAATTAACACAATTTAACTCAATCATTACCAATAAGAGACAATTCAGTGATAAAATATATGCTAAGAGAAAGGAGAGCATAAAAGAAAACATAAAGATAAAGAGGGAAATGGATGAGAAAGGACTCTGAAGAAAGGACAGTAAAAAACGAACAGCCCTAGCTGGTGTGGCTCAGTGGATAGAGTGTAGGCCTACGGACTAAGGGGTCCCAGGTTCGATTCCAGGCAAGGGCATGTACCTTAGTTTTGGGCACATCCCTGGTGGGAGGTGTGCAGGAGGCAGCTGATCGATATTTCTAACTCTCTATTCTCTCCCTTCCTCTCTGTAAAAAAAACAAAAAACAAAAAAACAAACAATAAAATATATATATATTTAAAAAAAACACGAACAATAAAGTAGTTATCCTGGGTCAATGATACCTGCAGCTAAGACAGAGAAGGAACCATTCTTAAGAACAATGTGTGCAGAGTAAGAAAAGAGCTTTTTTTCTTTTTTCTTTTTTCTTTTTTTTGGTGCTGAATGGTAGGAATCCCTAGAGAAAGAACTTCTCATTTACTTTTTTTAAAAATAAAAATTTATCATTGAGATTATTACAATTGTTCCTCTTTTTCCCCCCATAGCTCCCCTCCACCTGGCTCCCACCCTACCCTCTGCCCTTACTTCCCCCCATTGTCCTCATCCATAGCTATTCGACTTTTGCCCAGTTTCTCCCTGCACGCCCCCTCCTTACCTCTGTCCGCCTGACAATTATCAGTCCACTCCCTTTCTATGCCCCTAATTCTATTATATTCACTAGTTTATTCTGTCCATCAGATTTTCAATTCACTTGATTTTTAGATTCACTTGGTGATTGATATGTATTTGTTGTTCATAATTTTTATCTTTACCTTTTTCTTGTTCTTCCTCTTATTAAAGAATACCTTTCAACATTTCATATAATACTGGTTTGGTGCTAATGAACTCGTTTAGTTTTTTCTTATCTGTGAGGCTCTTTATCTGACCTTCAATTCTGAATGATAGCTTTGCTGGATAGAGTAATCTTGGTTGTAGGTTCTTGCTATTCATCATTTTGAATATTTCTTGCCACTCCCATCCGGCCTGCATAGTTTCTGCTGAGAAATCAGCTCACATTCGTATAGGTGCTCCCTTCTAGGTAATTAAGTGTTTTTCTCTTGCTGCTTTTAATATTCTTTGTCTTGTGCTCTTGGTATTTTAATTATGATGTGTCTTGTTGTGGTCCTCTTTGGATTCCTTGTGTTTGGGGATCTGTGTGCTTCCTGGACTTGTAAGTCTATTTCTTTCACCAGGAGGGGGGAGTTTTCTGTCATTATTTCTTCAAATAGGTTTTCAGTATCTTGCTCTCTCTCTTCTTCTGGTACCCCCATAATTCTGATGTTGGTATGTTTGAAGTTGTCCCAGAGGCTTATTACACTATCTTCACATTTTTGGATTCTTTTTTCTTTTTGCTTTTCCAGTTGAATGTTTTCTGCTCCTTTGTATTTCAAATCTTTGACTTGATTCTTGCATTCCTCTAGTCTGCTGTTAGGTCTCTGTATAATATTTATTTCAGTCAGTGTATGCTTAATTTCCAGTTGGCCCTTTTTCATCTCCTCTTGGGTCTCGCTAAATATATCCATTTTTTTTTCTAGGAAATTCTTAAAAAACCTTATGACTATGGTTTTGAACTTTATATCCGGTCATTTGTTTTCCTACATTTATTTCGTTTGTGATCTGTTCCTTTGTCTCTGCATTTTCACTGCTTCCCTGAGTTGGTAAAGTAGCTTTGTGTGCTAGGTGTCCTATATGGCCCAGTAGCTCTGCCTCCCCAGTTACCTGAGGTGGACATTCTTGGTGCACCCCTTTGCGGACTGTGTGTATAGTCTTGTATGTAATTCTTGATTGTTGTTGGTATCACTGGGGGGAATTGACTTCCAAGCCAACTGATTGTGAGGATCAGCTGTGTCTGCATCCGGAGAACTTCTGTGCTGGACTCAGCCTTAAGACTTTCAAGATTGCAATAGCCTCTGTGATGGGCTTGGATATGGTGGACTCTCAGGGCTGAGCAAACATCCTTGGCTTCCCTTCAGCCCTGCCCTATACGGCAGTCCCTGGGTCTCAGTGCCACTGGGTAATCAATGCAGCCCTCTCTGTGCACAAGCGTGCATGCCTCTAGACCTCTGCCTTTCTGGCTCCCCTGAGTTTCAGTGCTCTCTAGGGACCCATATGAGTCTGGGTCTCCAGGGTCTTGCCCAAAACTGGGGTTCAGTGCAGTCGGACCTGGATTTCAGTGCTGTTTGGAGGTTCTGATTTTCTCCCACTAGAGAAAGCCAGTGGCACAATCAGCAGTCAGTGCTCTGTGTGCGAATTTTCGTGCACACTTTCGTGCAACCCCAGACCTCTCTCTTTTGAGGCTCCCCTAAGTATCCCTGTGCTCCTCCCTTTTCACTCCTCTATATGAGTCTTGCCTGGAACTGGGGTTCAGTTCAGTCGGACCTGGATTTCAGTGCAGTTCAGATTTTCTGTCTCCCTCCCACTAAAGGAAGCAAGCCAGGCCCTCTGCCGCCCGTCCTCTCTATGAGTGTGTCTCCATACCTCAGCTTTTTACAGCTCCTCTTGAGTCTTCATGAGTCCCTCTCTTTACTTCTAGTTGTAGAATTTTTACTCAGCCAGCTTTCCTGTGGTTCTGGTTGGTGTCTCTTCTACCTTTTAGTTGTAATTTTGAAATTGTTGTGTGAGGCAGCAGTGTAGGTGTTCACCTATGCGCCATCCTGGTTCCTCCTCGAACCTCTCATTTTCATGATCACTTTCTTATCCAAGGTTTCCCAATTTTTCCTTGCAACTCCCTAAGTCTTAAGGTGCAGGTAACTCATAGAGCAAAGCAATAACATACAGACACCAGTAAGCACTCCATTTGTTGATACCTTCTGAACATACCTGTGAAAGGGAACTCCACCAATTATTCTATAAAGCAGACACATGTTCCATAAATAAACATCAAAGAAGATATGTTGTCAGTTAATTTACATAGTCATTGTATACCTGGAAAGTAACTGACTTTTCACACATCTTCTGTCTGTAAAAATATTTTTAGTTAAGCTGGCACTAATCTTTGCAGTCTTGTCAAATGCCTAAAATGAATTTACCCAAGCAAGTAGCATTGGGCTAAACTAATCACAGGCAGTTGTCATCTATTTTACTGTAAATCATCAGTAGAAATGACCAAAGTTGGGGGGAAAGTTGAAAAAGGCACTGATTCTAACCCAACCAGTACTTTAATACAAACACAGTAATTAATCTCCCTGCAGGTTGACACCAGTGTTACAAATGATATCATTTGCCATGTAGGCCCCAGCACACTGCCATGTTAGCTGCCAGCAGAATTAACAAGGTGGTCAAAGGATTTTACTAACAGAGAATGGAAGAACGCATCCTTCAAAACATTGCTCATGAATTTCCTAAAAGCAGGGCTTGGAAGACTTTTATTTTTTGTTTGGTTAATTCTCCCCTACGGGTATTTTTCCATTGAGTTTTAGAGAGAGTAGAAAGGAAGAAGAAAGGAGAGAGGGGAGAAGGATAGAGAGAGAGAGATAGAGAGACATCGATGTGAGAGAGACACATTGATTAGTTGGCTTTACACAAGTCCCAACCATGGCCAGAGATAGAGCTTGCAACCAAGGTATGTGTCCTTGACCAGAATCGAACCCAGGACCCTTTACTCCACAGGCTGACACTCTATCCACTGAGCAAACTGGCTAGGCAGAAGGGCAAAATATTTTTTATATTTCTTTCTCCTATTTTGATTTTCACTTGTCAAAAACACGTTCTATTTCCCTATGTTACTCAGTATTGAGCTATGGCATCATCTATTGTGACATTACTTAAATGTTAATATAAAATGAAAGCTCATTAGATACCAGAGAAATAGAACAAAAAAATTTAGTGTTCAAGGAAATGTAAATTATTCTCTACCACAATGATGTAAAAGGTGATTGCAAAATTGAAGCCTCAAGCATGTTATAACTTGTTTTTAATCTTGTGAAAATAAGTTCATAATGAGGTGTGGCCTCATGACTATCTTGAGTAGCCATAGGATAATGGGTATTAATAACATTATTTCATTCAAGTGGCCAAAAGCTGTGATGATGGTTACTATCATCTCTTGGGTAGACTTCTTCAGAATATTCAAAATAGGTCCCTGCCCTCCTTCCCTTATCCCTCCCTCCCAGAAATACAGTACATGCTAGTATAATAAGTAGTATATCCTAACTGGAATAGTCCTCACTAAGTCACTATTCTCTGCAAGGGGGGTGAGGTAGGAGGGGGGGGGCGCAGGCGGTAGAGGGCAGCTCAAAGATAGTGTCTGTAAATGCCAGGTCAAACTGGTTCAGGTACTTGTCCATAATAAATGTTCTCAAGAGGTTGTTCTAACTTGGAACTTAAAAAACAGGATCAATCTAAAATAATTAAAACTATGCAAAGGAATAAAGCATATGCAATTTTATTAGTTGTTCTTTTAAACAGACACATACTCTTAGAATACTAACTCCAATAATTAGGTTTCTAAAGATTCACACGTTAGGATAAATCATTTTTAAAGTTTCCTGGGAAAACTGTTTCCTGGGAAAACAGATTTAGAGGCATAGAGAAATCATATTATTTCATGAAAGAGTTTATGAATACCTTTTCCCCATTTTCAAAGATAACTAAAGATATTTTAATTTAAGGTCTTACCATGGTTAGGAGCCCTTCCAGGACAAAGTCACAATGCATGTACCCATCAACAATTCTTACAGTAGTGTACTCCTTCCTAACATTCAGGGGAATCACATCCTAACACCCACAATATTCCTCTCATTTATCCTTCTGGGGTCTAAGACTTCGTTTCAAAACGTTATACTCACTTTGACTACCACTGGGAATGTATGCAAGTATCTGAAGTTTCAGTTTATTCATTTATAAGATGAGTGAAATAATATTATTTTATCTTGGAGAGTGTGGGTGTGAAGTATAAAGGAGAAAATGCATAAAAAAAACTTATATTGCCACATAATAAACTAGTGGCCCAGTACACAAAATTTGTCCACAGGGAGGGGGGTGTCCCTCAACCTGGCCTGCACCCTCTCCAATCTGGGACCCCTAGAGGGATGTCTGACTGCCGGTTTAGGCCCGATCCCACAGTCTCGCAATCCAGGACTGCTGGCTCCTAACTGCTCACCTGTCTGCCTGTCTGATTGCCACTAACCACTCTGCCTGCCAGCCTGCTTTCCCCTTATTGCCCCCTCCCTGCCTGCTCACCCAAAACTGCCCCCCCTGCTGACTTGCTCACCCTCACTTTCCCTCCTTGCTGGTCTGCTCACCCTCAACTGTACCCCCCCCTGCTAGCCTGATCACCCCTAAAGTCCCCCCACCACTGCCTGATCACCCACAACTGCCATTCCATCCTGGCCTGATCACCCACAACTGCCCTCCCCTCTTGGCCTTTAACTGCCTCTACCTTGGCCCCACCACCATGGCTTTGTCCAGAATAATATCCAAAAGGTCTCCTGGTAGGTTCCCCCAGTCTAATGAGCATATTACCTTTTTATTAATATAGATAGAGGCCTGGTGCATGGGTGGGGGCTAGCTGGTTTACCCTAAAGAATGTCCCAGATCAGGTTGGGGATTCCCTTGGGGAGTGGGGCAGCCTGGGCAAGGGGCTGGGGCAGTTTTCAGGCCAGCCACACCCCCATGGGATGAGGGTCCCTGCTGGGTGGGTGGGCCAGCCTGAGTGAGCAGTTGAGGGCTGTTTTCAGGCTAGCCACATCTCCTTCAGGATGGTGGTCCCTGCTGGGGTGCCTGGCCAGCCTGGGTGAGGGGCTAATGGCTATTTACAGGATGGCCACACACACCCAGTGGGGACCCTCACCCCAATGGTGGTGTGGCCAGCCTGGGTGAGGGGCTGAGGGTAGTTTGCAGGCCCCTCCCTTGGCGTCCAGCCCAGGCGAATCAAGGCTCCTGCCCGCTCAGACTGGCTCCGTGGCCGCCACCCACAGCCCCCTCCTTCAGCTGCCAGCCCAGGTGAGCGGGAAGCTTGGCTTCCTCCATTGTCAGGGGCAACTCAAGCCTCCCGCCCACTCTGGCTGGCTCCTTGGCCGCCACCATCTTTGTTCCACTAATTTGCATACTCACTCCTGATTGGCTGTTGAGCATCACAAAGTGACAGTCAATTTACATATTTCCCTTTTATCAGTGATGTTTGATAAATGCTACTATCACTCTACTGCTCAATACTCTTATTGTAGTAACTATTAAACTTCTTTTCTTACCTTTAAAAATATCCGTAAGAATACTTAAGATTTTATATATTCAATCCAACATTCTCATGGTTGCCAAAAAGATATACAAATTAAATTTAACTAGTCTAGAGAGTTTCATAAGAAAAATTTACATTTAAGGGATTATTTATTACATATGCCATGCATTATAATACTGTAACTGAGCAAATAAAAATCACATAAGGGCCTGGCAGGTGTTGCTCAGTGGCTGGAGCCTCTGCCAGAGCACTGAAGAGTTTTGGGTTCAATTCCTGGCCAAGGGCACATACCTGGGTTGCAGGTTTGCAGTGTCTCTCTCACATGGATGATTCTCTCTCTCCCATCCTCCATCCCTTCCACTCTCTTTAAAAATCAATGGAAAAAATATCCATAGGTGAGGATTAAAGAAACAAAACAAAAAAAATCCTATATGCTCAAAACTATGTTTCAGCACTGGGATGGTTTCTGGGGATACAGAAATAAAATAAAGTTCAATGAAAGAAACTATGTTTTATGGTATTGAAGGAAGCCTACTTGGAAGAGGTGGCGACTTAATTAACCTAAAATTATGGATGGGATATAGACTTCCAAAATCATGGATCCAAGAAGTCTAGGTAGAGAGAATATCATGCAAATGACAATAGAATAATAGAAAGTAATTCAGTTCTCCTGGAGTACATAGCCCTTAGTGGTATATTTTAGGTGACAATTTGAAACTAGACCACAGTATTTGTATTTTGATTCTTAAGAAGCTTTATGATTAGTCCTATACAGATCAAATTTTTAAAAAGAGTCCCTGTCAGGCATATCTGTTAAACTCTTTATTTGATCCCGCTTTTCATCATCTAAAATAATATTTTAAAACCAACAACTTTATTTTCTCTCCTGATTTTTCAAGCAATGCATTCATACTAGGAGGTACTAAGAGGTTATATAAAGTGAGAAGAACATTGTATCTGACTTATTAGCACATACAATGTTCAAAAAGGAAGATGGGAGATGCAGATATTTCTGTAAGCAGAAGTGATAGCCAAGTTACTTGGCCTTTTGTCAATGTGGAGAATACTCCTGATTCAGTTCCTAAGCAACATCAACAATCAGGTAAAATGCTGTCTGCATGGACCCTTTTGCTGAAAGGAAAGTTCAAGTAGTTCAAGGTCAAGAAAGAGAAAATGTTTGTTATAATTTGTTTTCAGAAAAAAAGAATCCTCTCCAATTGATTAAAAATATTTTTAATAATAGAAATGTAATTCAAAGCTTGTATTCCATAAACTACCAGTATAAAAATAGAAATTAAAGTTTCTCAACTACAACACACACACACACACACACAACCACACACATATACACACACACAGGACTGTGTAGAGTGCAAAAAAGTTTATATTTGCATGTATTAGATATGTAGTATAACAAACATGTGGCCTATAATTCAGTGAAACATGGAAAGTTTCTGATTGAAAATGGCTACAAAAACAACTGCTGCAATTCTATCCAGATCTTTGCTATGGATGGGGCCTCTCCTGCCCTCCTCTCTACTCTCGGCTGCTGTACAGTTCTCCTTTTCCACTGGAACCCTCCTAACTGTTGCTTTGGGAACAAATCCTGCTAAGCCCTCTATTTTTATGATATTGTTCCCAGACCGACCACCATCAGAGTAGTTCACTTTTGGATACCTTCCAATGGATTAATAGTCTAAATCTTTAAGACTATGTCAAGGCCTATTTTTATATATTCACTACCATTCGCCACACTATTATTGAAAATCATTAGTGAAGGGAAATGATAAACATAATGTATTGTTACCCAGGAAAATCAGAGCAAATATATAAACACTGTATTTTACATTTTTTTTAGATAACCAATTTATTAAAGTGCACAGAAAAAATAAACCTAAGAACTACAAACCAAACAAACTATTAACAATGGTTATGTTTGGATCATAAAAAATATCAATTTTATTCTTTTTAAAACTTTCCTAAATTCTTTATTTTAAGCACTTTTATTTTTGTTTTAGCTTTTTTTTGTTATTATGTATATTTTTTAATTTTTTGAGAGGAAGAAGCGAGGAAAGGAATCGCACCTAGCCTCATGAACTCAAAGACTCCCAGATTCATTTACCAAGGCAGACCTCTCCCAATAAGTCCAGACTCATATTTCCATCTGCCTTCTTGGCATCCCTATTAGAAAATGTGTAGGCATGAGAACAGTAACATACCCAAAGGAAGTCCTTATACCTGAACCAAAACTTGCTCTACCTGCATCTTTCTCATCTTTTTATTTTATTTTATTTTATTATTTTTTTAAATATATTTTATTGATTTTTTACAGAGAGGAAGAGAGAGGGATAGACAGGTAAAAACATCGATGAGAGAGAGAGACATCGATCAGTTGCCTCCTGCACACCCCCTACTGGGGATGCGCCCTCAACCAAGATACATGTCCTTGCCCGGAATCGAACCTGGGACCCCCAGTCCGCAGGCCAACGCTCTATTCACTGAGCCAAACTGGTTTTGGCCTTCCTCATCTTTTTAAATGACAACTTTCTCTTTCTAGTTAGTCAAGAAAAATGCCCCCCCCACAAAAAAATGAGGAGTTACTCATTTGATTCAGTTTTTCTTGCAAACTATGTCTAATCAATTTCCAAATCTTGAGTTCCCAAATATATCAAGAATCTGATCTTTTTTTTTTTTTTTTTTTAGTACTGCCACCATCTGATGCAAGCCACCTTCATTTCTGCCTGGATTACTGAATAAGTCTCCTAATTGTTCTGTGTTCCTCCCTTGCTGCCTATGGATTATTTTCAAAACAGCAGCCAGAGTTGTGTTTTTAAAGAACTAAATTATCAGAATATGTTATTTCTCTGCTCAACTCTGCAGTACCTTCCCACCTCAAAGTAAAAGCTCAGGTCTTTCTTGTGGCCTAAGAGGCACCTACCAGCTCTGGGCTTCTGTTATCAACCTGACCTCATCTCTGAGTACCCTTCCTCTTGCTCTTTCCATTGTAGCTGCTTCCTTCTTTTCCTCAAACTCCCCTAAGCACTTCACTGCCTAGGAACTTTGCACTTTTCTGTTCTGGGCTAAAGAACCTCACTGTTAACCATGTGTACTCTCATCTACCTTTGTGATTCTCCATAATGTTTACAACCATCTTTAAATGAAATCATTACTTGAAATCATTCCTTACTTATTTGTTCATTGCCTCTCTCCCCACCTCCAGAATGTAAACTCTAGGAATCTCAGATTTTTAAATATGTTTCCATATCCTCAGTACCTGGAACAGAATCTGACAGTAGCAGGTAACTAATAAACATTGTTTAAATGAACAAATATAAATAATAAATTTAGTAAAATATCTTTATGACCCCAAGTAGAAATATTTTTAATTGATTTTTTTAAACAGAGAAAAATCCATGTGAAAGAGATACATCAGTCTGTTGCCTCCCTCCCAACCAGGGATTGAACTCACAACCTAGGTATGTGTCCTGACCCAGAATTGAACCTGCGACTTTCCAGTGCATGGCACGATTCTACAACCAATTTAACCACACTGGCCAGGGCAGAAGAGTTGCTTAAACAAAATACAAAGAGTCTAATCCATAAAGAAGATGATTGAGAAAAACTGATATATTATTTTTAAAATTCTGTTCGTTAAAAAGCAGGATATTAAAAAAATAAAAATTGAAGCCTCAACTGTAACCAGATATTTACATCACATATTACTGACAGTGGATTAGTATCTCCAATATTTAAAGAATTCATTAATAGACTTAAGAAAAAGATAACCTCCCAAAATATGGGAAGACAATATTTTTTTCAATAGCCAATAAAATTCTTTAGCCTTATTAGCGATCATAGAAATGCAAACTGAAAACACAGTAAGACACCATTTTATACCCATTAAGTTGACAAAAATTAAAAGTTTGACAATAGTAAAAGCTAGCCAAGAAATAGTTATATCTTGTTACTGGAAGTATAAATTGGTACAAATGCTTTGGAAAAAATATTTGGATTTACATAGTAAGTGTAAAGGTACATACACCAATGACCCGATCATTCTAATCCTAGATTCACACTGGAGCACTAGTCCTCAATGTGTGGTCTAGAGACACTAGGGGTCTCTGAGGCCTCTTTAGTAGGCCCCTGAAGTGAAAATGATCCTATATAATAAAAGCCTAATATGCTAAGTGTCTGGTTGACAGTTCAACCAATCAAGGCATAATATGCTAATGATATGCTAAGACTGCTCAACCGCTCGCTATGACATACACTGACCACCAGGGGGCAGACGCTCTGATTAGTAGATTAGTATGCTGCCTGGGTCCGGCTGATCAAGACAGAGCAAGATGGGCTGGACATGCCCTAGAGGCCTCTCAGAGTTCCTCCCTGGCTGGCCAACCTCCCGCATCCCTTCCCTATTGGCCTGCCCTGATTGGCCTGATCAGGACTGTGTGAGTAGGGGTTGGACATGCCCTGGAGTCCTCCCTCGGTCTATCCCCAGCCCTTACTGTGCACCAGTGGGGTCCCTCGGCCTGGCCTGTGACCTCTCATAATCTGGAACCCTCAGGGGATGTCAGAGGGCCAGATTCAGCCCTACCTCACAAGTAAACTGTGGTGTATTCATCCAATGGAAAGCTATATGGCAGGGGACTGAAATTCAGGTTCACACACTAACATTGGCAAAGGTAGAAAACAAAATGTTAAATAAAATAACTAATTGCAGCTGAAACCGGTTTGGCTCAGTGGATAGAGCATCGGCTTGTGGACTGAAAGGTCCCAGGTTCGATTCCGGTCAAGGGCATGTACCTTGGTTGCGGGCACATCTTCAGTGGGGAGCATGCAGGAGGCAGCTGATGGATGTCTCTCTCTCATTGATGTTTCTAACTCTCTATCCCTCTCCCTTCCTCTCTGTAAAAAAATCAACAAAATAAAATAAAATAAAAAATGCTTGACATTAAAAAAAAAAAAAAAAAAAAATTATTGAAAAACAATGCATAATTTATTACTCCCTTTAGGTTATAGGTTCAAAACTGAGCAAAAGTAGATAATATATTGTTTAGGGATATATGGCAAAACTATAAAAAAACAATAACAACAGGAATGATACAAACACAGCTCAGGACAGAGGTTAGCTCTGGAGTGGGAAGAGGAGGACAGGGTCTAAGAGAACACAAGGGCACTGATGACAGTTTCATCTCTTCAGTTCAGAAAGTTAATAGATTTTTAAATTATTATTCTTTGTAATTTACATGTTATATGTGTGAGTGTGTGTGACATATTTCATAATGTTTTTTTTAAATGTCTTTACTAAGAATGCTGGTTGCTCCCAACTGCCCTCCTCTACTGGCCTGATTTTGTCCCCAACTGCCCTCTCCTGCTGGCCTGATTTCTCCCCCAACGACCCTCCCCTGCCAGCCTGATCTTGTCCCTAACTGCCCTCTCCTTGCTGGCTTGGTTGCCCCCAACTGCCCTCCCCTGCAGGCCTGATCTCACCCCTAACTGCCCTCCTCTGCTGGCCAATTTGGTTCTGATTGGTTGGTTGGTTTCTATGCCATTCAGCATCAAAAACTCCACCTCTTTGGTAGCCATTGGCTCCTCACACTTAATTGTTGATTTTAGTGAATCTTGTTTATTTGAAATCAGAGATCTGTTGCTTGCCTAGTTTTTTTCTAGTCTTTCTGGGAAGGAGATGAGTCAGATACTATTCAATAGCCCATGTAGCACTATGTGTTTAAGTAGTGGCCTGGTGCATGAAATTTGTGCACAGAGTGGGGGTTCTCTCAGCCCAGTCTACACCCTCTCCAATCAGGGATCCCTTGGGGGATGTCTGACTGCCGGTTTAGGCCCGATCCCTGTAAACTGGCACTGGGACAATCCGGGACCACTGGATCCTAACTGCTCACCTGCCTGCCTGATTGCCCATAACTGCCTCTGCCTGCCTGATCCTGATCCATAAATGCCCTTCCCTGTCAGCCTGATCTTTCCCCTAACTGCACTCCCCTGCCAGCCAGGTTGCCCCCAACTGACATCTCCAGCTGTCCTGATCTCACCCCCAACTACCCACCTCTGCTGGCCTGGTTGCCCCCAACTGCCCTCCTCTACTGTCCTGATCTTGCCCCCAACTGCCCTACCCTGGTGGCCTGATTTCTCCCCAACAGCCCTCGCCTGCCAGCCTGATCTTATCCCTAACTGCCCAACTTTGCTGGCCTGTTTGCCCCAACTGCCCTCCCCTGCAGGCCTGATCTCTCCCCTAACTGCAATCCTCTGCTGGCCAATTTGGTTCTGATTAGTTGGTTTCTATGCCAGTCAGCATCAAAAACTCCGCCTCCTAGGCATCCATTGGCTCCTCACAATTCACCCATATTTGGGTCCAATTGGTCAGTTTCTATGCCAGTCAGTGTTTTTGGGACTATCAATGGGGCCTGATCAGAAAGGTGGGGCTGATCAGCATCCCTAGTGGAGGCCTGGAGAGAAATGGAGGCATGGCTGCTGGCTAAACTGAGAGAAAAAGAGAGAGGCAAGTGCTGATCAAAACCTGCCATAGAAGCAATGGATCAGTCCCTGCTTCTCTCTTCAGGCCTCTCTCTGACCCTGATTTACAGCCCCCTCAGCAGTCAGTGCTGGGGCACCACGCTGACTGCAGGACTGACTTCTGGTTGGTAGAGCCTTAGTCGTTACTGGACGTTACAACTCAGGGTTTTTATATATTAGGATTTCATTTGTTAATTTCTGTATCACATTCTATCCAGCTTTCAAATATTGAATTATTCCATCATCTTTAATGCATCAGTATACTGTCAATTATAATTGACTACTTTGACATTATTATATATCAGATAATTACATTTAAGGCATGACTAGGCAGTAATATGTATTACATTATGCCAAAGGCTCTTTTTTTTTCCATGAAACAGCATCTGCAATGGTATCTTGCCCTTGTTTCTACATTATATAATAACTTAGTATGCAATACATAAAGCAATAGCAAATTAAGTAAATCAATATAGAGGATTTTCCACAAATGTTTTGTTAAGAAAAACACAAAATATTTATAATTTAATGAAGAATAAAGTTTAAAATCTTAGTTACACTCAAATAACTCATAGTACAAAGATATTTCTTAAACTGTAGAAAGTAACAGTCAAGAAATATGGAAACAGGAGAATCCAAGATGGCGGCATAGGTAAACACCTATACTGCTGCCTCGCACAACAATTTCAAAACTACAACTAAAAGACAGAACGGACATCATCCAGAACCACAGGAAAGCTGGCTGAGTGGAAGTTCTACAACTAGAGGGAAAGAGAGGGGCTCACGGAGACCCAGAGGAGCTGCAAAAAGCTGAGGTACGGAGACAAGCGCGCTGAGAGAGCGGGTGGCGGAGTACCTGGCTGGCTTTCTCTGGTGGGAGGGAAACGGAGACTCCCAACGGCATTGAACCCCTTATTCCATGACACTAAACCCCAGATCCAGCCGAAACTCATACGGGGGGAGTTTGGACTGTGAAAAGGGAGAAGTGCACGGAAATTTAGGGGAGTCGCAAAGGATCGGAGGTCTGGTTGCGCACGGCACCACGCGGAGGACGGATTGCTGATTGTGCCGCTGGCTTTCGCGAGTGGGCGGGAGACAGACCCTCCGAACTGCGCCACTTCTGAGGCCACTGGGCCCCTGTTTCGGGCGAAACCCTGGAGACCTAGACTCCTGTGGTCCTGGTTCGCAGGGGAGCCGGAAAGGCAGCGATTGGAGGCGCTGCGGGTGCACGCGCACAAGGACCGCTCCAGCCATTACCCAGTCACAGGAGACTCAGGGGCTGTGGAGGGCGGGGCCGACTGGAAGGCAAGGCGGTCCCTTAAGCCCTGAAACCCCACTCCTCCCAAGCTCAACCTAGGCTTCTGCGGCTGAATCCAGCACAGAAGTTTCCCCGGCACAGTGAAAATGCCGAGACAAGGGAAGGGATTACAAGCAAAAGAAATGGAGGAAAAAAAACGACTGGATATAGAGTTCAAAACCACGCTTATAAGGTTTTGCAAGAATATGCTAGAAAAGATGGATAAATTTAGTGAGACCCAAGAGAAGATAATAAATACACTGACTGAAATGAAAACTATTATGCAGAGTACTAACAGCAGACTAGAGAAAGGCAAGGATCAAGTCAAAAATTTGAAATATAAAGAAGCAGAAAACATTCAACTGGAAAAGCAAGAAGAGAAAAGAATCCAAAATTGTGAAGATAATGTAAGGAGCCTCTGGGACAGCTTCAAGCGTACCAACATCAGAATTGTGGGGGTGCCAGAAGAAGAGAGAGAGCAAGATACTGAAAACCTGTTTAAAGAAATAATGACTGAAAACTTCCCACATCTGGTAAAAGAAATAGACTTACAAGTCGAGGAAGCACACAGAACCCCAAAGAAAAGGAACCCAAAGAGGACTACACCAAGACACATCATAATTAAAATGCCAAGAGCAAAAGAGAAAGAGAGAATATTAAAAGCAGCAAGAGAAAAACAGTTTATTACCTACAAGGGAGCACCCATATGACTGTCAGCTGATTTCTCAACAGAAACGATGCAGGCCAGACGGGAGTGGCAAGAAATATTCAACGTGATGAACAACAAGAACCTACAACCAAGAATAATCTATCCAGCAAAGCTATCATTCAGAATTGAAGGGCAGATAAAGACCTTCACAGAGAAGAAAAAGCTAAAGGAGTTCATCAACTCCAAACCAGTATTATATGAAATGCTGAAAGGTACCCTTTTAGAAGAGGAAGAAGAAAAAGGTAAAAGACAAAAAATTATGAACAACAAATACACATCTGTCAACAAGTGAATCTAAAAATTAAGTGAATTAAAAATCTGATCAACAGAATAAACTGGTGAATATAATAGAATCAGGAGCACAGAAAGGGAGTAGACTGATAATTCTCAGGAGGACAAAAATCATAAAGCATCAAACAGACTGAAATTATAGCAGAAAGATTAAAGTTAGGTGAGGTAAATAAGTGATCAATCAAAGGACTTGTATGCATGCTTATAAACATAACCAATGATCACAGACACTGGGGGGTCGGGGTATGCCTGGGAGGGAGGGGGGGCAATGGGGAGATATGTATAAAAAATTTAATAAAAAAAAAAGAAATATGGAAACAGATTTATTATTCTTAAAGATAGAAAGGAGAAAGGAAGGAGATGAGAGCTGCAGGTTTTTTCTTCTTTAATTTAAATTGAGGTATAATTGACATATAACACTATATCAGTTTCAAGTGTAAAACATACCAACTTGATATTTTTATATAATGTGAAATGATAACCACACTAAGTCTAATTAATACCCATCACCATACATACCTGCAGAGTTTTTTCTTGTGATGAGACCTTTCAAGATTTACTCTTAGCAATATTTAAATATGCAATACAGTATTAACACAGTTTTAATATGCAGAATATCTTATGCTCACTGCCTATACTTGTTTTGAAATTGCATCAGCATATGAAGGATGGATGTGAAATAAAATATTCACAAACAAAGCACAATTCACAGGTTAAAATTTCAAGAATCTTATTTTGGTAATGTTTCTTTATAAACTATTGTATGCCTAGCATGAAATGTTAACCCTGCTAAAAGAAAATACTGTAATCTCTTTCTCAGCATCTAGGTCCCCATCTAAATGGCCACTCTTCAAAAAAGCCATCTCTGTGCATAACATCAGAAGTAGCTCTCCTATTGCATTGACCCAACAGTATTATTGTCCACCTGATGCACCAAGTATGTTTCTTTAATAGCACATGTCAAAGGCTATAATTATATTATTGCTATTGATTGTCTCACCTGTTAGACTATAGGCACCAGGAAGGCAGTGACCACATCTGTCTTGAGCACTATGGCCTCTGTCTAATACAATCTTTGGCACACATTCAGCATTCAATACATTTTTGTTGAAAGAATGAAATACAATATATGTAATGTGTCTTCCTTCTGTTTTACTATTTATTCTAAAATATTTCTCTCTTGGCCCTGTGTTGCAGCTTCCATTTTGTTTTTATGATGATTTGGGGTATCATGAGCAAAGATATTTGACAGAAAACCATACAACAAATCCCATGATGTAAATATCCACATTGTCGTCTATATCAATCACTGTACAAATACTAACCCATCATTCATGTTCAGAGAAATGGAGAAGGAATAAAGAAGACAGTCTTTATTCCTTTTTGAAAATTCTTACCCAATGATTGTTTATTGATTTTAGAAAGAGAGGAAGAGTGAAAGGGAGAGAGGGTGGGAGGGACATAGAGGTGGAGAGAAACTTTGATGTGAGAGAGAAAAATCAATCAGTTGCCTCCCATACATGCCCCAACCAGGAATAGAACCTGCAATCTAGGTATGTACCTTGATCTGGAATTGAACCTGAAATCTTTTGGTGTGCAGGACAGTGCTCTCACCATTTGAATCACAGGTCAGGGCTTAATTTATTCTTAAATGCACCAAAATGTAATAAATTCTAAGAATTAATGGTCAAGAATGCAAAACAAATTAGTAAAAGAAAAATAGTAACTGTCTAAAAAGTTAAAAATCATTCCTGTTAAAACAGGAAAGCCAATTCATAAAAAGAAGGATTATATTTCTAATCTGATGTGTTGCTTTGGCTCAGATTTGACAATTTTAGTTTACCTAAGGCAACCTTATCTCTCTTTTTTGATTAAAAAACTGTAGTGTAAGCTCAGAACCATAAGTCTACCTCACTTTTGCTAACAAGTAATAAAGACTGGGGGTGGGGCATAGTATACAATTTCATTTTGGAAAGTAACAAAGATAAGCATGCCTTAGGCATGTATAGATATGGTTATGTAACCTACCATTTAAAGGCACTCTGGCCCAGATGTGCCTGATCTACAGGATTATGGAATGGCTGTTTGCATTGTCACCTAGTGCTTTCCATTATGCTTCATTTATTTATTCCTTGACTCTAACATGACTGAAAGTACCTTAATTTTAAGAACCTATTTGAATTGGAACACAGTAATACCCTTTAAAATGTATTAAAGTAGATTCTTAATAAATTACTTTTAGTGAATCTTGTTTACTTGAAGTCAGAGATTGTTAATATCATCACACATACATTAAAAAAGGTAATTATGTGAGAAGATGGATGTGTTAAATAACCTTATTGTGGTAATCATTTCTCAGTATTTATTGCATTGTATACCTTAATCTTCATTGTTGTTGTTAATTCTCACCCCTTTTCCAAGGATATTTTTTCCAATGATTGCAGAGTGGAAGGAAAGGAGGGTGAGAGAGGGGGAGGGAGGAAAGAAAGGGGAGAGGAAGAGGGAGGGGGGAGAGAGGGGGAGAGAGAGAAAGAGAGAGAGAGAGATAGGTACTGGTGGCCTCCGGGGCCAGGGATCTAACCTGCAAACCAGGTACATGCTATTGGACCAGAAATCTAATCAGTGACCCTACAGTGAACAGGTTGATGCTCTAATCATTTAACACCAGCAAGGGCTGTATAAGTTAAATTTACATATGTTATATGTCAATAATATCTCAATAAGGCTGAGGGAAAATAAATAAAATTTAAGAAAAAAGGCCAGTCTCAAAACTGACTGGCAAATTCCCAGAGGCTAGAAACCAAAAAGAAATTGAAAGCTATACCTTTGATAAGGTGCATTAAGTTTATGCCAAGAAAAACATGGAACTAAATGGAGGCATAAAGACTAGGACTTTAATATCTGCATAAGGAAAAGAATTTATGTCACAAGCTTCTTGTGCTTGAAGAACTGGAAATGAGCTCCCTGAGTAAGACTAGGAGCCTGGAAAGGTGGCCCCTAGAAATATGGTCTAGAAAAACTTCAGCCACCTGCTGAGGGATGTGACAGGGACACAAGCTAACCATGTCAAGCTGTGAGTAGAAAAGTGAGATGTTATGCCCTACCAATCTGTGAGGGAAAATTGTGCTGAAAGACTAAAATAAACTTGTAAAATTCAGCAGAGACAGAAAAACACTAACCAATCCATATGGTACCTCATAACCCAAGCATCTAGAATTTTCTAAAAAGAAAATATAACCTACTGAAGGTAAACTCCCAAGAAATTAAAAATCCTATGAACAAACAAACAAATTTCTATGAGATAGCAAAATAACAAATGGTAAAATTCATAACTTAGGAGCTAAAGATAGGATAACCAGAAAGAGGTTTTAAAATAAATATGCTCAAACGATCTAAGAAATGGGCACCATAAGGGGGAAAAGAATAGATTAGAAAATAGAAACAAGCCTAGCAAAAATGGGAGGTATGGATATTATAATTATGAGTCCACAATAATAAAAATAAAAATTAATTGGTATTGTTCTAAGCTCATTCTATACATTCACTCATTTAATACCAAAACCTATAAAACAGATGCTATTCTTATCTCCATGTTACAAATAATGAAACTGTGGCACAAAGTAGTTAAGAAATTAGGCCAACATCACACAGTGGCAGAGAAAGAACTTAAATCTAAGAATTCTGCCTTCAGACTTTACTTATAATGACCACACTATACTGCTTCTTAACAGATGACTTGAAAAGTTTACTAAATACAGCTGAAGAGAGAATTAGTGAGTTGGAAGATAAATCCAAGGTCATTTACTATATTGAGGTAATAGTAAGAAGCAAACTAAGAAGAGTTTAAAAAGGGATAATGCAAAAGGATATTAAGAAGATATGCTAAGAGGTGGATATTATGAAAGAATAGTAGACTTGGAGGACAGAATAAGAAGTTTGCAAATAATCATGTAAGAATTGCATATGAAGAGACTCGAATGCTAAAAAAATTGAAGAGGAGAAACACTACATGATCTCACTCATTTGTGGATAATAAAGAACATTATAAACTGATGAACAAAAGGATAGATACAGAGGCAGTAAAGCATCAAACAGATTGTCAAATTACAGCAGGAAGATGAAGGAGAGGTGGAGTAGATATGAGATCAACCAAAGGACTTGTATGCATGCATATAAGCATAACCAATGAACACAAGACACTGGAGGGTTGGGGTATGCCTGGGGGGGGGGTAATGGGAAGATATGTATATATCTAACACAATAAAAAAATAAAAAATTGAAGAAGAGTCATCAAGACTGAAAAATACAACATGATGCTAAAGAATTACCTGCTGCTTAACTAAAATAGAAGTAATAACACAGGCATTTTTATTATAATGATCAATTTAGAGAAAGATTGAAATAAAATGTAATCCCAATTAGTGCTCCTGTTTCAAAGATATTTGGGTACCAAGATGGAATATTTTCCTAGAATAGCACTCTTACTAAATCATTCTCCTGTTCAGAGTTGCACAATGCCCACCTAGTCTTAATGCAAGAATATAAACTCAATTTAACTTTTCAATTCCCACATAGCATAGTTCTATCTCATAACTGGACCTAATTAACTAGACTCAGTCATGTGCCAATCAAGCCAATTGTGTCACTGCCATTTGCAGATAATCTTTTCTGTCTGGCTATGCATTTAACAGCACTGTTTTTCTTGCCTTTACTTCTCTCTGCTGCTGAATATCTACATCCATAGAGTAATTTAACTTATCTCCTCTGTCAATGCTAACCCAAAATAATTGCTACCTTAACTAAAATTCTAGTATCAGTATTACATCAATAATATGGATTTCAGGAAAATAAGGCTTGAGGTTTATTGCTATGGCTCTGGCAATCTATGGCCTTAGAACATGGTTACAGAATGTTATGATTTTAAGGAACTATAATTATAGGACTCTACATATTTCTTGTAGTTTTACAAAATGAGTGTGGACTTTGCACTGTGCCTATGTTACTTTTAGGTAAATTTCCTAATCTTTCTCAGTTTGGTTCCCCTCCTGAAAAAGAGGGGAAATCCATAGAAATGAGGCAAATTTTTAAAAAGCCCAACATATGTAAAAACCAACCAACCAACAAAAACCCACCACAAACCAAAACATTTATCATAACAGCCTATGTCTTCCTTCTGATATGGGGGTGGAGGGTAGGGTAACATAGTTACCTCCAATATTAGATTGAGTCTCCGAAGGGCAGAGACCCAATCTTATTTACCTTTGTGTCATCTTAAAGCAGGGCTGGGCCCAAGTGCAGTATAAGGCCCATTACATCGTTCAGTCCAGCCCTGCGAAGGCATTAGGGATGAATTAATTCACTGTTTGACCCAATATATTAGTCTAATTTTTAAGTTGAAAATTTTGTATGGCCCACGAATGATGTTCTAAATATCCAATGGCCCTTGGAGGAAAAAAAAAATAAAAGCTCCTCACACATCTTTACAGTATCTAGCAAAAAGAATTATGCACTGTTCATGTAATGGAATTATATTATATGCTCATATTCTAAGGTTATCAATAATAAGAAAAATTGTTCATCAGGAAACTATTCTTTGTTTTAAGAATTTTTTTTATTGATTTTTAGAGAGAGATAAAGGAGACAAAGAGAGAGAAAGAAAGAAACATAGATGTGAGAGTGCAACGCAGATCAGCTGCCTCCTGTACACACCCCTATGGGGGATTAAGCCCACAACCTAGGCATGTGTTCTTATTGAATATCAAACTGGCAACCTTTCAGTGCACTGAAACCAACTGAGCCACAGCAGCCAGGGCAGAAAACCATTTTTTAAAAATATATTTTATTGACTTTTTACAGAGAGGAAGGGAGAGAGAAAGTCAGAAACATGGATGAAAGAGAGACACCGATCAGCCGCCTCCTGCACGCCCCACTGTGAAGATGTGCCCGCAAGCAAGGCACATGCCCCCGACCGGAACCGAACCTGGGACCCTTCAGTCCGCAAGCCGACGCTCTATCCACTGAGCCAAACCGGTCTTGGCAGAAAACCATTTTTAATGGCAGTCTTTAAATTCCATATTATATTTGTAGCAGAGGCCTGGTGCATGAAAATTCATGCACTGGAGATGGGGGTGTCCTCAGCCCAGCATGCCCCCTCTCATGGTCTGGGAGCTCTCAGGGGCAGGAGATGACCCAGCGATCAGGGGACGGTGATGCCCCCATCATATCTCTGTTGCTGCCACTGCCAACAGTGCAAGCCTCAGCCGGCCCTGGTAACCTGTCCTTGGTGGCTGAGCAGCCGCCATCTGAGGCTTGCCTGAGCCTTGGGCCAGCCCTGGAGAGCTGGGGGGTTGAGGGGACTGGGGGACTCCAGAGGCAGGCACACCTGCTGCCCCAGCAGGGCTCAGGGGACTGGGCGCTACCATCTTGTGGCTGTAGGCATTGCCATCTTTGAAGGCGGGGCAGTCAATTAGCTAAGTACACATGACAGTGAAGGGTTGTAGAATATGCACCCCCAGATTATGCCACTTTGATATAAGGACTATTTTGATCCAAAAGCAATTAAAAGGGAAACACAAGAAAAACTCCCCTCCACCTCTCTATAAGTAAGGGCAGAATGAGTCTCAATTACTGGAGAAAACTCTAAACTCTTAATCCAGAGGTAGCACAAGAATTTTGAGAACATGCAATACTAAAAGATTGAAAATCACTGTTATAGTGAAGGGAAAACAATTGTTTTTCTGTTCGTTTTTCTAGGTTCTTTGAGAAAAATAATTTTTCCTTCACTAGTACAGTGATTTTTCAACCCTTTTCATCTTGTGGTACACATAAACTAATCACTAAAATTATGTGTCACACCAAAAACAGATATTTTGACAATCTGTCAAAAAATAGGTATAACTTTGATTCATTCACACTAGACAACTATTATGTTGGCAGTTGTCATTTTTGGCTTTAACAATCTAAGGGGAAAAAAGGTCAGTGCTCCTAACTAAACAGTCAGGTATTGCATGTTCTCAAAATTCTTGTGGCACACCAGTTGAAAAATTACTGCTATAACAGGTACATTTAATAAAAAGTGCTTGGCAGGGAGACTTTGAAATGCCAAATGTTATTAACTAATTTTTAAACCATCTCTCACACTAGAAAAACAGAAATCCAATAGACTAGTATTTAAAGAAAACATGAACAATTACTAAAAATGTATACTTTTAAATTTTTAAACATAATAGTTGCATATTAAATATAACTTACTGATGATAGCAATCTATATATGGATAAGCCTAAGCAACCAAATGACCGAATGAAGAGTTGACCAGTTGCTATGATGCACACTGACCATCAGGGGGCAGACACTCAATGCAGGAGCTGTTCCCTGGTGGTCATTGTGCTCCTATAGCCAATATGAGGTAGTGGCTGGCCAACCTCTCGCGGTCCCTCCCACCAGCCAGCCAGCACCTGATGGCCCTGATTGGAACTTCTGGCAGCTCCCCCCCCACACCCCCTGCTAGATGGCCCCAGTGACCTCGATCAAAACCTCCCATGGCCAACCTCCCACGACCCCTTCCCCAGCTAACCTCCCGTGGCCCTGATCAGCTCCGATCACCAGCCAGGCCGAGGAACCCCACCCGTGTACAAATTTGTACACCAGGCTGCTAATTAGAAGTGAATGAGGCAACTTTTAAGACAAGACAACCAAAATTGGTACTTCAGGATTAATCGCTGCCAGAAGTAAAGCATTCATATCTACATGCATAGAACATATACCCAAAATTGTTGGGGGCAGAAATGGAATAGTGGGTACTAGTTATAGTTATAAGAAATATTAATTATGCTCTGTTAACCATGATGGTTCTATTCTGAAGATTAGAGAAAGCACAATCTAACCTGGCTGAGAGTTGTTTGCCCTGGACATGGGAGCTAACATTGGCCTGCAGTCCATCCTCCTTTTCTGGATTAACAAACTTGTTGCCTGTAATCTGGTCCTGGAAGTACCTGGAGGCACCTGTCCTCGGTGTTCCTCCCCCACCCCACTGCCTGTATCCTTTAACCATTATAACCAACTCACTTTCTTATGCCTATAACTCCTGCTTTCCTATACCATCTTTGTCCTTCTATCCGATATAAGCAGCTGGTTTATGGAGCAGGTGGTGGGGGGTGGCTCAGAGCCGATTTCTGTGGATGACCTGCTGCTCTCCCATACTTCTAGCAGTATTGGAATAAACGCTCATACAGAATTTAACCATGTCTCTGCTTAATTGGCTCAAGTACTGATAGGCAGCCCAGACCCCTTGGTTGTCCGGTTTCAAAATCACATATTCTTCTACTAGACACAACAAACTTCCTGTCTATGCTGTATATTGTTTTCCTTTTGTTATTCCACCTAAAGATACTCAATTTTCACTAATGCCAGTGCTATTTTTGTTACAATTCTGTTGAATGTGTGCCGCTTTCACTACTGATTACAAAGGTATCTTAGGCATGAATTATGCTGGTTACTTTAATAGACCTGTTTTTACTGGCATAAGTCTGCATAAGGTTTATTTATTAGTTCCATGGAGAGTAGGTAACCTTTCTGGTAAAAGGATTTAGCTTAAAAGATTCATTGTCTTAAGAAATTTTTATGTGTGCATCTTGTTGTTTCTCTGACCTATCACTGATTTGCAGTGTTTGCACAACAAGCTCTAATCATGAGCTGCAAAAGAATCAGAAAGAGAAGAAAAGATGAGTCCAGATGGAGGAAAATACTACAAATGGGCCAGTGAGAGGGAAAAACCACACACACACACACACACACACACACACACACACACACACACACACGAAAAGCTGAGCAGCATAGGCAGCTGGTCTGTGTTTGCTCAATAAATAAGGGTGTGGACTGGAGGTAGTAAGGGAGGGGCGTTAAAGGACAGAAAAAGAGGCACCTACACAACAATCAAAAGTGAGACTGAGAATAGAGCGCTGGCCTGCAGACTGAAAGGTCCCAGGTTCAATTCCAGTCAAGGCATGTACCTTGGTTGCGGGCACATCCCTGGTGGGAGGTGTGCAGCTGATTGATGTATCTCTCTCATCGATGTTTCTAACTATCCCTCTCCCTTCCTCTCTATAAAAACCAATAGAATATATATATATGACTGAGCTAATTTAGGAACATCCTGATGATGACCCAAATATGAGAGGAAACATTTACATAATCTATAAATTCACATAACTTGACCCTCAAAATCTTGGCCACGATGACATCATCTTTAAAGCCCACAAAGAAGGAAATGTGCCTATTTACTGAGGGTCTCCTGTCTATCATGCACTTCACTGTGCACTTAGTTCTGCCATGACCTACTTCATATATACTTTTACAGACTCATCCTGTCACTGTTATCTGAAACACAGGTTGTAGAACATGCAAAACTCTTTCTGTGTTGGGCCCACTGTCCAGTTTAGTCCCCCTAAAGGTCACACCCCATAACTCTTCATCCTATCTAATAAAAGAGAAACATGCAAATTGACTGTTCCTCTGCTATGCCCACAAGCCATACCCACCAGCCAATCAGGAGTGACTATGCAATTTAACCAAAACAAGATGGCAGTTAATTTGCATATCCCTGAGCAGAGCAAAGATTGCAGACAGTGTAGAAGGAAGCCAAGTGCTGCAGAAGGGAGGGAAGCAGGCGGGGCAGTGGAGATAGGAGAGAAGCAGGCGGGAAGCTCTATTCTTGCAGGAATCTTCCTGCAATGGGCCTCTAGTATTAAATAACATCCCATTCCTATGGTGAATGCCATGCCCATCAAAAACAAACAAGCAAACAAACAAAAAAACTTAGAGAGAAATGTTATTTGTAATAAGTTTCCCCTTTCTCCACTCCAAGCAATAGGTATCTGTGTATGCACAAAAGTTTGGAAGGATATATACCAACATGTAAGCAGTGGTTTTACCTGGTTTGAGGGAATAAGAGTAATTTAGATTATTTATTATTTTATGTATTTAACTTTTCTATATTTACTGAATCTTCTACAATATTTAAGCTTTCATAACCAGGACATTCTATAGCCAGTAAAATGAGACAAATTTTAAAGAAATACATTTAAAGCCAGTGAGGCTATGGATATATAGATAAAATCTCAAACTGTTAGTTTAACCTTTCAATCCTCATGACACTCACTAATTTTTGGACAGAATTAACCAGTTGTTCAGCTATAATATTGATATATTACAGTGATTTTGGAAGCAATTACTCAATTGGTAACAGGAAATGTTTTGGCTCATGGCTCCAAGACAAACTCCGAGTTTCTTGGCTACAAGGACTAATTATATTGAAAAATATTTTCTTTTAACTCTGTTAATCAGTTATATTGACAGAACTAACATTTGTCAGGCAGTTTCTATAATTAAGGAACCATAATATATGATTCCAATAAAATATTTCATAGCATAAAAAGTAATATATGCTAATTTGAATGTTTACTACATATTTAATCACGCTCATATACATCACTATCATCACAAGTTGAAAATGCATATGCCAACCTTTAGCCCAGGGTGAATTCTAAAGCTGAGTTATGAACCCCAACTGAAATAGTGGGGTCATAATGGAAATGCTGACAACCTTAACTATAGCAGCATGAACAACAATGACTATAATAAAATCCTTGTTCAGATATAACTCACATAAAAAGTAAAAACCAAGGGCTGTGAACAACAGTTCAGTACACTTAAGCCATTTTTCCAACATATCCAAAATCCACATAAATTCTGTATTCCTTTCAAAGCAACATCTGATGAATTTTCAGACTTGTGTTTTGTTTTTAAAAAATCGGTATATAGTAATATCCCTGTGAAACTTTTTTTCCCCTTTATCTTCAGCTAGTGTGAGCTCTAATGAAACTTTCATGAAATAAGTGTTATTTTTGTCTGGCCTTGCTTTGCATTTACAATATCCCTGGGAATGGACTTGTTCAGTGAATTCAGAGAAATAATAAAGGGCCCAGCAAATTCTGATTAGCAAAGCCTGTTAAAGTGATTCTGCATGAAAATTATCAGTATTAAACTAAAGATGGTAATATTGTTCCACAACAGTTCAATTAGTACACACTTCCCCCACCGTCAAAGGAGTGATTTCTTTTTTCTTTTATGCAAATAGTAAAAAAAATACAGAGAAAACCAAGCACATGAGACAAAAAGCTCTAGCAAAAGCAACAGTGACAGTCACTATTTACTTTTTAATTACGGTGTTACAGTCCTTGAGCACTCACAGATGCTAGCACACTGAACGCTTGGATAGCTGGCAGTAAGAATTGCCAAAGAGAACAATGCTGACAAGCAACTCTTGTCTGCAGATGATCCCTCAAGTCCACTTGGCACAAACTTGGACTTCAAGAACCTGGAGAATGATGTAAAACTGATTTATCTTATATTAACTATTTCTAGCTGAATTTGGAAATTACATATGGGAGATGGAGTTTTTGTTTCTTCCAATATGAGATAATTGGCTTATAATTTAAACATTATAACATTTCAGCATGAATATGGTCCTAAACATCACCTTCCAAGTATTTCATTAATCACAATCATTGCCCATTGTTTTAAGACCAGAGAAGATCAGAGCCAGGCATAGAATGCAGATGATTAATTGATTATGTTTGTTAGAGAAGCAAGAGGAAAAGAGGTTGTTTATAGATTTACATTTATTTTCATGTGAAATAAATTGTGAATGTGATTTACTTTGTGGAAGACTGTGTTTAGAGAGATACGATTCTGTTGTGATTAATAGCCATAGAAAATTAAATTATATTTTGCAAAATATTTGAACATCACAAGCCTTTAACATCACATTAAGGCTCAGCACATATTTTTATGTGTTAACTACTTTAAATGACAGCAGATATTAGATAAATAATTAGTTTTGAATAAAGAAATGCAGATAGGACACAGAATACAAATATGCTAAATGTTTGACCCTGCTATACACTAGTTTTAAAATTTGATCACACACAATAAACATTTCTTTATATTTCCTTCCAAACTTATTTGATGATATTGAATCTGAGATTCCAATTTTTTTCTAGAACTTTGCAGTGTTAATGATATGACACTGCTAATGCTAGAAGAGGAATCTTTTCAGGGAATCGTGTGTTTTCAAAAATAGGTCTAGGTAATTACATACATTGTTTAGATGCAGTATCTGCACACTTACATTCCTTCTGTTTTTGCAATCTTTCATCCATTGTGGTCTCCTCATCCACTACCCTCATCACACCCTGAATCCAATGAATATTTAAGTTCTTAATTTTTCCAAAGTTTCTCCTTTTCCTTTCCAATATCACTGCTATGGCTTCTCAGCTACTAAAAAGAGATCTAGGTCATGAAATACTTGATATTATTATAAAATAACATATGAGTACATCATGAAAGAGTTCAATTTATGCTTGTGGATTTGTTTTTTTAACTTTCAAGGATAAGAAATATATTTCTGTCTGAGTGTTAGTTCCAAGTCTATTTATTTATTATGACAATGTGGAACATTCTTTAACCTACATTGGCAATTTGTTAAACAGTCATAAAGACACAAACTTTTAAATGTTAGTGATCACTTTCCATCTAATCCTCTCTAAGAGAGGACAATAAAAACCATATAATACTTCTGGTGGTGGACTAATTGTAATTCAAGATTAAGTTGGTTATCAACATCCAGATGGAATCTATTATGCACATTTAAATCTCACTTTTCTAGGTTTATTTTGGTAAACAATATTTCTCAAAGAAAGCAACTAGCTGGGCATGCATTTGGCTCACTGTTTTCCAGAACAGTTGTCTAACTTAATTGTTAATAATGCAAAAATGTCGAAAATGTGCTGCTCTCTGCCACATGGCAATGGTGTCAGGCTATAGATGTTATACCAATCATTACCACAAAACCTTTGCTTACTGTCTACATGATCTGTGCCTAAGTTGAAACTGCATCTATTTCCAGTAATTACCTGTTTTAATTCCCATCAAAGTATTTCAGTGCATGCAAATATAGTAAAAATACAAGCATACTCATCAGTCTTCCTTTTATGAAAAGCTGCTGGTTACATACAAGTACATATTTTAAATGTTGAAAGGACTCTTAATATTAAAATTATGATGAGGAGTTAAAACCATAAAACTCTTAGAAGAAAACACAGGGGGAAAGCTTCCTGACATTAAACTTGGCAATGATATTTTGGATTTGACACCAAAAGCACACGCAACAAAAGTAAAAATAAACAAATGGGACTATATCAAACTTAAAAGCTTCTGCACAAGAGAGTTAATTATGAAATAAGGGAAAGTATTTGCAAATGAAACACTGGATAAGGGGTTAACATCAGAAATACTAGTATATAAGAAACACATGAAATTCAAGAGTAAAAAAAACTCCAAACAACCAATTAAAAATGAACAAAGGACCCAAACAGACACTCCTCCAAAGACGACAAGCAATGCCAACTGGTATAGAAAAAGTGCTTAACATCATTAATCATCAGGAAATACAAACCAAATCCAATCAGTTACCAACTTATACCTGTTGAGATGACTACTATAAAAATATTAAAATATAGCAATTGTTGCCAAGGACATGGAAAAAAAGGAAATCTTTGTACACTATTGGTAGAATTGTAAATTGGCAAAACCACTATGAAAAAACAGCTTGGACATTCTTAAAAAAATAAAAATAGAATTTCCACATAAGGCAGCAATCCCACTTCTGGGTATTCATCTGTAGAAAATGAAATTATCACCTCATAGAGATATCAGCATCCCCATTTTCATTACCTTATTATTCACAGTAACCAAGATATGGAAAGAATCTAAGTGTCCAATGGTAGATGATTGGATAAAGAAAATTATATAGCCCTAGCCAGGTAGCTCAATTGGTTAGAGTAATGGTTTTCAACTTTTCTAATGCCTTTTAATATAGGCCCTCATGTTGTGGTGACCCCCAACCATAAAATTATTTTCGTTGCTACTTCATAACTGTAATTTTGCTACTGTTATGAATCATAATGTAAATATCTGTGTTTTCCGATGGTCTTAGGCTTTACAGAACCGCTGCTGTCATGACCCACAGGTTGAGAACCACTAGCAGGGTAACCTAAGACCATAGCATTAGAAAGGTTGAGAATGTTGTCCTAATATGCCAAGGTTGTGGGTTCAATCCCTAGTCACAGTATATACAAGAGTCAAGGAATGAATGCATAAATACGTGGAAAAATAAATTCATGTCTGTTTGTCTCTCTTTCTTCCCCTCCCTATCTCTATCTAAAATTAATAAATAAAAATTTAAAAAAGAAAAATACATAAAACAGAATATTATTCATCCTTCAAAGAGAAGTAAGTCCGGTGATTTGCAAAATGGACAAATCTAGAGGACACAAGAGGCCTGGTGAATGAAAATTCATGCACTGGAGGGGGTCTCTCAGGCCAGCCTAACCCCTCTCACAGTCTGGGAGTACTCAGGGGCAGGAGGCAACCTGGTGATCAGGGGAAGGCAACACCCCATCACACCTCTGCTGCTGCCACTGCCAGCAGCACAAGCCTCAGCCAGCCCTGGTTACCTGAACCTTGGGCAGCCCTGTGTAGCTGGGGGACTGAGGGGACTGGGCACCGCCATCTTGTGGCTGTGGGCGCCACCACCTTTGAGAGCATGGCAGTCAATTAGCATATTCCCTCCTTATTGGCTGTAGGCACTGCCATCTTTGAGGGCAGGGCAGTCAATTTGCATATTACCCCTTTATTATATAGGATATATATATATATATATATATCTACACTAATAAAGGAGAAAGAAGCAAATTGTCACACCTACCAATCAAATCATGAGTGAGTATACAAATTAACCCAACAAAGATGGCTAGTTAATTTGCATATGCAGGTGCCCAGCAGCCATGGGGCAGGGTGGGACATAGGCATTCCACACTACCCCACCCCAGCAGCTCCGGGCCTCTTGTCAGTGTGGGAAGGTAGAAAGGTGGCTCCAGCTAGCAAAAGCATTGCTGGCAGCCAAGGGAAGGCAGGCTTATTCTTGCATGAATCTTCATACATTGGGCCTCTAGTGTATGTGTGTGTTTGTGTATGTGTGTGTGATTTTCTGTATTTATGTGTATTTTTTTCTTTAAAACAAAGGCTCCTTCATAGATAATATGATATACTAGTACTATATGCAGAACAGAACATTTGGTGCATTGGTTTAATAGAGCATATACTAGTACTATATGCAGAACAGAACATCTGGTGCATTGGTTTAATAGAGCATATCTAAAAGTTGTAGTTATCATTATTCTAAACAGTTCCAATCAAATTTAATTCTTCTACATGCTGGAAGGGCTCTTTATGCTCTCTCAGATGGGTGTTATTCTAATTCACTGAAAAATAGCCTCCTGGTTACCTGGATCCCTAGCCCTAGGATTTTCAGTATTTCAGCCTCTTCCATTCCCTATATACTTTCACTTTCTTGGTGCTGTTAACCACTCACATGGATTTAAATACTATCCATGTGCTTATTACTTTCAAATATCTGCTTCTAGCCCCCAAATCTCCCCTGAACTTCCATACTCTCATATCCATTCACTTGTTTGACACCATGTGTTTACATATAATAAACATGTAAAACTTATGTATAAAACTGAACTTCTGATATTCCCAACTCCTAAACCTGCTCCTTCTATGTATGGTATGCCCTACTTCAATTGATGACTAATGCATCTTTTTTCAGTTGCTCTGATTACAACCTTTGTAGTATTTGTTGAAGAAATCAAATTGTCATACTTCTTATCCTATTTCTCAGCAAATGCAGCCAACTTTATCTTTAAAGAAATAGTAACCTACTTCTCATAACCTCCACTACTATCACCCTAATTTACCCTAACATCTTTCTTCACTTGATCAATTTCAATAATATCCTGATCTTCCTCTACTCTTCCCCTCCTGCAATCCATATCTCCACATGGCACCTTAAATGATTCTTTTAAATATAAATCAGTTCTGATTACTCCCATAATCTCAACCTGCTCATGGTTTCCAATCAAACTCTGAATAAGCCATTGACCACTCCAGACCCTTCATACATGCTCTTGTCCCTGGCTACACCTCCAACCTCTTTTCCTATCACACTCTCCCTCATTCACTTTGGTCTAGACCAGTGGTCGGAAAACTGTGGCTCATGAGCCACACGCGGCTCTTTGGCCTCTAGAGTGTGGCTCTTCCACAAAATACCACGGCCTGGGCGAGTCTATTTTGA
The DNA here is from genome assembly GCA_011751065.1 of Lasiurus cinereus. Lineage (NCBI taxonomy): Eukaryota > Metazoa > Chordata > Mammalia > Chiroptera > Vespertilionidae > Lasiurus > Lasiurus cinereus. The sequence goes on from JAAGEH010000037.1 coordinate 6,501,871, forward strand.
AGAAGTGGCATTAAAAGGAGTTTAAGTTTAAAAAATTTGGCTCTCAAAAGAAATTTGAATCGTTGTACTGTTGATATTTGGCTCTGTTGACTAATGAGTTTACCAAGCACTGGTCTAGACCACTAGTTCCCTCAAATACATTATGTAGGTAGAAGACTCAGGGTCTTCTGCATTCACTGTTTTTGCTGCTTGAAATGTCCTTTACTGAGATATAAAGATGGATTGTTACTTCAGTTTAATTAAGTAGTTTTTTTTTAAATAATACGTTTTTATTGATTTTAGAGAGGAAGGGAAAAGGAGAGAGAGAGAGCTAAAAACATCAATGGTGAGAGAGAATCATTGATTGGGCTGCTTCCTGCAGGCCCCCACACTGGGAATTGAGCCCAAAACCCAGGCATGTACCCTGACCGGGAATCGAATAGTGACCTCCTGGTTCATAGGTCGACACTCAACCACTGAGCCATGCCAGCCAGGCATTCAATCAAGTTTTTGAACAAATATCTCCATAAAGAGGCCCCCGTGACCACTATATGTAATACAGCACCCCCTTTCATGCTCTATTTTCCTATCTTGCTTTATTTTTCTTTATAACACTTATAACTGAATCCTCCTATGAAAATGAGAACTTTGTTTTAGTCACTACTATAGTCCAAGTGTAAAGAATGGTGTGAGAGATATGATAAGCCCTCAATAATTATTTGTCCAGGAAGTGAGTAAATAAATAAATGAACTGCATGATGAGTCATATCTTAAATTCAATTATATTTATAAATAGAAATATACAGTGGATCTTCATTAAAAGATCCCATGTTTGTGAATTTGTCTACTTGCTGAATTTTCCCTGTAACCCTGGTAAAACCGCACAGCATTTCTGTGGTCATTCACAGACACACACATGTGCCTAGTAGTGAAAAATGTGAATTGCTACAGGCAAATGTTGCCAGCTGAGGTCAAACAAAGACACACTCTGACTTCTTGTTTTAGCTCACATAAAGAGCTAGCCTTTTGTGATCTATTTATTGCCATGTTTTTTCTGATTTGGGTGCATTTTTGAGTGATCTTGTTTTTAAAATGACCCCCAAATATAATAATGAAGTGCTGTCCAGCGCTCCTATGAGTAAGAAGGTTGTGATGTGCCTCCCAGAGAAAAGATGTGTATGAAATGTACTTCATTCAGGAATGATTAATACTGCTGCTGGCTGTGAGTTCAATGCTAATGAGTCAACCATGTATATTAAACAAGGTATCTTTAAATAGAAACAGACATTAAACAAGGCTATATTTTGACTGGTTGATGAAAATGTTGAGAACAGAGATGCGCAGGAACATAACCCTATACTTCAACAAGGAACAATGATTCAGTATTTGCTAGTTCAGTATTCATAGTTACTTTATAAAACATAACCACTGCAAATAAGAAGAATCAACTGTATATACTGCACAGAAAAAATTAAAAAATAAAATATTACTAACAGCAGATATTAGTGTTGAGTATATTATAATTCATCTTATTACATCCTTCAATTCCTATTTTGAATATTTCTAATTATTACATGTTATAAATATCACAATGAAATTCTTGTGTAAAAAACTTAGTGCCCATTTCTGATCACCATTTTGAGACAAATTAAAGGTTTGCAATTAGATTGATGTTCTTGTAGTCATCATGAACTTGGACCATTAATACCTAAGTACCACCTGAACCAGCACTGAGTATATGAAATAGTTTGTTTTTAATCTCTGCCAATTCAATAGCTGAACAGTTGTATCTTATTATTTTACTAGAGGCTTGATGCATGAAATTCATGCATGGGACTCAGCCCTTGCAGCTGCAGTGTATTGCCTTGGTCCTTGCAGCCTCAGCTTCACCTGGAAGGTCGCCCTGGAGGACACGTGGAAGGTCATTCAGCTGTCCAGTCTAATTAGCATATTATTATAGATGTGCATTTCTTCCATTACTGATGAGGTTGAAAATTTTTGGCATGTTTTCCTTCTGAGAATGTTCTGTCCATGAAAGGGTTAAGAATCATTTCTATTAAGTTGCTAAGCAAGCTGGGATATAAACTGAGCATTCATAGAATTGTTTGAAATAACTAATTTTCCTTTGAATAATATCTAGTCAGGGTGGTTTCTAAGAGTAAAAGATATATGAATAACTGCACAAATTAGTTGAAAGCATACCCATATTCCCATGGAATAGGTTACCGAAGAAAAGTGACATATTATTTAAAAAAAGATACAAATGTACAACTCAGGAACTGCAAGTCCTATCCTATTAAAGTTAAATAAACTTGTTTTTAGTTGATGATCACATACCCTTTCAGAAGGGTGGGAAATGGAGATATTTATTCTTTGGTCATCATCACAGGGCTTGTTACTGTTTTCTGTGGGCATGTAGAAGTAAACATTAATTGAGTAAAACCCTTAATTCTAACAATATCATTTTCATATATTTAATGGTTTACTGTAGTTTAGGGTAAACCAGTAAGTGTTTGTATTTATGTCACTGGGTGTTTCTAGTTATAATAATAAATGTTACCATTAAAATACAGAATTTACTAAGGTTTATACTGCTTTCTATGTTTTCTTAAATTTATGAATACAATTTTTATATTTTATAGCTTTTTCAACTCTGCTTTTAATATTACTTTCTACAGTGAAAAACAAAGGGGATAGAGAAGTAGTCAAAAGCTTAGCTCTTATAAACTGTGTAACCTTGAGCACTTTACTTACTGTTTCTGAGATTCAGTCTCCTGTTCCATAAAACCATGCTTCCAACAGCGCCTGGCAATTACTAAGCACTTTATAAATGGTAATAGTTATGATTAAAACTACTAGGTATTAGGAAAATGCATAATTAAGTGAATAGGCAATCGCTAGCATAAACATTAGCCTTCGTTTTTCTGCTACAAATGAAAGCCAAGTCCATTTCTTCAACATGCACATCAAAAATGCTTTATTATCATTTTCATTAGTATTATAATATTTAAAATTATGCCTTCTTATTTTCCCCAATCATTACTTAGGATATTATATTAAAACTATATGCTTTTTAAATTTTTTATACATACTAAGATAAAGATAACCTAGCAAATAAGATCCTGAAACTTTTATGATCAGATCTTGAATGTGGAATAGTGATTCCTCCATCAAAGCTTACAAATGTCACTCAAAATCAGATGAGCCTTTGTGATCATGTTTTTAGAGTCTTACTTCTAGAAGACCACAAGATGGAAAAAGTAAAAGAACATGTAAAGGAAACAAAATTAATAACATTAATACATTCTTACAGAGAACTTTGTGATTTAACAAGTAAACTTTGACATTCATTTTAAAAATGAGACTGAACAAACAAAAACAACCTGGCCAAAATCATCTGGAATAAATATCATGTTAGCTTAAATAATAAACAATTATTTATTATATGGTTTATAGAAAATGAGAAATGCTATTATAGAAAATGAGACATAAGGACTAAGAAGTTAAATGGCCAAACTATAATCCAATAAGCACGTAGTAACAAAGTTGAAACTAGAATGTATATGTTATGATTCTCATCTTTGGACATATTATTTCTAGCATGTGTTTCTTTCAGATAAGACGAAACCAGAATCCTTTGCCACAGAGCTATTAGATTCCAATAGGACTTAGTGTCTTTTCACCTTATTATTTTAATAAATCTTCTAATAAAAGTATCAGTTTGTCTGACTGTTTTACATGAAAATACCATTAAGCAGTTTGAATCATATGAAACTGACACAAGTCAATATTATGCCTGCTATTTACTAATTTACCTCATTTGGCTTTCAGGATCCAAATTCTGGAAAGAGACCCCAGTTAAATTCAGGCAGTGTAACCCCCTATGACTTGGTCCTTGTGTTCAAGCCATGTTAGAAAATGTGTAAAAAGTGGAGAGTGGAAGTGATGGCTTAAGTTGCTGGGATACTGTTCTTGTAATCTCCTGAAAACCCTAACCCTGTATCCTAGCCCTTGCTGATCCTTATTGATGACTCCAGCAAAAGGACTGGTGTGGTAAATACTGCAGCAAGGGTAACCAAGTTGATTGGCAGATTCCACCCATTTTTCTCTAGGGTACCAGGGAATCTCCCTCAGAGCATGAGCCACCTCTTATGCCTGCTGTCACAGCAGACAGCTGGTTCTTTCTTCATTTATATTGTTCTTCCCTTTTCCCTTTCCCCTCTCTACCTTGACATTACTACTTAACATCAGTCCATTAACCTCTTGCATCAAATATGTCCCTGAGTTTTACTTCAGGAGTCAATCAAATTATAACGACTTCAGGAGACAAATTATAGCATTTGATGTATGAATATTCACTTTTCAACTAATAAGCTTGAATTCACAATGAGGTAAAACTGAACAATATTTTCACATATCCTATTTCCTGACATTGAAGCAAAGCCACAGTGAAACAATGACAGCAGTGACATGCTCTTGGTAAAAATCTTAACTCCAGATGTGCTCAGAACATGTCAGGATTCAATGCTATACAAGACAGCACAACACTGATAATAACTATGGAAAGATTACCCTGAGTATTAGTATATAATGTGCTTGGAGGTTTTTTCTTTTGTTTTTTAATAATAGAGTACTCCCATCTAATCTTACACTAAAAGACACAGATAAAATCCTTAAGTGACATACAACTTGCTGAAAAATAATTATTATTTACAATAACATCAGATCAACTCTAACAGTGAACATTTATACAATGAATGTGATCATCTTAAATAAGCACAATCATGAATACCTTTTGAATTAAAATGTAGCACCTTTCTCACTATTCTTAAGACATTTCATAATTTAAAAATTTTAATAACTTTTAAAAGCTTTTCAAAATGCTTTCTTGAACCATACACACATTCTGTACATAGGTGACCAACAAACTAAACACACCCATGAAACCAGGATCCACATCAAGAACAGAACATGCCAGAAACCCCATGAGCCCTCACATAATCCTTCCAGTCACCAACCCACCCCATGAGTAACCATTATAATAATTTCTAACACCATAGATTAGTTTTAAATAATTATTTTTGAATACCTGGTTTTCTATTATTTGCTTAATGTTCAATATGTTGAAATTAAATATCTGCAAATATATGCTAGTTCATTTAAATACCCACTGTGGCTTAAATAAAGACAGTGACAAGAATGAGGCTGATGTTCAATAAGCAATCATTGAGTTAAATTTACTCTCCATGTCCTGTGTTAGACTTTACCCTAAAAAAGGAGACAAATCACATTATACATTATTTAAGAAAGCATCATGGTGGGATACAGCCATATATATGGAAACCCTTAAGAGTATAATGCAAGTGAGTGAAGGATCAAGTACCAAACTAAAATGTTCAAATAAGTACCGTGGAAGATGAAGGAAGTGAGAGACCATGTAAAGCCCAAACAGTTGGGAAGTCATTATGGAGGGGTAAGATTTAAGCTGGGACTTAAGGACATATATCTTTGTAAATCTGAAAGGATGCTCAACTTCACTAGCTCAAGGGAACTTCAAATAAAAACTAGAATGAGATACTACCTCATACCTGTAAGAATGGCTATCATCAAAAAGACAAGAAATAACAAGTGTTGGAGAGATTGTGGCAAAAATCATGAATACCTTTTCATGAAAAGGAACCCTCATAACTGCTGGTGGGAATGTAATACAGACACTACAGACAACACTATGGAGGTTCCTAAAAAATTTTAGAATAGACCTACCATATGACCCAGCAATACCTCTTTTAGGTATCTACCCCCAAAATTTTAAAACATTTATTCATAAAGATATATATCTATATATAGATATATAGATATATAGATAGATAGATAGATAGATAGATAGATAGAGATAGAGATAGAGATAGAGATAGAGATAGATATATAGATATATACACACATACACAAGCATATACACATACATACATACATACATACACTACTGTGTTCATTGCAGCATTATTCATGGAAAACACATGTAAACAATCCTTAAATGGATGATTGAATAAAGAAGATGTGGTACTTACTAGTATATATAAAATAATACTACTCAGCCATAAGAAAAGATGAAACACTGCCACTTACAACAACATGGATGTATCCTGAGAATATCATGCTAAGCAAAATAAGCCAGACAGAAGAAAATCAAGAACCATATGGTTTCATACATATGTAGGATTTAAAACAGAAAGCAACAAACAAACCAACCAAAAAAAAAATCCTCCTATACACAGACAACAGTATGGTGGATTCGAAGGGAAAGTGGGTGGGGCAGATAGAAGAGAGTAAAGGGGGTCAATATATGGTGATGGAAGGAGACTTGACTTTGGGTGATGAACACCCAAAGCAATATACAGATGCAGTATTATACAACTGTACACTTGAAACATATCATCTTATAAGCCAATGTCACTTCAATAAATTTAATTTTAAAGATACTTAGGGCTCAAAAGGGCTGAGGGAAGCTGGAGGGGGGGGCATTTCAGTTTGGAAAAGTGCAGAAGCCTAGGCTGAGATGGGCAAGGTAATGGTGTGAGACAGATAAGTTGCACATATAAATGTCTAGCAGAAAAAATCCTGGGATGTGAAAGCTAAGGTACCCTGACAAATGCCTATAGAAGTCTATAAAAATTTGTTGAGACAATTATATCTTAATAAAGCTGTTTAATTTTTTTCATTATAAAGAGAAAATGGATTAACTCTAGAGTGAAGGAGTCTGGCAAATTTCACCTTAATCCAGTGAGCAAAATTAATATCACCAGCAACAGAACAAACTGAAATCATGTGCCATCAGATAGGATATAATGAGAATAACAACATAACTTCTGTGATATTTCCAGACAGAGAAACTAAAGAGATACGAAAACTAAACATAAACCTTGACATTGGATTCAATCATTTTGGACATATTGGGGACAATTGGTAAATCAAAATGATAGTAATCAGATAGCAGTAACATATCAGTGCTATTTTCCTAATTTGGATGGTTATATTGTGGTTGTATAGGAAACTATCTTTCTAGGAACAACACACTGAAGTATACAGGGGTGATGAACTATCATGTCAGCAACTTATTTTTAAATGGTTCAGAGGTAAAAAAAAGTTCTTTATACTGTAAAAAAATGTTTATTTATGTTAAAACATTTTACTTAAATCCAAATGGCCATGGTCTCTGCATCTTTTCACTGGTAACTGAAGATATTAGTGTTTTCAACAGTTTCCTCTAGAAATCAAAATGAATTATAGTGTTTTTACACATGAATTGAAAACACTGGTTGGTAATAACTTGGTTACTAATCAGCAAGAAAACATGACTTTCTTTCCTAAGTCCTTTTGACTTTTCAGGTTGAAAAGACATTTTCTATACATGTTCCAGACCTCTTACTCTTTTTAACATTTTTAAACAATGCACTGTATTAAAAAAATTAGGATTGATTCGATGAGGGTAAAGAAGAAAGAAGTATATAACAAACTGGAAAATGTATGACTTTGATTCCCTAAAACTTAATATTCTTTTAAATTTTGTAAGATATTTATGGTGTTGATATAATAAACATTGTTTGGTGAATGAATTACATTCTAAATTATTTTAAACAGTATGTATGAAAAAATTCAAAGGAAACTAAAATATTTATTTTTATTAAAATTATGTAATGATGTATACTCAATTTAACTCAGATGGCTATTATATTTTAAAAAGATTTTTACTTGATTTTTAGAAAGAGAGAAACATTGATGTGAGAGAGAAACATCAATCAGCTGACTTCTGCATGCTCCCTACTAGGGATTGACCCTGCAACCCAGTCATCTGACCTAAAATCAAAACCTACCACCTTTTAGTACATGGGATGACACCCAACCAACTTAGACATACCAGCCAGGGCAGATTACTAACATTTAAGTAAGGTTAAGTCTACTGATATTTTGTCACATTAGTATGTTATTATGTGCTTCCAAAAAGTTCAACTAAAACTCAAAGTTTAAGTCTGCTAGGAAAACCTACAGTTTAATACTTTTTTAAATATTGGGTCCTGTGAGTCACTATACATTAAAGGCTCTAGAAACTGTAGGATTTTATTTCATAACTCAAAGATTTTTCAATAAAATCAACAGTGGACAATATGAAAATATTTTTTTTAGGGATTAAAATAACAAGTTTCAGCTGTTAGGCAGATATTACATTGAGACAGTTGGCTGCCATTTGTTCCTATGAGATTTTTAACCCTTACTGTTCATCATAAACCTTTATGGTTTGGTGGCCTCCATAAGTTTAGGTATCTCCACATTATAGGCAGTCCTTGAGTTACATAGGACTCAATGTACATTACTGTTTTGTGGTTGCATCTCCATCTCCCATTTATTTATAAAAAAAATTCCATTATTTTGACGTGTGTACATATGTGTTTTATGTTTTTCATTATTTATTTACCACAAGTAAAGGTAAGGAATTATCTTTCTTTTAATTTTTTTTTACTGTTTCACTTCCTTACTGCTCTGTATGTGCTCCATGTGAGTGACATAGGTGCTTATGTAGGTGGGTTCTGACTTATGGCAAAAAGTCACATTATGTCTTACCTTAGGAATGGGTTTCTGACATAACCTGAGGACCTACTGTACCTTGATTGTTTCCATTTTTAATTTTCTCATTGAAAGAAGTAAAACATGAACAAGGAAATACAGGGAAGTCCTGGTATCCTCTTTATTCTAACTTATTTTGTTTTTCCTATTGTATTTACAGCAAACAATAATTTTTAGGTTGCTATTCTCTATTTGTGAACTTCTCACAATGTCTTATTTAGTACAGTATGCCTGCTGTACTAAAAGGATATGCAATGATTCAACATAATAAGCATTTATTGAGCATTTACTTCTCCCTGACATGCTGCACTAGCACTGTGAGTATAGGGGCACATGGGGCATATTCCTGGTCATTGAGGAACTCAATTTATGAGGTATATAAAGAAGCAAACAATGGAATAAAAAATGCAAGTATACTATGTGCCATGTTATGAATAAGGCTAAGATACTGCTGTAACAGAAAGAAAGGAGAGGATAATTTTGCCAAAATGGGGAGAGAGACTGTGGACCACCACATTGAGGAAGTAGCATTAACATTACAGTAAGCCTTTTATTTGGTCAGCATTTACTTTCTATGTTTTTCAATATGTTAGCATAAATTATTTGTTATATATTCTAGACCACAAAGGAATCAAATGTGGAGCTGAAATACCCTATATAATAAAAGAGAAACATGTAAATTGACCGTACTTCTGCTACACTCACCAGCCAATCAGGAGTGAGTATGCAAATTAACCCAACAAAGCTGGTGGATTAATTTGCATACACATGTGCCAGGCGGAGAGCAGAGTGGGAGAGCTGGTGGAGAGTAGAACAGCTTGGGAAACTTGGTTCCCCAAGCCACCAGACAGAGATCAGAGAGGGAGAGCTGGCAGTTTGGAGGACTTGGCAGAGCAGGCAGCCTTGGGATGGAGACAGAGCTGGAAAGGAAAACCCAGAATGTGGGCAGCACGAGGAATTCTGGGAGTAGTAGTTCTGGTGGCAGCCCCAGGACTAGAAGCAGAAGCCCAGAGTGCAGGGAGCACCAGGAATGCTGGGAATCATAGTTCTGATGGCAGACGGATCTCCTAGACACTAGAGCAATGTAAGCGTGGAACAAATTACTGTTCTTGGTGAGGGAGGGAGGGAAAGAAAGGTGAGAGTCATAAGTAAAAACAGAGTGTCTAAGGAAAATTAAAGGGAAGATATCGTAAAACCTCCAGAAAATATCCATCAATGAAGCAAAGAAAAAAAATGCCTATATTATTTCGTGAGCAAAATATCAAATTGGGTTGGGGTCTCAGACATATGGCTCATGTGATTGCAATGACAGACAGAAACTCACTCATTGGAAAGGGCTCCCCTGAGGGCTCCCAGATTGGAGAGAGTGCAGGTCGGGCTGAGGGACCTCCCCCACTGCACGAATCTTCATGCACCAGGCCCCCAGTATTTAATAAAATAACTCTAGACAAGGTCTGCAAACTTTCATTGACTCTTCACCCAGTTGTGTGATTCCTTCATCATTCTGAGCCTCAGTTTCTTCAACTGTAAAACAATGAACTTGGACTAAAAGTCATCTTGGTCCCTTTTTGCAAGGACTCCTTGACTTCTAAAGTTTCTGCAAGCTCTGGAGTTTCAGAAAGAATTGTTTTGGGTTTTTTCACTCCCCCAACTCTTTACCCTACTATTATATTACTTTTTTCTTTTTCTTTATTTCATAGATTTCCCCCTACAATATTCATATAATCTGAAATTTTATCATTATTAATCCTATGAATAAGTCAGACTGGATAAACAGGTAATCAGAGTTACTGATTATAACATGAAAAGATGGCAGATATCAAAATATATAGTTGGTCATTAAATTGTATAACAGATTAATTTGATTCAAAAGAAATTAACACTGTTCATAAGAAAGTTAACTAGCTCTTATTTTGTAGGATGGCACTAATTTAACTGAAGTGAAACACATTTTGGATTTATGCAAAACCTTAGGATTAATAGTGCCTTCAAATATATTAATATTATTTTCCCCTGTTGAGTAGAATAGTTTTAATTAAACTTCATTAACCCCTTTTGTTTAATACCTGGAGCTAACCTACATAACACTAGAGGTTTTAAATAAAACCATAAAAATGTTCGATGCTGAAAGTTAAAGTGACAGCCATGAGGGTTGGGAGGACCAAAAAGGATTTACAAAATATGTCAACTAAACTAGCAATGCTTTATGCAAGAAATATCTATAAATATATCACATACAATTATATACACTGATGTATACATAATATTAAAAAGTAATCATTGGGGAAAAGGTAATTGTTGTTTATGAAAAATATTTTCAATATTTAAAGGCATCAGGGTCTCTATAGAAACCAGTTTTTTTCCTAAGATTCTTTGGTATGTCAAACATGAATGAGAGGACATGCAGATTTATCCTTTAATCTGGAATAAAATGAACAGAGCAAGATTATTTTATTAATTACACTGGTAATAAATTACATCCTATTGTTTTATTCTGAACTTCATAAGGGCTATGAGAATATCTAGAAGAAAGTTAGCATTCTCCTCCCTCTCCCGGGCTGATTGCTTCCCTTCTTCCTGAAATACTCACTAAGTAGATAAATAAACCAGTGAAATCAAACCAAAACAAAACTACTCTATAATTATTTGGGCGATGCTTCATCAATTTCCCTAATGGAAGAGAAGACTGAACACGTGCCCCTAGGGATCTACTGCTAGCTTGAAGTTTCTTTGAAGGCATCTGTTTCATTTTAAAAATTCATGTGGATTTTGCATTCTACTCCATAATACAAATCTCTTTTAATGTAAAAAATTATGTGTTCTCTCCAATATCTTTGCATTGCAGAGCTCTAGGAAAATAGGCCAAGTTTACACCACAGCTTTGCATCTTCCAAGACCCACACAACTTTAGAAGCTTAGCTTTATAAAGAATAAAGGTAATTGTAAAATACATTTTCTTATGGCTCTTATATTTCTACTTCCTTCAGTTTTCCTTTAACTTCCATGCATTTTTTTTTTCCTTTGGCAGTTAATTTGATGCCTATGCCTTTAGGACGGAACTGAAATAGATGTCTAGTATTTGTTATACCAGGCAGAAAAGATACTTACTCTATCAAAATAAGCACTCAGGTTCTAATAATTCAAAAACATAGAAATAAGGGATTAGTAGTCATGCAATTGTTCTTTATATATTAGTTACATAATTCAACTATTAACTAAATTAGTTTCATCTTATCTATAGCCCTTCAGTTTAAAACATACTGTTTTTGGTTTTGTTTGTGAAGATGATCATTAGCCTTTCATGGAATAAAATGAACTATATACTACTGATCTCTTTTTATTTTTGCTGGTGGACTGTGAATACATAAACCCAGTGCTAAAAGTGACAAAATGAGATTCAGACAGGACTGAAATGTGCATTAAGCAAACAAGATAAGTTAGACTCAAATACCAAGGAAATGTATTCAATTATAAATAAAAGGGAACTGGCTTGATCTATTACCACATTTTTTTTTCTTTTTCCCCTGCAGACTAAATTCAAAAGTATTTTCTCCTAAGGCTTTAGTAACAAAATACTCAGAAGAAAATAAAAATAAATAGATTCTGAATGGTGATATGACCAATGATAGTCAGTTGTCTTAGAGAACTGGGCAGGTGAGATTTCCAGGCATGAGATGCAGCATGAAATCGTACACAGAGAGGGGGGATAAAAAAGGCTCAAGAGAAAATATGTCTGGGCACACTGAAATGAAAACTAGGAGGAAATGAAAGAGGGATGTGAGTAGGCAGAATGTGCTTAAGAACTTTTTGAGTTGAGAACTCTGAATTTCATTGGGAAAGGAAAAGAACTAGTGAAAATAACTTCAGAATGGGGATTGCTACAGCTCAAACAATGAGATAGGAATAGGTGTTCTGGTAACAATCTTTTGAATAAACTGGCAGGAAAAATACATAAAAGCAGAAATAATCAAAATAAAATAGAGAGATTTTGCTCTTAGAATGAACTAGGAGAAAGAAGTTGGTTATATTATAAAAGAAAAATATGAAAAGATTCATTAAAAGCTCAGACACAAGAAATAAACAAATAGAACTGAATATACTACATATTTAGCTGAGACTAGAGGAACCATAGGTACCCTTATGATTATGATCATTCCCTTCTAAAAAGGCAAGGGCATTGACTATAATATTTAGAGTAGTACATCAATTACTACCATTACTGCTACTAATTACTATAATAAAGAGAGCGGTATAGAAACAATTGAATATTTACCATGCGCCAAGCCTGTTAGTATAAACTTTGGTAATTCATGTTATCTTATTGTCATTATCATTTCCATTTTATAGATGAGGAAACAAGAACTTGAAAGTTTAAATTACTAGTTCAACATTACAGAACTGATAAGTAATAGAGCAAGGAGTAGAACTTTATAAAGTCTAACTCAAAAAGCCGTGCACTCTAGAGTACCTTCATCAATAGCAGTTGCTAAAAGTGTGTATGATATGTTATAGACATAGACAATGATATAGATAAAAAAGTATTTAGATATAACAATGAAAATGGATATAAACTTAATCAGACTTCATTACAGTTCTTCCAGCTTATTTTGGCAAAAAATATGTTTATAAGATATATTCATGAAAAGTGTCCTTAAATATAAGAATTCAAAATCACCATTGTAAAACTGACAGATCACTTTATTTAAACCTATACTTGAAATGCTTCCTCTCAAAATCTTTCTGAAATTAATTCACTGTTTGTGACATTTCTCATGTTTCAATTATAATACAAATTTTATAAATATTGATATGATTTTACATTAATTATATGTTAGTAAATATGCCTATAGCTATGAAGGTGTGTTTTCAGTTTTTTTACAATATTTTTTATTGATTTCAGAGAGAAAGTGAGAGGGAAAGATAGAAACTTCAATGATGAGAGAAAATAATTTATTGGCTGCCTCCTGCACACCCCACTTTGGGGGTGGAGCCTGAAACCCAGCCATGTATCCTGACTGGGAATCGAAGCATGATCTCCTGGTTCAAAGGTTGACACCCAACCACTGAGCCACTCAAGTTGGGCACAGAGGTATGTTTTTATTTTATTTTTTAATATATATTTTATTGATTTTTCATAGAGAGGAAGGAAGAGGGATAGAGAGCTAGAAATATCGATGAGAGAGAGACATTGATCAGCCGCCTCCTGCACGCCCCCCTCTGGGGATGTGCCCGCAACCAAGATACATGCCCTTGATGGGAATAGAACCTGGGACCTTTCAGTCTGCAGGCCGACGCTCTATCCACTGAGCCAAACCGGTCTCGGCCAGAGGTATGCTTTTAAATTCAAGGACCAAGATACAGAAATTCTTTAGAAAAGTAATTTCCAGAAAGTTGCTATTAAACTTGTAGTGAGTAAAACTTTCCATCATATTATGAAGTTTCTTTATAAAAATGAAAGCAGCCCTAACTGGTTTGGCTCAGTGGATAAAGCATCGGCCTGCAGGCTGAAGGGTCCCAGGTTCAATTCCGGTCAAAGGTATGTACCTTAATTGCAGGCACGTCCCGAGGAGTTATTCAGGAAGAAGCTGATTGATGAACATCGATGTTTCTAACTCTCTAGACCTCTCCCTTTCTCTCTGTAAAAATCAATAAAATATTTAAAAAGGAAAGCACTGTTTAAGAAATGTATGAACGAACATACCATCTGATAAGAGATGAAAGCCTCAATAATTTAGCAGTGTTATAAAAAAAGTAAGTGAAAAGCAGGACATTAAAATACACTATGCTGTCAAATGTAAGCTAATAGAAACTGTTATCCTATTATTCTTATACCAGTAAAGAAATAGAATAAAAAATTAATGTTTATACATTATTTAATCCTATCATTTAAAATATAATAATTGGTGAAACCAAGATGGTGACATAGGTAAACAACTAAACTGCTCCCTCACACAACAATTTCAAAACTATGACTAAAAGACAAAATGGACATCATCCATAACAACAGGAAGGCTGGCTGCATGAAAATTCTACAACTAGAAGGAAAGAGAAAAGCACACTGAGACTCAGAGAAGCTGCAGGAGGCAGAGGTACTGAGATGCGCACGCGAAGAGGACTGGCAACTGAGTGGGTGGCTGATTTTTTCAAGTGCGAGGGAGACAAAAGCTCCCGACAGTTGTGAAGTCAAATTCCGGGTGAGACTCTGGGGACCCAGACTCATTTGGGGAGAAACTGGACTGGCTGGCAATGGGTGGAACTTGAGGGCAGCTTTATCTCAGAGGTTCTTACAGCAATTACCACAGAACACTAGTCACAGGGGCCTATTAGTGCAAGACTGACAGGAAATCGATGCTGTCTGCTCCACCCTGAGACTCTGTCCCAACTATGCTGAGCACAGAGGCTTTTGCAAGTCTTGTCTCATAAGGGTGTCTCCAGCACAGAAGTTCTCCCAGCATAAACATCGGTGATCATTACAGCAAATTGGCCTGGAAGTCAATTCTTTCCAGTGATACCAACAACAATCAAGACTTAAATACAACAAGACTGTACACAAGGCCCACAAAGGGGTGCACTAAGAGAATCCACCTTAGGTGACTGGAGAGGCTGAACCACTGGGTGCTATATGACACCTAGCACACAAAGCCACTCTATCAATTCAGGGAAGCAGCCAAAATGCAGACAATATATACTCCAAATGAAAGAAATGGAGGAAAAGAAATGACTGGATATTGAGTTCAAAACCATGGTTATAAGGTTTTTCAAGAATTTTCTAGAAAAGGCTGATAAATGTAGCAAGGCACTTGAGAATATGAAAATGGACCAACTAAAAATTAAGCATACACTGACTCAAGTAAAAAAAAAAATATACAGAGAGCTAAAAGCAGACTAGAGGACCACAAGAATCAAGTCAAAGTTTTGAAATACAAAGAAGCAGAAAACACTCAACTGGAAAAGCAAAAAGAAAAAATAATACAAACATATGAAGATAGTGTAAGGAGCCTCTGGGACAACTTCAAGTGTACCAACATCAGAATTATGGGGGTGCCAGAAGAAGAGAGAGAGCAAGATACTGAAAACCTATTTGAAGAAATAATGACAGAAAACTTCCCCCACCTGGTGAAAGAAATAGATTTACAAGTCCAGGAAGTGCACAGAACTCCAAACAAAAGGAATCCAAAGAGGACAACACCAACACACATCATAATTAAAATGCCAAGGGCAAAAGACAAAGAGAGAATATTAAAAGCAGCAAGAGAAAATCAGTTAGTTACTTACAAGGGAGCACCCATAGGATTGTTAGCTGATTTCTCAACAGAAACTATGCAGGCCAGATGGGAGTGGCAAGAAATATTCAAAGTGATGAATAGCAAGAACCTACAACCAAGATTACTCTATCCAGCAAAGTTATCATTCAGAAATGAAGGGCAGATAATGAGCTTCACAGATAAGAAAAAGCTAAAGGAGTTCATAACCACCAAACCTGTATTATATGAAATGCTGAAAGGTATTCTTTAAGAAGGGGAAGAACAAGAAAATGGTAAAGTTAAAAATTATGAACAACAAATACATATCTATCAACAAGTGAATCTAAAATCAAGAGATTAAAAAGCTGACGAACAGAATAAACTGGTGAATATAATAGAATCAGGGGCATAGAAAGGGAGTGGACTGACAATTCTCAGGGGAAAAGGAGTGTGAGGGGTGCGGGAAGAGACTGGACAAAAACTGTACACTAAAGCAGTCATATTTATGTGCAAAAATTAACATTTAAAGTTATCAAGAATGCATTAAAAATTTACAAAAGTGTCCATTAATCCAAAACGAGGTGATAGTAGGATAATATCATGTAAGGCAAAATATCCCATAAGTAAATTACATCTAGAAAAATTTTAATTTAGAAAATTAATTTTCATTTGTAATGCTAACAGCAAGACACCCATGAAAAACACACATGGTATCAAAATAAGCCAAAGGAAAATCGTTTGGGCAAAACTAAAAAGGATCCCAAGTCAATTTTATAGAAATAATTCCTTTATTAGCTTTTGGTGGAGAATATGTTTATATACTTTCAGAAAACAACTCCAAGACTAAGTGGACTCCTGCAACAGAGAGGAATTGACAGGTCTGTTCCAACCAGGAAGGCAAGAGGAGAAACAGTCCAGAGATGGAAGACGCTGAGAATGCCTTGCCATGCTAGAAGTCAGCTGCTGTGCATTGCTACAGGATGCCTAGGACCAAACCTGAGACGGTGGGACCAGCATTGCCACCATTTGTCTCCCATCCTGATACCATTGCTGATGTGTACACGTAAGGAACTGTTTGACATTGAAACTGAGACTCAAAGCTATTGGACATTGAAATTGGGACTCAAACATTTTTTGTTCTTATAGGTTTATTCCTAGTCTGCAGAGGCAAGATGTTTCTAAGGAAAAGAATTAGGGGTTGGGCGGGGAGAACAGATCCAGAGGCAGAGAAGCATTCAACAAACTGTCATACTACAGGGGAAAGGCAGGGGAGGTTTTGGGGGCAGGGGCTGTAAGAGATCAACAGAAGGACTTGTATGCATGTATATAAGGATAACCAATGGATCCAAGACACATATATCCTGGCAGGTAGGGAAGGCTGGGGGGAGGTCAATGGGGAAAATAAAAAGGAGACATATGTACTACTATTTGTAATTCTTTAAACAATAAAAAAATCATACACCTATAGATGACAGATTTGGGCGGGGGTAGGGGGGACGGGCAGAGGGTGAGGTGGGAACCGGATGGAGGAGAGCTATAGCAGAAAAAGAAGAACAATTGTAATAATCTGAACAATAAAGATTTATTAAATTTAAAAGAATAAATAAAATAAAATATAACACTTAACAAGGAATAGTCTCAGTGCATTCACAAATCAATAATTACCTTTGCTTGCACTTTCTATATGTTCCAGTTCTTCAGGAAATTTCAGAATATCCCGGTATTTTTCTTCACAAATTTCAGCAATAAAATGCAAGAGGGTTGTTTTTTGATCTGCTGATTTAGTATCTCTGATCTGGAATGAAAAAATATATATTAGTATTTTTTAGTAACAAATACAATTTTTTTCTTAAATAAGTAGAATGAATAAACTCAATTCATCTTAACTAATTAAAGATAAGTTTGGGATAGGTTCCAGTGCAGTCTAATAATAATGCCATGAATTTTAAAATAAACCCCGTATTTTAAAAGCAAGAGGGATGACCTATCAATAACTTTAAACGTAAATGGAATAATGCTCCAATTAAAAGACATTAAGTGGTTGAATGGATAAAAAAAAATGACCTATATATATATGTTGTCTACTAGGGACTTACCTAGACTGAAAGTGAAGGGTTGGAAAAATATCTTTCAGGCAAATGGAAATGAAAAAAGAAAGAGAGAGAGAGAGAAAGGAAGAGAGAGAGAAAGGAAGAAAGAATAAAGAAAGTAAGAAAGGAAGGAAGGAAGGAAGGAAGGAAGGAAGGAAGGAAGGAAGGAAGGAAGGAAAGAAGGAAGGAAGGAAGGAAAAAAGGAAGGAAGGAGGCAGGCAAGCAAGCTGGGGTAGCAATACTTATGTCTGACAAAATAGACCTCAAATTGAAGGCCATAACAAGAGATAAGGAAGACCACTTCGTAATACTAAAGACATTGATATAACAAGAAGATATAATCCTGATAAACATATATGCAACCAATGCAGGAACACCCAAATATTTAAAAACAAACTCCTGGAAGATATCAAGGGAGGGATCAACAACAATACAATCATAGTAGGGAACTGTAATACCCCACTGACATCCCTGGATAAATCCCCTAGACAAGAAATGAGCAATGAAATAGCAATCCTAAATGACTCAATGGATCAGATAGACTTAATTGACACCCTAGAACATTTCACCCCAAAACCACAGAATATACATTCTTCTCAAGTGCAGATGGGACATTTTCAAAGATAGACCACATATTGGGTCACAGGCAAAGTATCTCCAAATTCAAGAAAATTGCTATCATATCAAGCACCTTTTCAGTCCACAATGGCATAATATGTGAAATAAACTACAATAAAAACAATAAAAAAATTCAAACACTTGAAAGCTGAATAGCATGCTATTAAACAATGATTGGATTACCAAAGAGATCAAAGAAGAAATTAAAAACATTCTGGAAATGAATGACAATGAAAACACAACAATCCAACATCTATGGGATACAATAAAAATAGTACTTATAGGGAAGTTTATAACTTTATAGGCTTATCTAAAAAAACAAAAAACAAAAAAAAAGGTAGTCAATCATCGAACTCTACAACTCAAGATTTAGAAAGAGAGCAATAAGAAAAGCCCAGAGAGAGCAGAAGAAAGGAGATAAAAAAGAGCAGAGCAGAAATAAATGATATAGAAACCAAAAAAAAAAAAAACAAAAGATCAATGAAACCAAGAGCTGGTTCTTTGAAAGGATAAATAAGATTGATGAATCTCTAGCCAGGCTCACCAAGAAGCAAAGAGAGAGGACTCAAATAAACAAAATCAGAAATGAAAGAGGAGAAATAACAACAGACCTCACAGAAATACAAAGGATTGTTAAAAAATACTATGAACAATGATATTCCAACAAACTGGACAACCTGGAGGAAATGGACATATTCATAGGAAAATACAACCTTCCAAAACTCAATCAAGAAGAATCTAAAAATCTCAACACATGAAAGAAATTGAAGCATTCTTCAAAAAACTTTCAGCAAAAAAAGCCCAAAATCAGACAGCTTCACAGGGGAGTTTTATGAAACATTCAAAGAACAACTAAAATGTATCCTCCTCAGACAATTCCAAAAAATGCAAGAGGGAAGAACACTTCCAAGCTCACTCTAAGAAGCCAGCATCACCCTAATACCAAAACCAAATAAAAACAACACAATGAAAGATAATTACTGGCCAATATGCCTAATGAACATAGATGTCAAAATCCTCAACAAAATTCTAGCCAATTGGATCCAGTATTACTTCAGAAAGATCAAATAGGATTTATTCAAATAGGATTTATCCCAGGGATGGTACAGTATCTGCAAATCAATAAGCGTGATACATCACATAAGCAAATTGAGAGATAAAAATCATATTGTCATATCAATTGATGCATAAAAGGCATTTGACAAAATCCAATACCATTTTTTGATAAAAAACCCTGAGCAAAATGGGAATAGAAGGATCATTCCTTAACACAATAAAAGCCTTATATGACAAACCTATAGCCAACATCATACATTTTATTGTATTAACTAGTGGCCTAGTGCATGATTTGTGCACATTGAAAGAAAATTAGAAGAAATATTTTAATATCGCTATTCGCCCTTTCTCTATAATAGAAGTGTCAAGCAAATTCATGATCAACAATGACAGATTGAAACACACGTGTATGAGTAGCACCAGCAAGAGCTTTATATATGTCACACATGTGTGGGTCAACTTAACCTTTTATAGATAGAGTATAAACTTGCTTAATTAGACCTTGCAAAACAACAAAAGCCCACCTAATTTTTCAGGACACTAAATTGTACAAGTATATTATATTTTTTAAATGCACATGGCCTACACTAGAAAGTAAAATATAAAAATTTAAAAAAAGAGCATTGTGCTCCTATGTCAATTTTATGGATGACTTAAAACTTCAGCTGCTGACATAAATATTTTTTAAAAAACATTTTAATTCAGAATCAGGTCCATTAATTTAACTTCTGTTAAGAAATTTAGCAGAATCAACAGCTGTATTTAAAAAAGATAAAGCATAATATTTCAGTTAAATATATAGCTTGGTATCTGTCAAAATCAGAAGGAGTTGTAGACAGAGTATACATGTACTTTATTTTTATTTTATTTTATTGTATTAACTAGTGGCCTAGTGCATGATTCGTGCACATTGAAAGGAAATTAGAAGAAATATTTTAATATCGCTATTCACCCTTTCTCTATAATAGAAGTGTCAACCAAATTCATTATCAACAATGACAGATTGAAACACACGTGTATGAGTGGCACCAGCAAGAGCTTTATATATGTCACACACGTGTGGGTCAACTTAACCTTTTATAGATATAGTATAAACTTGCTTAATTAGACCTGCTTTCTGATGTAGCCAAACTTTTTCCAGCCCAGTGAAGCACCACAACTTCTCTTTCAGGTAATTGACAGCAGCACAGCAGTAAATATCAACATGAAACAGATTATTATTGTAGATCACACAGGGAGAACAAAGGGTAAATTATTTAACTGTAGCAGTGTTTGAATATATTCTGTGAAGTAAGAAAACCTGAAGTCATTATCAAGGTCCACTATTTCTTATTTCTTTTCAGTTGGGTCAACTTTCTAAGCTTTCTAAATCTCCATGTTCCAGCTAATGAAAAGAAAATAGGATTCCACTGAGTCTCCTATCTACCTACTCCAGGACTCCTGTGAGGATCAAATGAGTTGAGGAATGGGAAAATGCTTCACAAACATTTGGTTAAAATGTGAAATGTTTCTATGTGGCTATAAAACAAGTCATGTTCCTGGGCTGAAGAAACTGAAAGGAGGCTAGTTGTTAGGGAGAGGAAGCTGTGCATTGCTACGTGAATCATTACCTGGGGGGACACTTAGCATATTAGCCTGTTATATACCGGTATATAGATCCTTGCCTAAGGATATGTTTTACTGATTTTTAGAGAGGGAAGAGAAGGAGAGGGAGAGAGAAAGAGATAGAGGAAAGAGAAACATGGATCAGTTGCCTTTCATAACCATTCCTACTAGGGATGAAATCCACAACCCAGGTATGTTCCCTGACTGGAAATCGAATCCACAACCATTTGGTGCATGGAACTATGCCCCAATAAATAGCCACACCAGCCAGGGCTGCATGTATTTTTCTCAGAATTATAATATTCCCTTTGAAGCATGGGCAAGCATGGCCAAGTGCCTGTCTTATCAAGCTAAGAAATACCTCAGTTAGTATAGGAGACAAATTGCTAAATCTGCATTGAAAATATTTATTTTTTAAATAACTTCATACAGGGAGTCCATTTTAAGGTTTCAAACTGGAATGGGATAATCATGGCAAATATGTGGTCTCAGTTATTTTTCTCTATGTATATGAACCTTAGGCAGATCATTTTAAAATAAAATTTAAATATCTATACTAATAATAGCCTAGGGTTTCATGACCTAAAAGACGAGATGGATGACCAATCATTAGAAAGTGCATGGAGTACCTCTTGGTCCCTCCCCCACGGCCCAAAGGTTCCTATCACAGCAAGGCTGGCAGCAGGTGGGTGTGCAGGTCAGACCCAAAGAGAGGCCTGGAGAGAGAGGCAGGGTCTAATCAGCAGCTGCAGTGGAGGCTATAGATTATGCCTGGAGAGAAAGGAAGCTGTCAGTGGGGCCATTCTGGATTTCCCAGAAGAGCCAATGGCTGCCTAGGAAGTGGAGTTTTTGATGCTGACTGTCATAGAAACCGACCAATCAGAACCTAATCTGGGTCAACTGTGCAGGCAAAACCTAAGGGTAAGGGTGAGGAGAGGTTTCAGGGCAATACTATTTGGTGTAAGGTGTAAGAAAGTGGTTCAATGTTTTAATAAACAGGTTGGCAGTATAGTGCATAAGGCTGTCTATCAGTTCAGATATAGGGATTATATATTTTTGTCTGCCGAAAAAGGCTCCCCCCCCCATTTAAGCAATCCTATCCTATATAATCTATCTATACTAATAAAAGGGTAATATGCTAATTAGACTAGGTCAACCAACCATCTTCCAGATGTCTTGACTTCCTTCCAGATAAAGTCATGGTGGTGGGGGCTGAGGCAGAGGCAGTTAGGGGTGATTAGGCAAACAGGAGATGGCAGTTGGGGGTGAGATCAGGCCAGCAGAGAAGGGCAGTTAGGGGTGATCAGTCAGACAGGCAGAGGCAGTTAGGGGCAATCAGGCAAACAGGGAGGTGAGCGGTTAGGAGCTGGTGGTCCCAGATTACAAGAGGGATGTCTGACTGCCAGTTTAGGGCCGATCCCAAGGATCCCTGATTGGTGAGGGTGCAGGCTGGGCTGAGGGAATCCTCATTCCTGTGCCTCTAGATAAAATATGAGATGAAAGAATGTTTATTTATGAAAATATACTTAGTTTGTTCTATCATATTGTCAGTCTCTCTTACCAGGAATACACCATTCATACATTAGCCATTGTCTCTCTCAGGACCTATGGTGTTGTTCAGTGTCAGCACAGAAGGCAAGAATATCCACCTTCATGAATTATAATGGCTAATGGTATTTATTTTTGTTCTTCCAAGTATACTAGTTAACCTAATCTTTGCCCTAGTTTGGGCAAAATTACTTCTAAAGTATTGGGTTAGTTTATTAATAAATAAAATTGATGTCTCTCTGATATCTGGTTAACTAGAAATTATGTTAATTTAAATTAACATCAAATATTCCAATAATAGTTTTCCAGACTGCCTAAGGCTCAGCAGTGACTAGAAGTACTTCAAGGTTTGCTACAACCAGGAGCCAAGTGCCTTTTTGCATTCCTGCCATTGCTCTCTCTGCCTCCCTCTCAGCAGCCACCGTGAGACAGGGGTGTGCGGGATATAAGACTTCTCTTTATATGATGCAAAAGGATGAACAAAATGGTCACCCTACAATCCTCTGTCTTGTATATATTTCTAATTAATAAAAACTCAAACAGCAGTTCCAGAAATTGAAAATCTCTGAAAAAGTTAAAAACTTTTTATAATTTTAATGAGCCGAGTTATCAATGAATGGTAACATTAAAAGTAGAGTAATTCACTACCTTCACTGATAAAGTGTCATCAGTTAATAAACCACATAGCGATTTTAGTTGTAAGAATTTGACCAATAAATGTTACACATAAAGATTAATAACTGAATTTATACTTACTGCATCTACCCAATCTATAATAACTTCCTGAAAAGGTACATTAATAAAAAAGAGTTTTAACAGAAAAACACCTATTTCTATAGAAAATTCTAATCATTTCTCTTTTTCCTAATAAATATGAGTGCTACATTATGAAAGACTAGAGGCCTGATGCACAAAATTTGTGCAAGGGGCTTGGCCTTCGCAGCCTAACCTGCCTCAGCCTGCCCTTGCAGCCCTGGGTTCCTTCAAAAGGTTGTCTGGATGGTTGTTCTGCCGTTTGGTCTAATTAGCATATTAGCTCTTTATTATATAGGATACTATGTATATTTGACGTGTTAAATGCTTTTTCAAAATTTTAGTTAGGTAGAAAAATATGAACAACTAATTGCCATGTAAAATATTATTTTTTATTTCAAATGCTTTTATTCAAGCTTCAAAATATGTGAACTTTGTCCTGTCTCTAAATCAGGGATTTGAGCACACAGAAGCCAGCACACAGCCAGAGAGCCTGAGAAAACATTTTAATCATCTATGTCAGTCACACTCTGTCTTTCTCTGAAGGACCCCTTCTGCTGAGATTTAAGCCTATTTCTTCTTGCTCTGTTCTTAGTGGGGGAGAACTGGACACTCTATACAACCACCTCTCATAGAGTGAAAGTTTCCTTTGCATGTGTCCTATTCTCTACACCAGTGATTTTTACCTTTTTCATCTCACAGGACACATAAACTAATTATTCAAATTCTGCAGCACACCAAAAATAATTTTGGCGATATGACAAAAAAATGTATAATTTCCATTCATTCGCCTCGGACAGCTATTGTCATGTTGACTGTTGATATTTTTTATTTGACATTTTAAGGGAAAAGAGGTCAGTAGCCCTAATAGTATTTCATGTTTTAAAAATTCTTATAGCATGCAGGTCTACTCTAAACCAAACAATTTCAGTTCATTTAACTTCTCCAAACAAGTTAGTTTTCAAATGTTTAATTTTGTCAGTATAAAATTAAACATTTAAAAAATCTAAAGGTTACTAATTTTAATTATAAATTAATTTTATAATATATGCATCATGGAATATATATAAATGGAATTATATATTATAGAATATACTAATATACATGACTGGAATAATTAGAATCCATTCAAAGTTTCTTTTGCACAGGTTCCTATCACCTACTAGAAAGCATACAAACTTCTTGGTTTTGCTCAAAAGGCCTTTGCGAGCTAGATTTTCCTAACCTGTCCCTGCTGCACACCCTTCTCTTCAGTCTGATCATAGTTGCTTGGACAGACCATGCAGTGAAACACCACTGTGCTTTTGCATATCTCTTTCTAGATTCCCTTTCCTTCTCCCTTTTTTTCTATTTGCCAGGTGAATATCTACTCTTTCAAAACCATCCAACTACCACTTCCTTTCTGAAGACTTTTTAATTTCAGGAGTAATCATGACCTACATTTGCTATACCCTTCATTATATACTTTTTAACATGATAATTTCTTCCAGTCAATATATGCTCTTTCAATGGCAGAAACTGTTTCACTAATCTTTTCTTTATATATCCACGGTACCTAAGAGAATACTAGAACATACTAGGTAGGCAATAAATGTTTCTGAATGAAGATTTTTCTCCACATAAGCTCCCATTTTCATGAGCTACAGAGCAATACATCTAACTTAAACTCTACTCGTATGTGTGGACATATCCACATATACACAAGAGGTTGACTATGGTTGACTACAAAGCTAGATGTTTCCAGGAAAACCTATTTGAGAAGTGAGAGTGAATGCCAGAATAAAGTTACAATGTACCCTGCAGGAAGTGGAGCACCATGCATTTGTACAGGGTGGAATTTTGGAGCAAAGAAAATATAAATATAGAAGTGCATTCAATGATCCACTGTGGGCTAAGGGCTGTGATGGAACTGAGGGATCACAAATAAATAGCACATCTCACTTTCAAAGTCTCTGGGAGCTCAGAATTTAGGAGAAAACACAAAATTATACAGAAAAGCAACAACATAGGAGAGTAAAGTAACTTAGTGGCAAATTATGTAATTAAAATGTCAACTAGAGTATATGTAAAAAAGGCAAAGAACAGGACAAATTCAATACACATTGTGAAGACAAATATGATTAAGTAATGGCAAAGGAATATTTTGAATGAGGAAAAGAGAAATATTAGACTCCAAAAGTTTTAAGTTCTGATGATAAAAAGGATGACTGTAGCATGTCAATAACAAGGAAAACAACGACTCAAGAGAGAGCTGGCTTGAGGAAAGAGGTCACAGCTCATCTTTTAAATACAAGCATTAGCTACATGGAGGTAATCTATGAGAAGGTGGTCATGATTGTTCCATAATCTGTGCTTTATTTTACCTTAGGGGGTGTCAGACTGTCAGTTTTGGCCTCTAATATGCATTTAAGATCTTTGGTTAAGTAACTTGCCCAAGGTTGTAGAATCAAGGTTCAACCCCAGTTCTGTCTGAATACAAAATCTGTGCTAATAACTATTCTGATTAGAAATTTTAATTTTACTATAGTTTTAGAGAAACACTGGATTTTTTGAAGGAAGAGAAGATAATCAGAAAACAGATATTTACATTATGATTCATAACAGTAGCAAAATTACAGTTATGAAGTAGCAACGAAAATAATTTTATGGTTGGGGGTCACAACATGAGGAACTGTATTAAAGGGTCACAGCATTAGAAAGGTTAAGAACCACTGAAACAGAAACCAGTTTGGCTCAGTGGAGAGAGCGTCGGCCTGTGGACTGAAAGGTCCCAGGTTCGATTCCGGTCAAGGGCATGTACATTGGGTTGCGGGCACATCCAGGAGGCGGCTGATCGATGTCTCTCTCTCATCGATGTTTCCAACTTTCTATCCCTCTCCCTTCCTCTCTGTGAAAAATCATTAAAAATATATTTAAAAAAATAAAGAACCACTGAAATGTTGAGAACCACTGCACCAGAATGTCAGATACACAAGTGCAGGGCTCTTTTATTTTTGAGATAAAAGTCTAGGTATACATAGATTGCATCTGAAGAAAGGCCTTAGA
The DNA here is from genome assembly GCA_011751065.1 of Lasiurus cinereus. Taxonomy (NCBI): domain Eukaryota; kingdom Metazoa; phylum Chordata; class Mammalia; order Chiroptera; family Vespertilionidae; genus Lasiurus; species Lasiurus cinereus. The sequence continues at coordinate 6,528,428 of JAAGEH010000037.1, forward strand.
CCACTCCCCTTGACCTCTCCCCCTTGGTGTTTATACCTATGGCCACATGAAACTCAGCAAACTTATCAACAGAACCTGTACTCAAGAAAATCCAAAATGGCCTAATCCCTCTGTGTCAAGGAAAGCGTCGGATAGACAGCAACACTAGGAATATACATTTAGATTGAGTTGTCCTTGGAAGGAAAGGACAGAGTGGAAGGCAGTGAAGCAATCTGGTTGAGTTATTAGAATAAGCCCATCTAAATTAGCAATATGATCAGATAATTCAATTTCATTTCTTTTTAGTAAAGTTGTTCCCTAATCAAGGCTTCCTTTCTCCCTATTATATTTGTATATTTATGGAACAGTTAATATTTAAGCAATCATGAATGCTCCAGTGAATATATCAAAACAACGACTGCTGCTTGTCAGTCTTGATACAGCACATGAATTCTAATGTTAGCCTCCTTTTTTAAACAAAATGAAGTTCTGTGCTCTCTGCCATGGGTTGTTTACAAATTATTGCTTTCTTCAACACCACCACACACTGCAATAACATTGAAAAAGATAATGCATTTTTAAGGATTGCAATTACCATAAAGACATTAGCTCTGTAACTATGTTCAGCCAGGTTTAATACATGCTTTCCTGGTTTTATTTCTAAATCTGTCACCAAAAATGGTTTTCTGGGCTCTACATGACCAGGGCTGACACTAATTCAGCCAAATATAATTTACAATGGAAGATGTCTTAATTCTTTACGTTTTATACTTTTTAAAAAAAATTTTATTATTGAAAGTAGTACACATGTCCCCTTTTTAACCTCATTGACCTCTCCAGCCCTCCCTTCTCCCTACCCTAGGCCTTCACCACTTTATATGAATACAATTCTTTGGCTGACAGGTTGGAGCATCTGGTGATCAGTGCACTTCATAGCGACTGGTCTACTGGTCAACTGTCTGCCCCCTGGTGATCAGTTCACATCATAGTGAGTGGTGGAGTGGCCTTAGCATATCATTAGCATATTACAGTTTTATTGGTTGAGTGGATGGCCGGACAATTAGCATATTAGGCTTTTATTATATGGGATGCTATTGTAAACATTCTTTTATTATAGAAAACTATCCTATATAATAAAAGCCTAATATGCAAATTGTTCCCTCAGGCGGTCATTGACCTACCCACTCACCCCACCTCCCCACTGAAATTCAACAGTCTGTTCCATGCTTCTATGTCTCTGGATCTATACTCTTGATATTGGTATTACGGATTTCCAACAAAAAGGGAACAGATGTTATCAATTGTGTAAAAGTCGAACAATTTAAATTTTTTCATTGTTTGCTTCATTTATGGTAGCAATCTGTGAAAGGAGAGCTTAAACTTGAAACCAATACAACATTAAATAGCATAAGGATTCATCTTAATTTTCACCTTCAGGCAAAGCAGAGCATCCATGATGTTATTTTCCCAGAGAAGAGAAACGTTCCCTTCCTGCTCTTCCTGCTCCATTTCTCAGCATTTTCCCTTCTAGCTATTCCAGGAGAATGTCCTGCACATATTCATTGTCTAAAACAGTCAGGCCCAATGGCAAATCAACTACCATTTGTACTTATATTAGGAAAGGCCAGAGACAAGTGATGGAGCAAGCCTATACTTTAAAATAAAATGCTAGGAGTGAGGACTGATTGCAAAGGATCATGAGAAAACCATACAGGTTGATGGAAATGTTTTGTATCTTGATTGTGGTGAAAGTTAAACAATTGTATACAAATAATAAAACTCATCAAACTTTATCCTTAAGAATAAGTAAATCTGATTATGTTAGGTATATGTTGGTAAAGTCATTTCTAATAACTACAGGTTAATTTCAAAACTCTCTTAGTCATGAACATATTTTGCTTCTGAAAGAATGACAACACAACAAGACCTAAGGAGATGCTTTCAGAAGTTGATAACTACCCTGGCCTCTCACTGACTTCATGAAGCCTAGAATTTAGAAACAGAGGGATCTAAATGGACCAGGCTATAATTGATGGAAAATACTTGTCATTTTGTTTCCACATTTCTTCCCAAATGCTTTTCCACTTTTTTCTGCACAGGTGTCCAAGCAAAATATTCTGTTTTAAGGTAAGTACCTAACTATTTGCTTGAATTTAAAAACAGAATTTGGCCTTTCTCTAAACTGCCTCTGAATAGCTTATATTTTCTTGTAGCATGTTGCTTGGCTCCTCGAGTGACTCCCTCCACAAATAGCATTCAATATTGACTTTCTTCATCTTATTTAACATCCCTATAAAATCTCTCGACATCCTCTTACTAAAGAAAATATGATTTTGTTTTTGCCCAATTAGAGAAACAGGAAAGGTAAAAACATACACCAGTCACACAGTAGTCTCATTATCTTACTGTTTTTGAACACTGATTTTGCTCAAAGTTTAAAAAATAATAACACTTAACTATAGTACAAATTATGTAGGAACTTATGAGAAGCATTTTGAAAGACTCTTTATTGTAGAATAAAAAGAGAAAGGGGAGAGAGTATTCTGAGAATAGAGATTTTAAAATAAATAGTTTGGTGATTGTGAGGGGAGAGGGTGGAGCTAGAGGTGAAAGAGGGCAGAGAGTGGATAAATGGTGATGGAAAACATAAAATAAAACAAATAAATAAACACCTAAAATAAATAAAAAGAAAAAAGTGTCAAGGCTTTGTGTTTTGTTCGCCATGAAAGAAGTCAGAAAAAGCAAAATCTAAGCAATGTTCTGGGGTTCGGGGGGACAGGACTAAGGTACACATGACTAGGGCTGGTACTGTGCTTTTCCTTTCTAAAGATGTGGGACAGCCTTACAGTACCAGCTGTCATGGAACAGAGTATGCTATTATCTTGTCTTTAATCAGTATTTATACAGCACCACAGATTAGGTTTTGAGTATGCTATTTATGTAAAAGCCACCCCTACACCCCCTAACCCCTGCCTCACTTCATCTATTTCCCTCCCTTTTTCTTTCGTGTGTGTGTGTGTGTGTGTGTGTGTGTGTGTGTGTGTGGCCCAGAACTTGAATAAATTATATTCAAACTATAGATAATTTCTTGACCTTCTATATAGGCATTTGTTTGCCATAGATTCTGCACTAATATGCACAATGTCATAGTCCATTTCTTGTTTGCCTATTTTTTTTCTTGAATATATTGGGGAGACATTGGTTAACAAAGTTATACAGGTTTCAGGTGCAGGATTCTACACCACATCATCTGTACACTGTATTGCATATTCACCAGCCCATCAAGTCTCCATTCATTACCAATTATCGACTTAAGGCCATCAAGGAATAGAGATTATACTTTATTTCTCTATATAACTGCAAAGTATCTAGCATAGGGTTCCACAGAAAGTAAGTGTTCAATAAATATGGCCAACTTGCTGCCTGATTACTAGTATTTTTTACATCCTTGAACTGTGTAGGTCCACTTATTCACAGATTTTTTTCAATAAAGACTATTGTCCCTAATGATGGTTTACAACCACAGATCAACAATACAGTTTTCAAAATATAGCTGGTTGAATTCATAGACACTAAAGGTTGACTTTGGTGCCAAAAGGTATATCTGAATTTTCTACTGTAAAAATATCTGCACCCCCAACTCCCATGTTATTTAAGGGTCAACTGTACATAAATAGTTCTTAGATTCCCTAATATTATTACAGAAATAATCGGATGTTTAGAGTTTTATTTAAATATAAGCTGCTGCTTTATAAACCCCCCCTTCCATGGGTATCAGCCTTCCCTCCTTAAATTATACCAGACCTTTGCTAGTATGGTTTCCTATGACAGAAAGATCATTTCCCAGATGATCGGTCACATTCAGTCACAGTAGCCACATTTTTTGAACAACAGTCTCATACAGGGTTGAAATCTTCTTCAAACAGAGTTTTCATGGTGTAAAAAGGCATTTGTTTTCAAACTTACTAATTATATTCACTAAATGCTGTTCATGTTATCAACTTTCCCCTACTGTGAGAATTACAAAATCAGCTATAAGATTAAACCCAGAAAATGACTACAGCAATTCACAGAATACTAAGCCAGCTGGGTTCATTTAAATAGTCTCTGGAAACAGTTTTTGTGACAAAACAAGGAAGACCTACAGCTAGTCCCATAACTCATATTATTTATTTATTTATTTTGCCTGCTCCAGAGCTGAAATTGTTTATTGCTACATCTGATATATGGAAAACTCATCAAGAACAACAACAAAAAATATTTTTTTGCAAACTAGAGAATTATTCATCTCTCCTAGCCATACTACCCAACAGAAGTATTCTTTGTTTAGTCACAATGACATAGACAAGTATAGTTATGGCACAGTATTTTTTAAAATATTTTTTATTAATTTTTATAGAGAAATGAAGGGAGAGGGAGAAAAACAGCAATGTGAAAGAGAAATCTGGATCAGTTGCCTACTGTAAACCCCCTACTTGGGATTGAGCCTGAAACCGGGCATGTGCCCTGATCTAGAATCTGACCTACAACCTTTCAGTGCACAGGACAACAGTCAACCAACTTAGTTGTGTTTTATATATCAACTAGTGACCTGGTGCATTAAATTCATGCCCATTAAAAGGGAATTAATTGGCCAAAACCGGTTTGGCTCAGTGGATAGAGCATCGGCCTGTGGACTCAAGGGTCCCCAGTTCAATTCCAGTCAAGGGCACATCTCCAGTAGGAGGCATGCAGGAGGCAGCTGATCAATATCTCTCTCTCATGAATGTTTCTAACTCTCTATCCCTCTCCTTTCTTCTGTAAAGAATCAATAAAATATATATTTTTTAAAAAAGGAATTGGAGGAAATATTTTAATATTTCTATTTGCCCTTTCTCTATAATAGAAGTGTCAGAGATGAAAGAAATTTAGTAAAATATATATGAAAATCTTCTACCTCTCAGAGTCTGGAAATTTAGTAAAATGTATATGAAAATTTTCCACCTCTCAGTCTTGGGTGTGCCACAGGAACCAGAGTCAATTAAATTCTCCCGCCCACCCACGTGTGCCTCAAAATCACACAAGACCCAAACCTGGCTGGCCCCACCCCCATTGGACTAGATCCAGACCTGGCAGGTCCCACCCCCATCAAGCCCTGCTAGGTGGTGGGTGCAGCCTTAGGTCACCTGGCTTGGCATTGGGGTGGGAAATGTGCCTTAAGGTCCCTTGCAATGGGCCAGGGGATGCACCGTCAAGTCCCAGGGGCAGGGGACATGGCTTGAGGTCCTCTGTCAAGCCACACCAGGCACGGGGTGCAGCCTCAGGTCCCTGATGATTGCTCATTAAGGTTGTTATGGGAACTTGGCCTCTGCTGTGGGCACAGCCATCTTGTGTTACAGGACCCCCACCTCTGCTGTGCGTGCAGCCATTTTGTGTTATGGAATCCCTGCCTCTGCTGTGGGTGTAGCCATTTTGTTATGGTGTGATGGTCAATTTGTATATTCCCTCTTTATTAGATAGGATATGAGGATAATTTATTTTTTTAATGGAAGCAAACACAGATGTATTCACCCTTTTATTTATTTGAAATGCAACTGTATTTAATGAGTCATAAGCCAACCCCTCATTACAGTTTTATAAACAATTATATATTACTAGAGGCCTGTTGCACGAAATTTGTGCACTGACAGGGGAGTGTCCCTCAGCCCCTGCCACTCCCCTGCTGGCCTAATTGATGCCTAACTGCTCCCCTGCTAGCCCAATCCTAACTACCCTCCCCAGTCAGCCTGGTTGCCCCCCAACCGGCCTGGTTGCCTCCCATCTGTCCTCCCCTGCAGGCCCAGTTGCCCCCAACTGCCTGCCCGGTCAGCCCTAACTGCCCTCCCATGCCAGCCTTGTCTTCTCCAAGTGTCCTTCCATGCAGGCCTGTTCACCCTCAACTGCCCTCCCCTGCCAGCCATCTTGTGACCACATGGGAGCTGCCATCTTGTGCAAGGGCATGACAGTCAATTTGCATATTAACTCTTTATTATATAGGATGGGGCTTTTGATAATTAACATAGTCAGAAATTAAGGAATATAATTAGGCCAATCTTACTTTGCTTTTTTAAGTGGTTTTTATGAGACTGCCAATTTATGTATAGGAAGAAATATTTAATGCAATCCTGTTTCTTTCTGATTACCAAATTCTGAAAATCATTCCTGATTATTTCTCACTCTTTCATTCCCTTTCTCTCAGTTCCTGTCTCCCTTTCCCTCTACACACACACACACACACACACACACAAATACTCTTTGGCTTGGTCTGGCTTTCAATTCCATCTCCTTAGTCCATTCCCTAATGTAAAACGTTTGAAAAACTAGAATGTCTTCCATATCAAAGAGGTCATGTGCTTGCATAGGAGAGGATAATAACTAAGCATAGCTAGTGCACAAGGCAAGTTTGTGCTACATATATTCATATTACCATTCACAACAAGTTTTCTGGGCATATGGGAAGGACACTTAACTGTAACACAGAGGTAATACTAGTGATAGCAGCATAGGCTTTATAATATTAATAACCACAATTAAGGGCATAGGGTTTGTATGTGTGTTGGTTTAGAGGATAGAACATTTTAACATATATAAGTAAATTAGAAAAAATTTTGAGTGTAAAAAAAAAAGTTTCCAAAGCAGTCAGTATTGACAAGGAATACTAATCAAGTCTACATCAGAAAAAGTATATTTACAAACTACTATCCTCCAGAGAATTTAAGAAACTGAAAATTTGAGGTATAATGAAGTTTTCACACAACCTATAGTGTTGTAAATGTGACAATTTCTAAATAGATGTAATCAAATTCTGAGAAAATAAACAAGTGCTATATCTAAAATATTAGCTAATTTATACCAACGAATGTAAATTAATGAATATTTCAACTAAGAGAAAAATCTTTAAATATGCTCATGGGATGTCTGTATTTTTAGAGCCAAATAGAGAGAGTAAAGGTGTGAGTTAGTTCCTTTTAACCAGAACTCAAGAAATTCTGATAGACATATTCTTTCATAACTATCCAATTTGAAGAAGTACATCTACAAAACTAGTTAATTTCTGGCACACCATGATCATATAGTTTTAACCCTGCTGGCACACCAGAGTTAGCCTTTTCTCCCATTTTAGTTCCATTATATGGGCTACAGAGAGAATAAGGAAGATTTAATACATCTCCATAGTAACATTTTTAGAAAAATGGAGAGAACTACTTGGAAGAAAGCACTTCTAAAGACAAAAACAACCCTAGCCATTTTGGCTCAGTGGATAGAGCATTGGCCTGTGGACTGAAGGGTCCCGGGTTCAATTAAGATCAAAGGCATGTACTTCAGTTGTGGGCCCTGGCAGGCAACGAATCAATGTGTCTCTCTCACATTGGTGTTTTCCTTTCTCTATCTCTTCCCCTACCTTACATTCTCTCTGAAAAACAATGGAAAAATATCCTCAGATGAAGATAAACAAAAATATAAGATTAACAAAAATTATAAGTAAACACAGACCAATACATACACTACCTTCATTAAGTTCTCTTTCTACATAAGGAGTCAATCTGTCTGTGCAGATCACTATAGTAGAGATACAGATAAAGAGGCAGGTACCCTCCATCTTAGTAGTAGAAAAAGAGCTGATTTATTTACTGAAGGACAAAGCAGATGATAGTATGTTCACAGGATTACCAAATCAGGGTGTTTCTCTCTCTCTCTCCCTTCCCCCTTGCTCTCCTTCTGTACGGACGACTGGTCGCTATGACACTCACTGGCCACCAGGGGGCAGACTCTCAATGAAGGAGCTGCCCCCTTGGGGTTGCCAGTGCATTCCTACAGCCAACCTCCTGTGGTTGGCCAACCTCCTGCCATCTCTCCCCCTGGCTGGCCCCAATTGGGTTGGGGCAAAACAGACAAGACAGCATCACTGGCCAGACCAAGGGACTCCACCCGCTCATGAATTCGTGTACTGGGACTCGAGTAAACAAATAACTTTTTCCGCCAAAGTAGGGAGTTTAGGCAGCTGCCATTTTGGCCTGCATGACTTGGCAGCCATCATTTTGTCTTGGTGGTTTGAAGCTTCCCTGGGGACAGCCATTTTGAAATGGCAAAGTTCAACCCCCCTTTAAACTAGCCAATTATGCAAGAATGTGAGCCTAAACTCTTCCAATCAAGAGTGAAGGACATATCACAAGCATCAGGGAATAAAAGCCCGAACAGATACACAGTCAGTGTGCGGGTGCTTCCAGACCCAGTGCTGCGCACCCTCCTGCAGGAGTAAGGTATGTGCCTTGCTGCCTGGCTCCCAAGTATGCTTTGTGTTCTCCCAGGACCCCTGGTTTTTCAGTATGCCTTATTTCTAACACCTCTCTAAAAATCAATAAAAACATATTTTAAAGAATTATTTTATTTTTCCCATCACCATTTATCCCCTCTATGCCCTCCTTTGTTTCCACCCCCTTCCTGCCATCACTACACTATTGTCCATGTTCATGAATTCTGTTTTTTTCCTCAATCCCTCCTTCCCCCTCAACATCCACCCACCCACACACAGACATACCAGAGCTCTCTGTCTGCTTAGACAGATGGCTGCACGTTTAAGGAAGGGAAAGAAAATCAAAAGAAGCCTGTATTTTGTTCAGGTTTTAAATGACACGAAGGGCACTGAAGTTGAGAACTTCGGATTTGAGTTCCAAGCTGGTATCTAAACATCTTGATTACTGGAGACATGAGATGACTGAAGCAATGTTTTAGGCCTAACATTTGCCTATATGTACAAGTCCACATGCACTGATTAATAATAGGTACTCTAGGATACATACAAGTAATATATGGGGATTAAAATACCTTAGGGAAAAATTGTTTCTTTAAAAAGTAGTGTTCTATAAATTTAAAAACTCCCAGACTATTGACTTAAGTTCTATCGATGTTTGCTATTTGAAAATTACAAATTTTGGTACATTGATTTACATCAGAAACTGCAGGGAACAATAACCCCATCACACAATTATAGAAATTGAATCTAAAATGTCACCATTGGCATAGTACCACAATGGTGCAACATTCATCTTTAAGCTCAAGAAACTATTCAGTGATTCTCAATGATGAGAGCCCATTAAGCACAAAACAATAAAACACAATGGTCTTAAATAAAGGTCAACCATCAAATAAGCTGAATAAAGAAAACCATTTAAAATTAAGAATGATATCCTGTCCTTATGTCATTCTCGGGTGCTTAGTTATTGCAGAGGTCAAAAAATGGTGAATGTTCTTGCTTCAATGTAATATAATGAGACACAGACAAACTCTTAACTTGAAAGGTTTGTGTCTCTACTGGTCATGAATTATGAACAAGTGATACAGTGTATCACTATGTTATATGATGCCATTTTAAAATGCAAAGTACCACTAATGAGCTCCTGTGCATTTTGCTGTGGAATAGGATCTCAGATCATTAATTAAACCAGTGAATCAGAGAGATTATGCTCAGAAAACTCTCTTGCAAATAGCTCCACAAGAAGGAAAGTTTAAAAGACTCACAGGGAGAAAAAAAAGATTGGAAAGGGGACCTAACATTCCATCCAACCCATACTTGATAGTCTAACCTTCCCTTACACAGAATTTTTCCAAGACAAATTATATCCCTTAAAGCATTTTTTTCTCAGCCAATAATCAACCATATCTCATCCAAATTTAAATAATATTAAACATTGTCTAATAGGAAAAAAATATATTTCAGTGAACCAAAGGAGACCATCAAATTCTAAAAATAGTTTGAGCCACTGAAATACTTTGAGTCCCAGGAAAAGGTGGATTCCACTCCACCTCTGACACTGAGCCATCCCTGGGTAAAACATCTCTCTGGAGAGTAGGTAGCCAATCCTGCCTACACAAAATGTATATACGTTGGGACCCTATCGAACAAAGCCAAGCGACAGCTCTACAACTATTTATATTATTAGGTGCTTTATTGAATTATAAATACATTAAAGTCTATTCAGGGAAGAAAATTTATCAACATGCCTACAATTACTTCTAATTCAATGTGAATTAAAAAAAGAGAGAGAGATTCCTGATTTTACAAGCTACTAGTGTCAGGAAAATCCACTTGTGATTTTTCCCATTTTCAGAACACATCAAGTAGCAGTTGGTTATGTAAAGCTTTATGGAAATGAGCTACTACAGCCAACCATCCAGTTCTAGTGCAGTGAGAGGCAGTTTGCTGCAAAAATTTGGCCACAGGAAACCAAGATTTAAGCCTGAATTTGAATATTTACTACCTTTCAATCTTGAAATAAATCAAATAACCTCACTGGGTTTTAGTTTTCTAATTTGAAAAATGGTGTTAATAATTAACTTCCTTGAATTCCAGGAAATCACTTCATAAGTTCTAAAAGCATACCAACCAAATGTGTGGACTACTGATTGATCTTTGCCAGGGTGCCTTTCAATATATCCTATAGTGCTTATTTTCTAAAATATATTTTTGTTTAAAATTAATAGTCTCATTTATTTCTCAAATCATATTTGAGGGTGACTTGCTGCTTCATATTTATAGCAAGTAATGCATTTTTGTATATTTTCACAAATAAATAAGTAGCAAAATATTACAATTATATATTCAATAGTTTGCTGGTAAAATATCTTTTATATCTGAGAGTTACTAAATTTTCTCACTTAAAAATTAACACTTATTCTAAACATTCACAGCAAATCTTTTATTTAATCAAACTGCCTAGCTTTCACTTAATGGTAATTTATTGAAGACTTCAATATATAACCAACTCTGGGGATATAATGCAGAGTAAAATAAACATCCATACTCCATGAATTCTGAGTCTTGGAAGACAAAGATAAATGAAATTGTTATAATAAAGTGTGGGCAGTTCTATAATAATTGTACTCACAATGTGCACTGTAAAGCAAAGAATATCAAAGGGGCAAAGAGTGGCAAAGGACATTTTAAAAAAGCAAAAGTCATATTTATTTCAATTACATATTTAAAGAGAGAGAGAGAGAGAGAGAGAGAGAGAGAGAGAGAGAGAGAAAGAGAGAGAGAGAAAAAAAGAAGGAAGTGGAGTGTAATTAGGAGGCCAGGGCCATAATTCTAGTTTCAAAACTAAAATGACCAATTGTCCCGGTTTGCCTGGGATTGTCCCAAGTTAAGCACTGAATGTTTTACTACTCAAGAAAGTCCTCAGACTTGGGCTAATGAGGATAATTATAAGGTTAATTAAATAATGTCATAAAGGTAGGTAGGGCCTAGTCTGATAGTAGTAGTATCCTTATAAAAATAGATCCAGATTTTTTTCTCTCTCTCTTCTTCTCTCTCTCCCTCTCTCCCTCTCTCTTTCCCTCTCTTACTCCCTCCCTCCCTCTCTCCCTGGAAATAGAAGGCAATGTGAGAACTTTGTGAGAAGGGATTTGTGTGCAAGCCAGGGAGCACCTCACATAGGCTACTAGCACCTTGATCTTGGACATCCAGTCTCCAAAATTGTGATAAAATAACTTTCTGTTTTTTAAGCCACCAACCTGTGGTATTTTTATGACAACCTGAGATAACCAATACACTACCCAAAATATTTCACTGTTCTGAGCATCAGTTTTCTCACCTGCAGACTAAAGAGGCAAGAGTAGATATCTATTGATATTAAGATTCTAAGTTTTTATGAACACAATCCACATGATTTCAGCTATAAATGATTAGACATTCTCCAAATTTTAGATTGCTTAGATATGATTTTTTCTTAGATTTTTTGCAGACTTTCTCTTGCATTATATATTTCCAAATTTTGTTTCCATTGACAGAAGTCATTCTCCTTACAAATCACACAATCTAGTACATTATCTTCTATTTTACAATAAAAGTGAATCTATTTCTTTATCTTCCTTCTTACAGCATCTATGGGGGAGATGGGTGCTTTCTTTTGTATACTAGAGTGATCCCTGTAATATTCTGTCACTTCTATCATGTAATGGCCTCCAGAAAATGAGGCCTTTAATATGTTACATATATTTTATATAAATGATAACCTTGGAAAAATAACACAATTACATTATGATATTACACCTGAGTAGACCTAAAGATACCTAAATTTTTCTTTATATTAAATCTAAATGTTTTATTCAGATTGTTTGTATGACATATTTCACATCTGTACAAAAGTATGTCATCCTGCTATATTATGATTTGTTATGTCTTTCTGTTTAACTAGAATGACTAGAAAGTCATAGCATAGGTGAAGGAGATATTAACTCAAGTCAAAAGAAGAAAGGTTTTGGGCCTTCATAAGTCATGAAATTAGCTGTGAATGATTTTGATGTGTGTGTGTGTGTCTGTATGTGTAATTATGGAGGCAAGATATCTAAACTAGTGTGTAAATAACTCTTTTCACAACCTACCTACCAATGTTATCATTTGTTTCCAACATACACACATACCACCAATATTCATATATGATTATTCCTAGTTGTGTACTATCATTAAAAATATCTACCAGTACTTGTGTAATATTAAAATTTTTCAAAGACTGTGACCAAGATCATTTTATTTGATTGTGAAACAGCCCTATCAAAATAAATAAGGGTCACTGTATTTCCTCATTTATAGATGAGGAAACTGAGATTTGGTTAAAGAAAGTGATTTAGCAAAATGGAAGCAAAAATGTAGGTTCAGAGTCCACTGTTCTCCTTGTATTGTATGGGTATGGCTTCTTCTCTTCCTATAACTGACTTGTACCTATTCTTCAAGATCCTTCTCTTCCAATTTACCTTACTGCCTATTTCCATCCTTTTCATAAAAAATTATTCCCTTCTCTGAAGTCTCACTAATCACAGTGTCATTTCACTGGCCATTAATTTTTGTATTCATTGACAGTGTATTCTGTGATGTTACATAGTACGCTCTATGTATATTTCCTGGCTACTCTACTGTGCCACAAGCCTCTGCTGTACTGTAGTACCTTCCTGACCCCAGTACCAATGAACTCTTTTGTTCTGCCTTTGTTCAAGCCTGCCTGATATTTCTCTACCTGCCTCCAGCCTTTGATACGCCTATCTTTAACAGCAGCCTTGGGGCATGACCAATCTTCCTTCACTGGTAGTCTTGGTAGCACTGTCAATCAAGGGGTGGTCTTGTTCTGCACACTAGGCTAATTAGTTTCTCTTTCTAATTAGAATTTGAATCAAACATAGGAAAAGGAGGTGAAAAATGGTTGGAGCTCATACACCCAAAAGACAACTTCCTGAAAAGACTTTTGATTAATCCCTGCTCCCTGCACTTTCAAAGATGCCTTAGTTGCTGTTCTTTTAAAGGCCAAGTTCTTCCCTCTTTGTTCAGTTTCTGGCTTATACCCTCCCATTAAATTCCATTTTTTTGCTTACATTAGGCAGAGGCACTTTCTGGTGCTTGCTAACAAAGAACCCTGTCTGCTATAGTATACAAAGCTCAGTGCCAAAGGCGTGCTCAGTATTTTTAAATGTTCTTTTTTATGCAGATTATATGTTATTATAAGCTGAAAACATAAACAAATGACCCTGTGGTACAACACTGCTATTGGTTAGAATATTAATAACCAGCAGACAAGCATAGGCCAAGCTAACACTGGGACCTCATCTGCTTGGAAATGCTTTTTATTATTCAGCCCCCTAGTTTGGTGACTCACAAAGTGATAATTCACTGCTGAAAATTAACAAAGCATTTTGTGGTGAGGGTAGTAGTTATAGTAATGATACCCTTTAGTGATATTTGACATTTAGGTTAACCCCTCTGTTTTCCTTCTCTTTCCAAATACTGCAGGAGCCAACTGTGGCCATCTGAATTTTTAATATGACTTTACTACAAGATACATCTAATAAGTTTAACTGGCTCCTTTGTAGCTAGGTGAATATTTTAACATACTCTATAGCTTCTTGTGAAAAACGTTCAATTGCAGTTTTAAATTCACTGAGAAAGAAAATTACCACTAGAATAATTTAGGTAGTTGAATGTATATATTTAAAGCCTAATCAGTGCTCTACAAAGAAAGTTCCATCAGTAGTTTTTAAGAATAAAATAACACTAACAAAAATCAATCAAGTAGTCTTTTATAATATAACTGGAATTTAATAGCAATTCTAATCACACATCAGTACTTAGTTAATTCAGTTTCAAACAGATTATAAACTTAAGCTATTTCTATGTACTTCAGTAAATTTCTGTCATTTTAGACATTTACATCTATTGAGAATCCTTGTATTCAAGGAACGTTCTAGACATTATGGGAATATCATGCATATATATGATATTTCTCCTTCTTAATGACAAGATAAAAATCCTACTGAAAAATGGGGGGTGGATTTTAAAACATTCAACTCTTTCTCTTTTAGAACACCTATTACTACATTATAGTATTTCCCACAATATTATTTTTTATTTTATTTGAATTTGGCAAAAATATCTGTGCTGAATCCTTTGAGCATCCCTCTAGTGATTGATGTCAGAGCAGTGTTGTGACGAAGAACTTGTATTTGACAGGGTGATGATAGAAAAAGTCTCTCTCCGAAATATAAGATGCAACTTATATTGTAAAATGCTTCTGTGAGATTAATATCATCTTTTGTTCCTGTGTATATTCATTCCTGCTTTAAAAAATCTGTTCTTGTAATTAATTTGAATAGTATGAAATTAAGACACTTAAAGAGGTACATTTTAGGAGTTTAAAATATTTTATATAAATTAAATGTGAAATAGGTATATAATATAAATTGCCAATGACATCTTTAAATTTCTAATATAATCAACCAAGAACACTTTAAGATTCACTCATTGTACATATAGCAAGTACTCTAAACAAGTAGCATCTTGGTAAGAGATTATTTTATTATGAATATATGATATGCAATACAATGAAAAAGTCTTAAATATTTAATTTTGTCCTATAAATCTGGCTACAATTTATTCCAGTTTATTAGAAGCACTGCTTTAGTCTCTCTGGCATTATAAAATAATTTCACATGTCCCCTAATATCACAAGAGAAAGAATAAGATCTTTTTTCTTTTTTTTGACAAATTTAACATTCTGGGTATCTTCCTTTCTTTCTTTCCTTATATCCCTCAAAAATAAATCAGGAGCAAAAAGATAGAATTCCATTATATATCCTATTAGCAACAAATGCTATTTTTCATGTCTGAGTTAGAACTACTAGAAGCAAATCACTTTTAATACATATTAAAATGCTTGTCCATGTATATGTAATGCACATCTATTTAATGTATGAATAGAAAATAAATTTATATCCATTCCTAAATCCAGGATTCTCATAATAATACACTTGAAGAACTAACCAAAATTCTATAATGTTTTCAGATGTGAGAGGAAAAAAAAGGTGAAAGAATGGTGAGATGTCAAAGATAGATTGCTTGTTTTCAGATTTATTTTCATCTCTAGATTTCTACACGCCTTCACCTCAGTCTGTTCAGTTTTTTCTACAACAGACAGATCTTTTCTGAATAAGGTAGTTTGCTCTAGCCTAGAAAAGGACATATATAATCACTTTTGTACTTCTGTTTCTTTATTTTTCACAAGAATTAAAATCTCAAAAATAATACTATCTAATGGCCCAATCAAAACAATAAGACAGCTGAAACTGGTTTGGCTCAGTGGATAGAGCGTTGGCCTGTGGACTGGAAGGTCCCAGTGGGGGGTGTGCAGGAGGCAGCTGATCAATGTCTCTCTCTCATCGATGTTTCTAACTCTTTATCTCTCTCACTTCCTCTCTGTAAAAAATCAATAAAATATATTTAAAACAAAACAAAACAATTATCACTTCATTTCCTAAAAATTTTAGTAAATGCACTAGATACATAGTATACATTTAGTAACACAACACTACACAACAATAAAGAGTATTATTTTCTTAAAGTAGAATGAGAAAAGCACATTCAGGAAGAACTTTCTGGCTATTCACTGAATTTCATTCCTCAAATACTTTTTGGAGAGGCATAAAATAAGTACAAAGAGATTGAAATTCAAGATTGTATGTATATTGCAATAGCAAATTTTTTTGATCTACAAACTTGAGTAATATTTGATCAGAAAGAGTTTAGTACCATACTACAAAATAATTTGCATAGTCAATGCGATTTTAAAAAAATATTTATCTGTGTTTAATATATATATATATATATATTTCTTTTTTATTACATAGGATTATTTTTATTTTTATTTTTTATTAATGTGTTATATGTATACATATCTTCCCATTGCCTCCCCTCCCCTTCCCAGGCATAGCCTAACCCTCCAGTGTCTTGTGTTCATTGGTTATGCTTATATGCATGCATACAAGTCCTTTTGTTGATCTCTTATCTACACCACCTTGCCTTAACTTTCCTGCTGTAATTTGACAGTCTTTTTGATGCTTTACTGCCTCTGTATCTATGCTTTTGTTCATCAGTTTATAATGTTCTTTATTATCCATAAATGAGTGAGATCATGTGGTGTTTCTTCTTTATTGACTGGCTTATTTCACTTAGCATACGGCTCTCTAGTTCCAACCAGGTTGCTGCAAATGGTAAGAATTCCTTCTTTTTAATGGCAGCATAAAACTCCATTGTGTAGATGTACCATAGTTTCCTGATCCACTCACCTGCTGATGGGCACCTAGGCTGTTTCCAAATTGTAGCTATTGTAAATTGTGCTGCTATGAACATAGGGGTGCATAAATCCTTTCTGATTGGTGTTTCTAATTTCTTAGGATATATTCCTAAGAGTGGGATTGCTGGGTCAAATGGGACATCAGAGAGGAGGGGAGAGGGAGAAAGAGATAGAAATATCTATGATGAGAGAGATTCACCTATCAGCTGCCTCTTGCACGCCTCCCAACTAGGGACCGAGTCCCCATGAGCCCTGATTGGGATTTGAACCATGACTTCCTGGTTCATAGATCGATGCTCCACCACTGAGCAACACTAGCTGATCTACTTATCTGTTTGTTTGTTTTTTATTGATTTCAGAGAGGAAGGAAGAGGGAGAGATAGAAACATCAATAAGTAGACAGAATCACTGACTGATTTTCCTGCACGCCCCCTCCTGGGGATTGAGCCCACAACCCAGGCATGTGCCCTTGACTGGAATTGAACCTGGGACCCTTCAGTCCTCAGACAGAGGCTCTATCCACTGAGCCAAACCAGTGAGGGCTATTTATCTGTTTTAATTGATATATAATTCACATATCATAAAATTCACCCTTTTTAAAGCATATATGTTTTGGATTGTATGCTATTGCTATTCAGAATGACCCCTCATAGAAACTATTGTAAATTAGCATTATAAAGTATAATAAATAAAAACGTTATCTTACCTTACAAAGGAAGTTGATCTTAAAACCCAAGGACTGAGCATTTCTTGAGCCTGAGTTCATGTAGTTTCCAACCAAAAGAACTAACTCTAAAAGTCTGTTAAAGCTTTCACTTTTCTTCAGTTCTTCACAAGCAAGAGTTACTGCTATGATGCTTGGTTTGATGTTGTTTACATGTTCTTCAAACGTGAGCTTGAAAAGAATGCTATTGAGACGAGGCCGCAACATTTTCACTGAGCTAATCTGGAAGATAAGGAATAGTCTGTTATTTCTCTCTCTAGTGGGGATAATTGTATTGATAATATTCTAAAATTCTGCATGAAATGAATTATCCCTAGGTTAACATTCCAAAAGAGTATTTGTATGAAAGTTTAAAAAATAGCTGTTCAGTTTTAAATAAATTAAATCATCCTGATAGCATTAAGATAATATTACTGAAGCTAAACGTTATGTTAACTGCATAATCATTAGTCATTGACATCATTTAAACTGCCAAATATATGTCCCTGAGGTGAGCTATGGAACTTAAAAATATGAAATTGAGTTGAGTGAATAGTTGGGTCATATATAAAAAATGTACATAATGACAGAAAACATGAGTGGAACCACATTTCCTAAGAAGTTACCTATTAGTATGCTATCTGAAATCAGAGGATTAGCTCTGAAAAGCATTTAATAATTTTAAACCTATGATTCTGTTCATAAAATATATTAAATATTGATATATGCTCTAAAGAACTTCACCTATTTCACAGAATGTTGATTTTAAATAATTATATTTTGGTAAAATCACATTAACTTATTTTTCAGTACATTATTCAAGAATTCTACATTGGTTTTCTTCATATCATGCCCAGTTAGGTCTTAACTATTTGTGTCATAATATTAGTACACATTCTCTATAGCCTTATTATCATAGCTCCTATGATAATAACTTATTTTAGTCTTTAATTTTCTATGACTCCAAGACATTTAACTAGTCTTCACTCACCAAATAAATTCTGGGAGAGAGGTGAGGGGAAAGTAGACACACATGAATACACACAAGCACACACACAATGAAAAGAAATTATTAACAATCCTAATTATATTTATTTTCTACACATGTAGCTTAGTTTCTTGAATATAAATTCCTGGCACAGTTTAGGCACTAAGATATCTGTAGCTAACAGGAAAAGAATACACAACATAAAAAAGTCCTTAAACCACAAAATACCTTTCAAAAGCATCAAATGAGCTGTTGAATATGCCACATCTGCTCTAATATGGAAGCAAGGCATAGTCCATAATTTTTCTTCTTTGAAATGAACTTGCCCATTAATCATGGAATCTGTCTCTTCAAAGAATAACCTTTCCCTTCTACTAATCCCCCTATATGTTTTCATGATTTCATAGGCAAACTAGAGGCCTGGTGCATGAAATTCGTGCACTGGGGGGAGGAGAGAGGGGGGGTCCCTCAGCCTGGCCTGCACCCTCTCATAGCCTGAACCCCTCGGGGGATGTCTGCTGCTGGCTTAGGGGCAGTCAGACATCCCTCTCATAGTCCAGTGCTCTTGCAGTCTGAGGCCCCTCCTGCGAGAGGAGGAGGTCTTTACTGCCCACCTTCAGCAGAGGTGAGAGAGGCTCCTGCCACTGTCACTGTGCTCACCAGCCGTAAACCTGGCTTCTGACCAAGCGGTGCTCCCCCTGTGGGAATGCATTGATCACCAGGGGGCAGCTCCTGCATTGAGTGTCTACCCCCTTTCTGTCAGTGTTTGTCATAGAGACCAGTCATTCCATGGGTCATTCTGCCATTTGGTCGATTTGCATATTAGAGGTTTTTTTAAAAAAATATATTTTATTGATTTTTTACAGAGAGGAAGGGAGAGAGAAAGTCAGAAACATCGATGAGAGAGAGACATCGATTAGCCGCCTCCTGCACGCCCCACAGTGGAGATGTGCCCGCAAGCAAGGTACATGCCCCCAATGGGAACTGAACCCGGGACCTTTCAGTCCACAAGCCGACGCTCTATCCACTGAGCCAAACAGGTCTCGGCATGCATATTAGAGTTTTTTATATAGAATTTATCAAAGTATGCTGGAAATATCTGCCTGTAACTACACTGATATGTCTTATCACTAGCTTTTTTATATGATCAAGGTAATATTATACAAATTATCATACTGTTTCTTTAGTGCTCAAATGTTGGGTGAAAGACAAAATACCTTCTCAAAATAGGCTCCAATAAAGCCTAAAACTCATAATCTAGTCACTTGGAAAACTATAGCTAGTGATAAAAGCAGCAGATGGCTCTGAGGGGTAAACTGAAATTAAGTGCTGAAGATGTTCACTGAAGGAATAGAAAAATTTAAGCTCTTATAACTTTCACAGTAGAGGAATGCAAATGGATAAGATATATAAACAAGAGAGACAAGAGAGAAGAGAGAAGAGAGAAGAGAGAAGAGAGAGAGAGAGAGAGAGAGAGAGAGAGAGAGAGAGAGAGAATGAACTTGGCTAAAAGGAAGATGTAGAGAGAACGGTTGCTAGAAAGGTTTATTATATGGTAAGCATATATGAGGCTTAAGACTAGGGGCAGAATTTGGACCAAAGTACCTGAAGAGCCCATGTTAAGGCCACAAAATGAGAAGCTAACCATATCAAAGTGTATGTCTCCATATGAAAGTGTAAATCTCCTTGTGCATGTTTATGTGGGAATTTCTCTAAATTTTTCCACTTTTTTTTTCTACCTTTATTTATGCCTCTACCACTGTCTCCAAACTCCTCTGTAGTTTTTCCTTTCCTTTAATTGATAATGGCCATTATTAACACAGAAGCATGTTTTGTATCATTTTCGATATTTAGGGAGTTGTTCTTAAGGCTCAATACAATTATTAAAAGGTGCCTCATGGTTAAAAATGTCAGAGCTACTTTTCACATGTGCTAATCAGCATGTACCTACCTTCCCTTCTGGCCATGCTTTATAAGGCTGTTGGGACCCAGCTCACCAGGAGGGCCTTGGTCCCTGATCAACAAGCAATTTAAACTTGAGGCTGACAGATTTTTAGCTTTACTTCAGTTCTAATACCACTTATCTTGATTCATATTTTTGTTGTTGTTAATTCTCACCCAAGGATAATTTGTCTGTTGATTTCCAGAGAGAGAGAGAGAGAGAGAGAGAGAGAGAGAGAGAGAGAGAGAGGAAGGGATGGAGAGGTAGAGAGAGGGAGGGAGAGAGAAGGGGAGGGGAGAAGAAGAGAGGAGAGGGGAGGAGAAACATTAATGTGAGAGAGACATATCGATTGGTTGCCTCCTGCATATGCCCCAACGGGGCCAAGGATTGAACCTGCAACTCAGGCACATGCCCTTGACCAGGAATTAAACCTATGAACCTTCAATGCAAGGGCCAATACTCTAACCACTGAGCACACCAGCCAGGGCTTCTTCCATACTTCCATCCATTCGGAGCTTTGTATTTCAATCCTTGGCCTAATAAACCCAAAGAGCATGGATCTGATTTGTTTCAAACTGAAATAATATGACCAAAAAATGTTATTTAATATTAATAGTAAGAGCAATAATAACAGTGATTGACATTCATTGAGTACTTTGTGCCAGACACTTTTCTACATAATATTTTATTAGAGGCCCAGTACATGAATTTGTGCCTGGGTGGGGTCCCTCAGCCTGACTGACAATGGGGGCCAATCTGGGCTGCTGGAGGTTGGCCAGCTGAAGGGAGAGGCTGTGGAAGTTTGGCCGGCCACCCCAACTGGGGCCATCAGGGCCAGCCAGCCAGGGGGAGGGCCTGCAGGAGTTAAGCCAGCTGGGGGGAGAGATAGCAGGAGGTAGGCAGGCCAGAGGGATGTGCTGCAGGAGATTGGCCAGCAGCAGGAGGTTGGCTGTGGGAGCTCACTGACCACAAGGGGGCAGCTCCTGCATTGAGCGTCTGCTCCCTAGTGGTCAGTGTGCATCACAGCGACCAGTTGTTCAGTTGCTTATGCTTTTATATATATATATATATATGTATATATATAGATAGATAGATAGATATAGATATAGATATAGATATAGATATAGATATAGATATAGATATAGATATCATATATATATATACACACACACACATGTAGATATATATATATAATATATTATACATACTCTATATATATGTAAAGATATACATATATATATAGTTATTTGATTATGAAAACAACACTAGGGAAAGATTATTAGCATTAGCTTCATCCTAAAGATGAGGAAAGTAAGGCACAGAAATACTAAGTAAATTGTACAATGTCAAATCACATGCTGAGGAGCATGGGAGTTGAACTGAGGCAGTTAAGCCACAGAATCCAGACTCTCAACCACTACACCACACTGCCTCCTGAGCCATATTGGGAACAGTATGCATGAGTAAATAGAACAGAGATTAGAGGCAGAGACACTGTTAGTAAGTCTTCAAAATGGCTGGAGAAATAAATAAGGAATATGTGTTTCCAGGCTTGGTGAAGAACAGAACTCATTATGTAATGAATATACTGCAAATATTGTGCTCTGCCAATATTTGCCAGTTGAAACATATACTTTCTATTACAAATGTTATCAATGAAGCTGTGTTACTGTAAAATCAAGACCCTATGAAGGAGGTGAAGCTATAGTGGGTGCATCTCTTAACAGGAGCATCAAATCAGCACACATTGATGGTACTAATAGATTTTGATGAAATCATAAGTGTGAATTTTTATGAACAATCACTGATAGACAACAGTTGAATTTCCACTAAAGGATTTAGGTGTATAAGGAAATGTCTTAGATAACTATGGTTAGAAATAATAGAAAGCACTGAGCAACATTCCCAGACACTCATAAAGGCACTTGAATGGGCCTACATGATATAAGTAAATAAAACAAAAACCCAGCTGAAATGCATGTTTGTTTTTAGTTTTGGTCCCTCACAGCATTTCAGTTGACTGGCATTCTTTGTTTTATAATTCATCCCTTGAAGTGCTGAGGGATACTGACCATGGCGTTGCATTATGTAGGGCATTTATTTGGGTTACGAGATATTTGTCTATCAAATCACATCAAGCAGCTATCATTTCTTTAGCTGATCTGCAGTGTATAAAAAAAGTGCATTTTCAGCTTTAGTGAGAGCTGCTACAAGTGGATTATTTCCCCAAAGAGTTGGACACAGTTTTGTTTATATATAATTTGAATTTTATACAATTCACTACCTATACAGCTGCTGAATATCGATCTACTGCCAAACTACCAAAATAATCCAGAGAGAAAGTAAAGAGGAGCAAGTATAAAAGTCATTTGTAAGGAGGGAGGAGATGGCCACAAGCTACTCCTACAGTCATGTGTCACTCACTTTTAAGGTTATTTCTGTTATTTCTTTTACACTGCTAAGAAACACATCTCAACTGCCATCCTATCTGCGCCTAACTAATCTTCTAGCCTCTTCAAAATATAATGTTAAGACTCATCGGAATTAACAGATATGTTTGTAACAAATACATATTTGTTACATGTGTTTTTCCCAAACAGTTATATATTAGAACCCACTATACATTGAATATACAAAATAATTTTGTACTAGTGACTATAATAAATGTGATGAGCATGAAGTCACATAGATGGGTGGACTTAAGTTATACAGCAGCCAGAACTGTCTAAAAAAGTTGTGAGATCAAGACTCAATGACTGAGCAAAATTCTATGGAAATAAAGCAGGGACATCTGTGAGTAAAGCAGGGGCATCTGTGATTCTCTGCTCAATAATGTCCCTACCCTCTTTTAACAACACCTCCTTGAGTGCAGGATTTCTTTTACTCCTTGCTGCACTTCCTGCAGTACACCTAGCAGCTGGCCTGTACAAAATAATTAATACCAACATGTCTGCTATCTGGAGTCAATGGCAAATGTCTTGTATATTGCATTTCAGGAGAGATAAAAACAATAATTAACCTGTAAAATGAAGCTTTGGAAAAATAGTGTGTTGAAAACTGACTCTACACCAGAAAAAAAATGATGTGCTGATAAAGAATATTTTCCCCAAAGATAGTGATATGTGGAAATTATGCATCAACAAACATCTACTTGCCTGATCTGGAACAGAACATGGTAACAGTGTCTAAACTCAGAAAAATCATACTAAGAATTTTAGCAAAAAGTTTCAAAACATCCTTGTGAAAACATCTGTTTGAAGCTAAGAATGACCATCCATACATCTACTGTGCTGCTATGCTGTCATATCAGGGATTACTGCCATAGGGAAGGAGGGGTTAATATTTGATTTTTTTAAAATTTTATGAAATGCAATCAATAGCAAAACTGATTGACACCCATAAACTTAGTATGAATATTCAGTTTTCAGATGCTTGTTAACCTTATTTTATTGCAAAAGCTGATGGAAGTAAGTTAATTCTTCACAAATGGATTATTATGAGGAATTAAGGACATGAACAAGAATATAAATGCATGGATTTGAGAATGAATTATGGCGAGTTTTCTTTGCCTGACCTCAAAATTATTAAACCAGCTTATTCTCAGATAAAATGAATGCATATCTAGAAGTAAAAGCTAGCATTTATATTGACAGAAAGAATGAAAATAGAAAGAAGGCATTACATATTAAAATGCTGAACGCTCTGAATGCATGCAGACAAAATAAAGAAAAATGTGATTTTCCCAATGAATATGCAAACCTGAATAATGATTTAATATTAGTGAAACAGAGGAGCTACAATTTTCCATCCAAAGTAATTGCCTTTGATGATATGCAGGAGTAAAAGAAAGCTTTTAAAAATTTCCTTTTCACCTGGTTAAGCTATCTTGAATAGAGCTCGTAAGCTCTTATGGGGCTTAAAAAATTAAAAAGCACAGAGAATTTCTAGTTGCACTTCCATGTATAGGCATAAATCCACTCACCCTCCTTCATATATTTGTGTGGAAAAAGAAAAAAGAAAATGCTGTGCACTCTCAGCAATATCATTTTGCTATAAATGCTCTTATGCACAAGACTATCTTAACATCTTTTTGTTAGATTATAGCCTTACAATATTTTAATTGAAAAAAATGTGGGTAATTTTGAAGTCAGAGAAACAAAATACCAATTACAAAGAAAACTAATTATTGCCTTATTTTTCTCAGAAGATGTGTTAGTTTAATAGATACACACAATATGGGTCTCTCTTCTCAGTGCAAGACAAGTGGGAATTTCCATAGCTGTGAGGTTGGAGAACAGCTGAGCTGCAAACACACTGCAGAGTCTAAAAGCTCCTGCTGGGACTTCTAACAGGCAGAGCTTTCAGAGATCTGTGCTTTCCTCCCTGCCCCCCCCCCACCCCACCCCCGCCCTGGTAAAGTTACAGCACAGTTACAATGATGTACCAGTGGGGAGCTATGCAGTCAATCTTGCCCCCTAAAGAAAAGAATTATTGATCCTAGAAGGCATGGGAACTAGCATAGCCCTCTTACCAGGAGGTCTACTTCTAGACACAAGAAAGATCCCTGGGTGGTTTGGTTTCTTTTTTTCTTTTTCTCTTTTCCAGGGGTTTCTTTTTAACTTTATACACGAGAATACAAAGCAAACCCAATGATGTGGCCACTAAGAAAATTCTAAAAAGTTTAGAGAAAACTTAGCAGCTCAGTCTCTGTCTCAGATATGCTTATTTCTTTCAAAATGTCAAAACGAGATTTCCCCTCAGTGTTACCAATTTTATTGGTTTTTGTTTGCTTGCTTGATAATGATTTTAATGAATCTGGCAGGAGTAATCACTTCTGGCATATTCATAACTCATGAGATTCTGTTTTCATCATCCAGGAAATTATATAGAAATTCAAACTATAGGGCACTGCTAAGGGTTATATAAATAAAATCAGGAAAGAATATTTATTGTTAGAAAATGCAAGTAAAGAAAAATTTACTATCAAGGAGAATGAATCCTTTAATGTTATCAAGGGCCACAAGGATAAGGAATTAGGCCTGAAAGGAGTCCACTTGAATTTAACTTCATACTAATACACTCAAGAAACATTTAAGTACATATCAAGTGAATAAAATTAACATCACACATGCACTTGTAGAAATTGCAATCTAGTAGGGGTTTATAGACATTAAATTAAAAAACCTTGCAAATAAACATTTAATTAAAAACAATAATTTCTAGAAAGGAAAAGGAAAACTGTGCTGTGAGAGAATTTAATAGGGAGACCTAATTTTGATTGACAGATAAATGAAGGTGTCACCCAGAGAATGAGATTTAAGCTGAGACTCAAAGAATAAGCAGGAGAGAGGCAGGCAGGGAGTGGGAGTAACAGGGAGCAGCATGCATAACCGGGCCAGAGGCAGGAAAGAGCAGGTAACTTTAAAAAAGTGAAATACAATGTGGCTGAGGCATAATGAGCAAGAGATAAAAGTAGAAGGGGTAAGTTGGAATAAGGAGTTCATATTGTAGCCTGAGTGCCATCCAAAGCACTGACACGTTAAGCAGATAAATAGTATGAAGATACAACAAAAATGTATTCTAAAAATGTCACATTGACAGGTTGCTGAGACTGATTTGGAGAAAGGCAAACTTGCAAGCAGGAAAACAGGCGAAAAGCATATCATGATGGTTAAAGGCAATGATGATGCTGGCTTGGCCTACAGTGGTGATGGCACAGATAGAAGTGAGTGGATATGACGAAATTAGGCAATTAAGGAACTTTCAGTGCATTATTTAAGGCAGAATTCTGATGCTGTTCATTGAAGGTAAGAAAGTAGAGAATTAAAGGAGCTAAACTGAAAAACAAAACAAAACTGATGCTAGGAAATGGAGAAGGGGAAGTAGGTATCGGGGACCCTAAGGGCCAATGAAGGATTTTTTTTTTTTTGTAACATATTTTATTGATTTTTTTTTTACAGAGAGGAAGGTAGAGGGATAAAAAGTTAGAAACATCGATGAGAGAGAGACATCTATCAGCCGCCTCCTGCACGCCCCACACTGGAGATGTGCCCGCAAGCAAGGCACATGCCCCCAACCGGAATCAAACCTGGGACCTTTCAGTCCGCAGGCCGATGCTCTATCCACTGAGCCAAACCGGTCTCGGCCCAATGAAGGACTTTTATACAAACCTCTATCCAGTTAACCACTCATTTTCAGGTTCTGAGTAACTGAAGACTATATATATATAGTTTAATTCGTTCCATAACCTTGAGGCGTGGGAAACTATGAGAAGCTCGAGTCGCGGTAAACTGGTAGGTCGTGTGCAGCCGGCTGATGCACACGATTACTCCTATCTCAAATGTTGCTCATATTTCAAAGCAAAAATCACTCGCTCGATGGCTTGGCTCGTATCTCAAAAATCTCGTATGTTAGGGCACTCGTATCTCGAGGTACCAGTGTGTGTGTGTGTATTTTTTTTTTTCTGGAGAAGAGCAGAGTGGAGACTGAAAAACTGAACAGGCAACAGAACAAAAGAAAAAGAGAACTAAATTAGTCAGGGGATAATAATGCCCCAAGCAGAGATAGGGAAATTAGCATGGAGCAGAGCAACTCACACACATGCGCAAATGGCACACACTAGCACCAGTACAGCACAGTGGTTAAAAGTTTTGTCTATGAAGTAAGGATGCCTGGGTTTGAATTCTAAATCTATATAAACTTACTATATAACCTTGGACAAGCTTCCCAGCCTTACTTGGCCTGTTTTATCATCCATAAGGTCGAGTTAATAATAGTATGGATCTCATAAAAAAAAAGAAGTCCACAAACTGAACCAGAGCAATATGTGGTTCTGTCAATTTGGTGATTTCTACTAAATTTTAAGTGTTTATATCTGTGACCCAGCATTTCTGCTTCTAGAAATGTACTCTATACTCACAGAAACTCTCACAAGTACACAAAAACATATGTATAAGGATATCCATTGCGGTATTGTTTATATTAAGGAAAAATGCTGTTGAAAGGGGTTAAATTCCAAGTATCTATGAATAGGAAACTCATTACAAAAATGATTATTCATTATCACAAAGAACATTGTACAAATGTTTAAAAATGAGATCCTAATATTGAAATAAGTCCAAGATACGTTAAGTCAAAAAACAAGTCACAGGACAATAATAAGGGTGATGATGATTATGATAATGTTATCTATGTTAGTTGGTTAGGGAAAAAATCAGAGCAATATATGCCAAAGTATTAACAATAGTTTTCTGTCCTTGGGGGAGGGAAGGAGGTTGATGCAGACTTATGAGAAACTTTCATCTTCCAAAGTATATCTTTCTGTAGTATTTGAGGTGTTGTTGTTGTTTCTTTGTGTTTTTTTTTAATGTCTTTCTTTGGGATATAAACATAAAATAAATATTTTAAAAAATAATAGTATGGATCTCATAGGGTTGTGAGGAAGTCATGAGATGCTATGCAAAATTTGCTTAGCATGGTCTCTGACACTAACTCCTTGATATATTTTGTTTCCATAGTTCATAACAACAATAGCAGTCACATTAAATAAAATATACCTCTTTCTGAGGTTTGACAGAGAATCTATATATATAAAAGCCTAATATGCAAAGTGTCCACTCAAGAATTTGACCTACCAGGAGTTCAATTGCTCGCTATGACACGCGGTGACCACCAGGGGGTGGTGCGGAATGAAGGAAGGCCCTGGCCGGCAGCCAGCAGCTGGGGAAGGGAGGCCTCAGCCAGCAGATAGCAACTTCAGGGACCCTACCCATGTGTGAATTTCATGCACTGGGCCTCTAGCAAATCAATAAAAGACATCATAAGTAGATACAGCATTGTAGGAAGAAGAGATATTGGAAGCTCTGATGCCAAAGTGCATGGAAGAGATTAGGTTGCTTGTAGTAAGTGAAAAGAATGGAGAGGGGAGGGAGAAGACTTGAGGAGGGCAGGTAAGAAATAATAGAGCTGCTATAAAAAAATGAAAGACCACTGAATAGAAACAAGTTAAATAACTGCTGAAATGGCAATGAGAGCCCCGCTGAGGTAAAAGCTAAAATGTTATAAAGACACCAATTCACTGAGTGCACCGAAGAGAACAGGGAGATATAAAGTCAAAGAGTAAGAGGTGGGATGAGAATGCTAAGGAGTGTGGGTTTTATTCTGTAAATTCTGGGGGACACTGAAGGTTTTTGATATAGATGTCATAAAATGACTAGAGATTTTAAGAAGACTACACTAATTGCTTTGATAGTGGAAGAGATCAAAAGCAAGACTTGGAGCCTCTATTCTCATTAATGCTGATGATTATACACATTTCCAAAGTTGTCCTAAACATAGGTTGTTGATAAAACTGGATGGTTAAAGAGTATTTGAGTATATCCACACATAAGTGAATTGAATTTCAACACAGATCAGGAGAAATATGTTTTAGCATAATTTTCATTTTTATGGACCTAAAATATGCTATTTTCAATCTCAGGCTTTCACTTTGGTTTAATAATTGCCCTATAATTCAATTTAATAAACATTTATCAGTTATCTATTATATATAAGATTTATCCTTATCATTGTCAAGCATACATTCTTAAAAAACTGAGGCATATTATTTCAAATATGCAATATATAAGACTAGAGGCCCAGTGCATGGATTCATGCATGGGTGTGGTCTGGCCAGCCCAGACCCAAATGGGGCAGATGTGGGCCTGGCCCATCAGTAGGAGGAGCTGTTGGGAGGTTGGCTGGCTGGCCTGACCTGATTAGGGCTGATCGATGGCTTGGGGGGGAGGGCCGGGCTGAGGGTGGCTAGAGTGGAGGGCAGATTAGGGGTGGGGCTGGCCATGGAGAGGGGCTGTGGGTGGTGGGCTAGTTGCCTCTATCTCCAAATGAAGTGGGGGACCTGATCAGAGGTCAGTGGCCAGGGGAAGGACTGTGGGAGGTTGGCTGGCCAGCCTCACCCCTGATTGGTGTGGGGGAGGGCCAATCAGGGGTGGAGATGGCTGGGGGCAGGTGCCACAGGCTGATCAGGGTGGCGGGGGCCCATTGAAAGTGGGTCCGGCCAGGGGGAGGGGCCTCAGGCAGTTGGCCTGTCAGCCCTGCCCCTGATGGGGTGGGGGATCTGAGGTGGGGTCAGGCATAAGGAGGAACTACAGGAGGTTTGCTGGCCAGTTCTAGCCCGTATTGGGGTAGGGGGGGCAATCAGGGGCCGGGCAGGCCAAAGGGAGGGTCTGCAGGCTGATCAGGGTGGTGGGGACCCATTGGGGGTGGGACCAGATAGGGAAGGGGCTGCAGGAGGTTGGCCAGCCACCCCCCCAATGGGTTAGGGGGGTGATCAGGGGTAGAGCCAGCCTGGGGGAAGGGCAGTGGGCTGATCAGGGGTAGGCCAGCAGGGGGAAAGGCCATGGGAGGGTTGGCCGGCTGGCCCCACCCCCTTGATTGGGCCAGCTTGCTGGCCCCAGTGGTTGTTACAGCATTACAGTTGCTGGGTTTTTATATACTAGTATATAGATGATCTAGACTTTATTTGGCAAATAGTGATTGATACTGCCTTAGAAAATTACCATAAAACCAACTACTTTGTAATGTCTTTGATGTTTTCCCCTCCAGACATGTAGCCATACATGGGGAGAATAAATAAGAGGACCAAGTGACTTCGTGTACAAAATGCGATGATTATTTGCAGTTAGGCACCTAAACAAAAAATCTCTTCCATTTTCTATTTTGCTTTAAGTTCAGAAGGTATATGGCTTCTTATGTCCCCAAACTTTATTTTACCAGTGTGGTATCAAGGATATTCCTCTTAAAGGACTTGCTTGGCAAACTAATACATCTTCCAAGATAAACTACATTCCCCCAAAAAAGGGGGGGGCTTCAGAGAAATTGTGCAGTGTACCTACTGTAAAACTCATCATCATCTGACACAACTGAATTCTCAGATGCTACACAACCTAGTTTCAATTACAATAAGAATTCAAGCAGCTTAGGTTTTAAGTGTGAGCTTTGATCTAGAAAACTTTGGTATTTAATACTGCACTACATTGCTGCTATTTAATAAATAATATTTAGCCAGGTCTGATTGATTTACCTAAATCAAAAATGAGAGAAATCTCTTCCTCAGGCACATTTACATGTTCTAGCCCATCCCAAACATACAGTCCTGATTTGCTTTTCAAGGATTTGAAAGAATCCTCTTAGATTAGTGTGTGCAGTACCATTTCTAAGAATTAATAAATTCTAAATAAGGGCAAGCAGTTAATACACATGTTCAAAAGGAACATTCTCTGTCCCATCTATCACATTGAGACTTTAAAAAGGATTTTTAAATTGCAAAGTACCAAATCGGATCAATTAAGATATATTAGTATTAAAAGGGTCATAAAATATTTTGGATGAAGCTGACACTGTGTTAGACTATTAGGTCTGATGGTAATTTGAAGTCTTCGCAAGCAGATGGAAACTGTTCAGGGAACCAGGGAAAGCTGGCAGTTGTACTAGAACTGCTTAATCCTATTGCCAACAAACTTGTATTGTGCATCTAAATAAAAAAAAAAAAACAGCTCTTGCCGAAACCGGTTTGGCTCAGTGGATAGAGTATCGGCCTGAGGACTGAAAGGTCCCAGGTTCGATTCCGGTCAAGGGCATGTACCTTGGTTGCGGGCACATCCCCAGTAGGGGGCGTGCAGGAGGTGGCTGAACGATGTCTCTCTCTCATCGATGTTTCTGACTCTCTATCCCTTTCCCTTTCTCTCTGTAAAAAATCAATAAAATATATTTTTCAAGACAAACAAACAAACAAACAAAAACAGCTCTTCCTCTGAGAAATTAAATAAATCATTATGCCCTGTTTTCTACTTTTTTTTTTGGTGGCAATTATTTGAATAGTATATTTGGGCAGTACTTAAAACATATAACTGTATTCTTTAATATATGATGTGTACCTAGCCATCTCTTGTGCCCCTTAAAATAAAGAAGGGATAAGTCAACATAATACATTGCAATAGTGATTTAACCTCACTAAAGCATGATGTGTATTTATGAGATCTTTTCCCACTGGAAACAGTGAATTTAAAGCCTTTAGTCAATTAATGACACTCTATAGGAAATCTAAAAATTCTTGTGCTTTTTCTGATACAATATATACCACAAAAAAAATCCAGAATATTGTTAACTATGTAATAAGTACCCTTTTTATTAGCCTAAATTTGGGAGGTTGCAAAATTCTATCACTAAGATCTAAATAGAAAACATATCCATTATAATTATATATATATATATATATACTATTTTTCATATCCTAATTAAAGAGCAGAACTAGTATGGAATAGTTCCTAGAGATATTTTGAAATATTTTATAAAATATAAATACTAATTCCTGTTCAGTGTGGCTCAGTTGGTTGGAGCATTGTTCCATACACAAAAAGGTAGCAGGTTTGATTCTCATTCAGGGCACAAAACCAGGCTGTGGGTTTGATCCCCAGTTGGGTTGCTCGGGTTCCGTATAGGAGGCAAATGATCTGTGTTTTTCTATCACATCTACATTTCTCTCTCTTATTCTCTTCTTCCTTCTCTCTAGAAACAATTAAAATAATTAAATGTTTAAAGAAAATAAATATTAATTTCTTTTTACTTTTCAATGTCATGACAAAATAATAAACAAGGAAGGTTGTTTTTTTGTTGTTGTTTTGCCTGATAGCCAATATTATATTAATTATATAGCTATATAGTAAAACAAAAGAATACAATTGGAATATCTTTCTTTTCACTCTTTCTGATCAGTGTTACCTCCAAGTTGAGTCTGTGGGCCCTTGTGCTAGATACGTACCACAGCTCCAAATTGTTCAGGCTCACAAAGGTCATCATACTCATTCTTCAGCTGCGCTAATTCATTGAGAACCTTCTGCTCTGGAAGATGTTTAACAAGGTTCTAAAAAAAAGTATAAATGTTTAATATTTTATTAGAATTATTAAACATGCATTAACAATTCAAAAAGTGAGAAA
Organism: Lasiurus cinereus; assembly: GCA_011751065.1. Taxonomy (NCBI): domain Eukaryota; kingdom Metazoa; phylum Chordata; class Mammalia; order Chiroptera; family Vespertilionidae; genus Lasiurus; species Lasiurus cinereus. The sequence continues at coordinate 6,560,665 of JAAGEH010000037.1, forward strand.
ACTGAATAGTATATACATTTCTGATTGTGGTTCTGTTATAGTACCAGCTTTCACCCCTCTTCCCAAAAACCTAAAAAAATGAACTACAATTTAATGTGAATATATACTGTATATAGTTACTATGCACTAAATATCAATGTTAAATAAAAAAGATCATATAACAATAAATGACATCACATAGCATTAAATTGGCCAACTTTCTGGGTCTTAAATATGTAACATGATTCTTTTAAATACTTTTATTGATTTCAGAGAGGAAGGGAGAGAAACAGAGAGAGAGAGAGAGAGAGAGAGAGAAAGAGAGAAACATCAATGATGAGAGCGAATCATTGATTGGCTGTCTCCTGCATGCCCCCCACTGGGGATTAAGCCCACAACCCAGGTACATGCCCTTGACTAGAATCAAACCCAGGACCCTTCAGTCCGCAGGCTGATGCTCTATCCACTGAGCCAAACCAGCCAGGGCTATAACATGATTTTTAAGCTTTATTTTCTGTCATGATAATTAACAAAAATACTATGAAGACATTAAATCCTGTGCAACAATAAATAATAAAGCAAATGCATTCTTCATAATTGGAAAAGTTTGGAATCATTTTCAGTCTTATAAACCCACACTAACCCTATAAAAATAATCTCCCATTATACACAATGTCTGTATTTAAATACATAATGCATTCCACTTTAATGAAGACTCAATTAAAAGTGATGAAATCTGGAGATTCCAAAATGGCGGCATAGGTAAACACCTACACTGCTGCCTCGCACAACAATTTCAAAATTACAACTAAAAGACAGAACGGACATCATCCAGAACCACAGGAAAGCTGGCTGAGTGGAAGTTCTACAGCTAGAAGGAAAGAGAGGGGCTCACAGAGACCCAGAGGAGCTGCAAAAAGCTGAGGTACTGAGACGCGCGCGCTGAGAGAGTGGGTGCCCGAGTGCCTGGCTGGCTTTCTCTGGCGGGAAGGAAACAGAGACTCCCAACGGCATTGAACCCCTTATCTTACGACACTAAACCCCAGATCCAGCCGAAACTCAAACGGGGGGAGTTTGGACTGTGAAAAGGGAGAGGTGCACAGAAATTTAAGGGAGTCGCAAAGGATCAGAGGTCTGGTCGCACGGCGCTGTGTGAAGGACAGATTGCTGATTGTGCCACTGGCTTTCGCGAGTGGGCAGGAGACAGACCCTCCCAACTGTGCCACTTCTGAGTCCACTGGGCCCCTCTTATGGGCGAAACCCTGGAGACCTAGACTTGTGTGGTCCTGGTGCGCAGGGGAGCTGGAAAGGCAGCGGTCTAGAAGCACTGCAGGCGCGCACGTGCACAAGGACCGCTCCAGCGATTACCCAGTCACATGAGACTCAGGGGCCGTGGAGGGCGGGGCGACTGGAAGGCAAGGTGGTCCCTTAAGCCCTGAGACTCCACCCCTCCCAAGCTCAAAAGAGGCTTCTGTCCCTTTGCAAGTCTGGTTTCACAAGGCTGAATTCAACACAGAAGTTTTCCCGGCATAGTGAAAATGCCGAGACAAGGGAAGGGATCACAAACAAAAGAAATGGAGGAAAAAAAACGACTGGATAGAGAGTTCAAAACCACGCTTATAAGGTTTTTCAAGAATATGCTAGAAAAGTTGGATAAATTTAGTGAGACCCAAGAGGAGATGAAAAAGGACCAACTAGAGATGGAAAAGGTCCAACTAAAGATGATAAAAGACCAACTAGAAATTAAACATACACTGACTGAAATAAAAAATATTATACAGAATCCTAACAGCAGACTAGAGAAAGGCAAGAATCAATTCAAAAATTTGAAATATAAAGAAGCAGAAAACACTCAACTGGAAAAGCAAGAAGAGAAAATAATCCAAAAATGTGAACATAATAAAGGAGACTCTGGGACAGCTTCAAGCGCACCAACATCAGAATTGTGGGGGTGCCAGAAGAAGAGAGAGAGCAAGATACTGAAAACCTATTTAAAGAAATAATGACTGAAAACTTCCCACATCTGGTAAAAGAAATAGACTTACAAGTCCAGGAAGCACACAGAACCCCATATAAAAGGAATCCAAAGAGGACCACACCGAGACACATCATAATTAAAATACCAAGAGCAAAAGACAAAGAGAGAATATTAAAAGCAGCAAGAGAAAAACAGTTTATTACCTACAAGGGAGCACCCATACGACTGTCAGCTGATTTCTCAACAGGAACGATGCAGGCCAGACGGGAGTGGCAAGAAATATTCAACGTGATGAATAGCAAGAACTTACAACCAAGAATAATCTATCCAGCAAACCTAACATTCAGAATTGAAGGGCAGATAAAGAGCTTCACAGATAAGTAAAAGCTAAAGGAGTTCATCAACTCCAAACCAGTTTTATATGAAATGCTGAAAGGTACTCTTTTAGAAGAGGAAGAAGAAAAAGGTAAAAGACAAAAAATTATGAACAACAAATACATATCTATCAATAAGTGAATCTAAAAATTAGTGAATTAAAAATTTGATGAACAGAATAAACTGGTGAATAGAATAGAATCAGGAGCACAGAAGGGGAATGTACTGATAATTCTCAGGGGGAAAGGGGTGAAGTGTGTACAGGGAGAGACTGGACAAAAATCATACACCTATGGATGAGATCAATGGGAGGGAGCTAAGGGCAGAGGGAGGGGTGGGAGCTGGGTGGAGGGGTGCTATGGAGGGGAAAAAAGAGAAACAAATGTAATCTGAATAATAAAGATTTAATTATAAATAAATAAATAAATAAATAAATAAATAAATAAATAAAAGTGATGAAATCTGATGCATGTTTATGTCTGACTCATAAGATAAATTAATTCATGTCTACCTGGTTTATTTTGGACTTTGGTACAATTCTAATTATTATTGCATTAGCCTGCAAACAACCTATTGGGGACTTTTATAGGATTTTAAAAGACATATGAAAAGGAAAAAAGTAAGAAAGAAAGACTTAAGAATGTAGGGATTGACAGAATGGCAGAGAAGGAAGCCACCACTGAGGTAGAAAGAGTTATTTAAATAAACTGTTTCAGAACTCTGGCACCTGACTGAATATTTACAACAAGGTAAGTGTTTCATGAAGAAAGTCACTGCTGCTCTCTGTTAAGAGAATGACATGTACAAAACAGGCATCATATCCATTCCTCAGCATCACTGTGTGGATAGTTCCTATAGGAGCTGGCTGATGCCAGGGTAGGCAGGAGGACCTCATTCTCTAAACTTTGAGGCTATACGTTTTGGTTGGCTTAGCAATTCCCTGAAGGAACAGTAAAAATGTTTGCCTTGGTTTCTACCCTCTTGTTGTACCAGCTTTCACTATTGGAATCAAGCCGAAGATCTGAATAGACAGAAATAATTCCCCTGCAATTTGGAACTAGATATTTAAGGAAATCTTTGCCAGATCAATGGGTGACATTAGTACTAATAAAACACAAACTTCAGTGACCACACACAATGAAAAGTACACTTTACAAAAAGTGTTTAGAAAAGTCACAAATGTCTATAGACCTTAGCAAATAAAAATAAGCTGTCTGTAAGGAGAGAATCAGATTTCCAGTGTTGTAATGCCAGTTCTCAACAACAAAAATTACAAAGTATGCAAAACAAAAACAACCAGAAAAGTATTGCCTATGCTCAGGAAAAAATAATTTGACAGAAACTCCCCCTGAAGAAACATATAAATTAATCAAATGTAGTATATAACCAAAAAGATATTATCCTGCCAAAATGAAGTTTTGATACATGCTAAAGCATGCATGAACCATAAATGACAGAAACAAAAGGACAAATATTGTATGACCACTTACATATGGTATCTAAAAGAGACAAATTCTTAGAGAGAGTAGAATAGAGGTTACCAGGACCTGGGGACAGAGGGAAATTGGGAGTCGCTGCTTAACAAGTACTATATTGTTTCTGTTTGGAATGATGAAAACGTCTGGAAATAGTGGTGATGGTTGAACACAATGTAAATATACTTAATGTCAAAAATGAGTCACTGGTAAATTTTATGTTATAGATTTTTCTACATTAAAAAAATGAATAGGCAACATATACCATGAGTCCAAGCAGAAACAACTGTATCATGTTCTACTCTAAGTGCTCTTTTGTTCTCTCCATTTATATTTTATGTCCTCCCACTCAATGTTGCATTTCCATTAAGATCTGGACTTTCAATCGCACCCATTTTGTAACTGAGACTAAAGATTTAAATTATCATGTCCTCTGACTTAAAATACTGATATTGATATAATAACACATATCTATAATCCAAGGAAATTAAGAACATCCATTATTTTGCATCACTAATCTCATTATCTTGTATAGAATAAAACTTTAAGTAAATACCAATGTTTTATTTCCATTTTTCCAGAATATGTTTGGTACATGTAAATTATTCACTTGTTTTATAAAATTGATCTCTTTTAATTTTTTTCCCTAAAGTTTGTTATTAAGAAAACAAAGAATCGGTTTGGCAACTTGCCTAATTTTTACTACTGGTTAACTAATTTAGAAAGATGAAGAACATTATTTAAAATTACAAAAAATTATCAATTTTGTATACTTTAAATGTTCCATTTCAATTTTAAGTTTCACCTATATCATAGAATGAATCAAGCTGAAAATAAAATTTTAGCTCAGAATGTAAAATTTGTTAGTTTCTCTTATAGCTACAGGTAACCTATTGACTCATCTTCAGGATACAAACTCCACAGTAGGTAACATCTTTTCTTTCTCTGTTCAGCTCTATGAAATATTTAACGTATTTAGTGGGCTTAGATGTATTCTGATTCTGGATACCATTTTGTGACTGAGTCATAAGCTTATATAACTGCCAGTACTTATAAGGTTCTATTTGCAAATAAGGATTGGAAAGAAACTCATTCTCTCACAGGTGTAACAGACACCGACTACTATTATACTATTTAGTGCTTAATGTGTCAGCTACCTCTAGAATCCCATGTTACAAGTGGCATCAAAACCAATGCTTAAATATACCTAATTTTTACATACAAACTAAATTTTATAGACAAAGATTTTGTATAATATTGGACATTAATATGTTTCTATGTCTATATATTCCTGAATACAAGTGGAAGGTTAAGAAGACAAAGGAGTCCTGGCTGATTACACAGTGGTTAGAGCATCGATCTTTGGATTGAAGGTTCATGGGTTCAATTCCTAGTAAAGAGCACATACCTGGGTTTTGGGTTCAATCCTTGGTTCTGCCATAGTTAGGGCACTTACAGGAGGTAATTAATCAATGTGCAATGTGTCTCTTTCATATGATGTTCCCCTCACTTTCCTCTCTCCCCCTCACTTCCTCCCTTCCACTCTCTCTAAAAATCAATGAAAAAAAATATCCTCACGTGAGGATTTAAAAGAAGACAATGTAGAGAGAGACATAGTGCTACTTATTTCCCTCTACTCTCCTTCAGCTACTAATCAAAAGCATGTCAAGAGAGAAAATGAAAAAAAAATGAAGATGTTCAAGACACAGTTTGAGACTAATGTGGACAGATAGCCCAAGGAATCAGGGTGAAGTCTATTTGTACAGTGGACTAACCTCCTGCCTAAGGGAAGGGCAGTGTGTATCAGAGATTAGCATGGGGCCAGTAAAAAAGGCCTGCATTTTGAAAAGGATTGGGTGTTTTTGAGTGTAGCAAATCTATTTCATAGATATGATTCCAGGCCTGGTCTATTCACACAGTTATATGTCTGGGTGCTGTGGAAAGGAAAATTATGTGATGAGCATTGCTTTGGTACCTTCTAATCAAGTATGCTTAAAAATGAGAAAATAGAAGAAACACGTTTCTACACTTTGCCACAGAACACCCCAAACCTGTAGCACCTAGAGTGATGCAGGACACATCAGCTATGCCCAATAAGAAACTCTTCTCTCTCCACACTAGCTCCAGGAGAGGGTTCAAAATAGAAGATGAGGGAAATCAATCCCACAGCTACTACATGGAAGCTGACACAAATCATGGAATGTGCAAGTTATTTCCTGACACATCTGGAATCATCTAATGTAGGGACTTTGAAAATAGTTAAGGTCCTGCAAGAGCAAGAAAAATAGAGATGAACTGATGTGAACTGGACTTTATTTCTTTAAAATATGTTTTTTATTGATTTGTTTTTTGAGATACAGAGAAGAAGGGAGAGAGAGTAATATCAATAAGAGAGAAACATCAATTGTCCACCTCTTGCATGCCTCCTTACGGGGATTGAGCCAACAACCTGGGCTTGTGCCCTGACCTGGAATCAAACCAGCGACCACTCCGTGCATGGGGCAATTCTCAACCAACTGAGCCACACCAGCCAGGACAGGACTCTGTACTTCAAAAATTTTAAATAACTTTTGACTTAGGTACCTTACTGATACTATCACTACATATATACATATATTCTCTAAATAGTAAAGATGAGTCCACACACCCTCTACAATGTAAGGGAACAGCTGTTCCTAAGAGCACAAGCTAGAAATTATGATTTTTGAAATACAACTTAGATTCTTACAGAGTTAATAGGTAAATATGCCCACCAATTTCTCCCTCCCACAGCTCCTGGTTACTACTGAGCAGTTTCTTTCCAATATTTCAAGATTTGTGTTTGAAAGATCAATTCTGGGTCAATATGAAAGTTTGATCCTTGAAAATGTCAATGAGCTGTAATTCACAAAGAAAACAACAAAGGGGAAAGCAGTAACTATATCACCAAATAAGCAGATTTTTCTTCACCTTTTATGTATCACAAATTCAGTTTCTGATAACTGTTATCTAAAGAATTTCTCCTAACAGACCCTGGGTTTTTAACTACTTTTTACATTTCTTCAATTACTCTATAACACTTTCAAAACTTTATTTCCTTTAAATGTTAATTGCATACTTAAAGGTTAGTTAAGTGAAGGTATTGTACCATAATGCCCTTTCCTTCTTGCCAAAACATAACCTTTCTTTTTTATCTTATATCTCATTAAGTCTTTTTTGTAGTAGGAGAGCGGAGTTAGGTTCACTGTGATTAAGTCTATCATCTTCCACATATATGAATTGGGGCCAATATTTCTTTTAAAAATTTATTATTTACTAAAGTCTATAAAATATATTATAGCACATATACAAAATGTTATATCCGCTATATAAACAGACATATAAAACAGTATGATTTTTATTTATGTTGACAAATATTTTATTTTTCTAAAAATCCAGATAAGAACTATTTCCCCAAAGTCTTGGCAAAATACCTGTGACCTTAACACAAACCTCCCCATTTAACCTGGTCAAAAAACTCAATCCCTTAACTATTGTAAGTTATTCAATACTTCCTTAAGGCATATTTCTTAAATTAAGTGTATTTAATTTTCTGATATCACATTCACGTGTTCTTGTTTTTTCCTTTGAGTTGAATGGCAAAAACTTTGATCCCAGGTCTGGTTCTATACTGTTTTTATGTTTCATCCACTCAGCTCAAATATACTAGCTGCCAACTACAAGATTGTCATCCCGTTAAGCACTGGAGAACCTGCCCTCACACAGATGATAGGTTAAAAGGGCCATGTATATACCTGCTGACACTGTAGAACCATAGTCAACATATGACTAAAAGTAATTTGTGTTGCAGTTTATCCAAATTGCGTTTCTTGTCAGATGCTCATGCTACAATTCTCTCCTTTTGGTTAGAAACTGCTAACATTTTTGTAACTCCTAAAAGAGACTCCATGAGCCCCTAAGAGTATGTTAAAATGCTGCTTGGCTAGACAAAAAATTCAGGGGGAGATTTTCTAGCCCTCTTCAGGGAGCCATTCCTTTCAAAAAGAATTAATTGACAGGAAGACATACAAGCCCTGCCTGGGTAGCTAAGTTGCTTAGAGTGTCATCCTGATACCCTAAGGCAGTGGTAGACACACTTGGGCTTGTGAACCATGGTTTGCAGAGCCATGGTGTGCCGCTCTGTTGACTAATGAGTTTGCTGATCACTGCCCTAAGGTTACGCATTCCATACCTGGTCAGGGCACATACAAGGATCAACCAATGAATGCATAATTAAGTGGAACAACAAATCAATATCTTCTCTTCTCTCTTCTCTCTCTCTCTCTCTCTCTCTCTCTCTCTCTCTCTCTCTCTGTCTCTCTCTCTCTCTCAACTTAAATAAATAAATACACATAAACAAGCATTGAAAACCTAGATTAGAAAAATCACAACCTTGGAATATAACAATTGTGTGTTGAAAGAGGCAGCCTTTAGAAAACCTTCCTACCTATTTAATCTTCAACTTGGCCCAGGTAAAAACAAACAACAACTTTTCCTAAAGAAATTACATTACATTCTGAGATTTAACATTAACTCAGTTCCTAGTAGGCTCATCAACTCTCCAAGGATCAGCATCACCTCAGTGCTCATGTCAAATGAACAGTTCCAGCCCTCACCACTCTGACCCACCTTCAACCTTCCATATTTCTAATTGAAAGTCCCACCTAGATGTCCCATCACTAACACAAACTGAATAAATCTAAAGGTGAATTCATCCTCATTCTCTTCCCCCACTCTTATTAGCTTCTCCTAATGGCCCAACTCTGCTCGTAGGACTGGCATCCTATCCATTTTCTAAGCTTTCAAACTGGCAGTGATCACTCAGTCACAAGTTTGGTGATTCTTTCCAGCAAAATCTTTTGGGCTGAACCCTTCTTTGAAATTCTACAGCCAAAAATCTTGGTCAGAAAAAATCACATGGCATCAAAACATTTCCTACTTTCAATTCAATTAAATTATTCAAAGTGTTCTACCTCTGCAGTAGACCAATGGAAATTGCAGACATATTTACAACTTTTATAATTTATAAAAGGTCTACTTTGTACATAAAAATTTTGACTCCCATTAAAGTCATGATCTTATTTGCAGAAAAAAATGTATTGCTTACTGAAGTAATTTAAATGATTTTCAGTTAATGTAAAGATAATTATTGAAAGCATTCCCTGGATGCTAATTATTTTCAATTTTATTTGTACCACTTTATACTCAAAAATAAAAATCAGAAATAATATTAAACCTAAAAGGTGATTTTAAAAATTAAAAATATAGAACATATAGAGTGAAATACTCACTATGGATATTGAATAGCATATGAGGTGTGTATGCCCATGTCTAAATGTAATATATCCTGCCTAAGTATAATATCCATATTATTATTATTTTATAAATTATATATCTTTCTTATATTTTAAATTAACACATTTCAAATAAAACATTTTTCATTATAAGAGGCCAAACAGATATTCTCAGATACATAATAGATTTGCATTACCTAAAACAGGTAATAAGTGTACAATATCCTGTTTATGCTATACTCTACTTTCTTTGAATATCACTTTACTATGACCATGCTCCTACAAACAAAGGCAATGATGTATTACTATAAAATATTATATACAGATGTTTTCAAATCTGAATTCTACTCTAACAAAATGATCTAACAAGCAAAATAGAGACAAACCCAAAGCTAGAGAGCAGTCTGACAGCTGTCAGGGGGAGAGTGAATGGATTTGGGGGAAAAAGAAATAGAGAAAAAAAACTCATGGACATGTACAACAGTGTGGTAATTGGCAGAAGGAGGCATGCAAAGCGGGTATAAATGGTGATGGATGGAGATTTGACTTGAGGTAGTGAACAGTACAATACACAGATGATGTATTATAGAATTATATAACAAAAAACCATACAATTATACTAACTAATGTCACGCCAATAAATTCAATAAAAAGAAAAAATAAATTTAAAAAATAAATAAAAATTAAAATAAATAATTTCCACAGAGAGTCAACAATCACTAATTCACAATGAAAAATAATACAGATAACACAGAAAGAAGCAAACAGTAAGAGTAGGCAAAAACAAAACAGGCTTATAAAGACATAAGATATACTATTTGAAAAAAAAAGAATCTGTAGATATAAGAAACATAATAACTGACATTAGAAAATAACAATTAAATTTAAAAAAATAATTGTAGCTATTCCTCATAGAAATTATAAATTTCCTCTGCAACATGTCATATTTGCAAGCATTTTAACATTGACTTATCATAGTTCCCCCCACTCCATCCCTCCAATCCCCCATGGCTTGCTGCCCTGCCCGCTCTTGTAGCTCTCCACTGGAAGCTTTTTGATGACTTCTTCAATTTTTTCCGTAGTTATTGTACTATTGAGATGTTTAGATTCTTCATGATTGAGTTACAGAAGATTATATTTTTCAAGGAGTATGTCCATTTCCTGCAGGTTGTCCAATTTGTTGGAATGGAGTTGTTCATATCATTTTTTAACAATCCTTTGTATTTCCGCAGGGTCTATTGTTATATCTCCTCTTTCATTTCTGATTTTATTTATTTTGGGTCTTCTCCCTTTGCTTCTTGGTAAGCCTGGCTAGAGGTCCATCAATCTTGTTTATCCTTTCAAAGAACCAGCTCTTGTTTTGTTGATCTTTTGTATTGTTTCTTTGGTCTCTATGTTGTTTATCTCTGCTCTGATCTTTACTATTTCCTTCCTTCTGTTTACACTGGGCATTTCTTGTAGCTCTCTTTCTAGCTCTTTGAATTGTAGAGTTAGGTAATTTATTACCATTGTTTCTTGTTTTTTTGCAGAAGGCTTGTAGAGCTATGAACTTCCCTCTAAAGACTGCTTTTGCTGTGTCCCATAGATTTTGGATTATTGTGTTTTCATTGTCATTTGTAGCCATGATGTTTTTTATTTCTTCCTTGATCTGATTACCCATTCATTGTTTAATAGCATGCTGTTTAGTCTCCATATGTTTGATTTCTTTGTATTGTTTTTATTGTAGTTGATTTCTAGCTTTATGCCACTGTGATCTGAGAAAATGCTTGATATGATTTCTTTAGTCAATATATTTTATTGTTTTTTTACAGAGATGGAGAGGGATAGAGAGTTAGAAACATCAATGAGAAAGAGACATTGATCAGCTGCCTCTTGCACACCCCCTACTGGGGTTTTGCCCACAACCAAGATACATGCCCTTGACCGGAATCGAACCTGGGACTTTTCAGGTCCACTGAGCCAAACCGGTTTCAGCTTGATATGATTTCTATCTTCTTGAATTTGAAGAGTCTTTGTCTATGACCTAACATATGTTCTATCTTTGAAAATGACCCATGTGCACTTGAGAAGAATGTATATTCTGTGGCTTTGGGGTGAAATGTTCTGAAGATGTCAATTAATTCCATCTGGTCTAGTGAGTCATTTAGCATTGATGTTTCTTTGCTGATTTTTTTTGTTTAGAGGATTTGTCCAGTGGTGACAGTAGGGTATTAAAGTCTCCTACTATGATTATATTGCTGTCAATCTCTCCCTTGATATCCTCCAGGAGTATTTTTATGTATTTAGGTGCTCCTGTATTGGGTGCATATATGTTTACTTCTTGTTGGATTGTTCCCTTTAGTATTATGAAGTGGCCTTCCTTATCTGTTATGTCCTTCACTTTGAGATCTACTTTGTCAGATATAAGTGGTGCTTACCCCAGATTTTTTTTTCCATTTCCATTTGCCTGAAAAACTGTCTTCCATCCCTTCACCCTCAGTCTGTGTGCAGCTTTTTTTTCTGTAGTGGGTTTCTTGTAGACAGAAGATACATGGATAATATTTTCTTATCCAATTTGTTACCCTATGTCTTTTAATTGGAGCATTTAATCCATTTGCATTTAAAGTTATTATTGAAAGGTACTTATTGGTCACCATTTTATTCTTTACCCCTGTGTTCCTTCTTTGCTTCCTATTACTTTTTCTTTTCTTTTTTACAGCAGACCCTAAGAATAGGAACAAGGCAGGGATGCCCACTCTCACCACTCCTGTTCGACATATTAATGGAAGTATTAGCCATTGCAATTAGACAAGTAGAAGAAATAAAAGGCATATAAATTAGAAAAGAAGAATTAAAGCTGTCCTTATTTGCAGATGACATGATACTGTACATAAAAAAAACAAAAGACATCATCCAAAAACTATTAGACCTAATAATGAATTTGGTAAGGTAGTAGGATACAAAATTAATACCAAGAAATCTATGGCATTTTTATACACTAATAGTGAACTTACAGAAAGAGAGACTAAAAAGCAATCCATTTACCATCACACCAAAAAAATTAAAATACCTAGGAATAAACTTAACTAAGGAGGTAAAAGACCTATATGCAATAAACTACAGGATACTGAAAAAAGAGATAAAGGAAGATGTAAACAGATGGAAGAGCATACCATGCTCATGGATTGGGAGAATCAACATCATTAAAATGTCCATAATACTCAAAGCAATCTATAGATTCAATGCATTACCTATTAAAATACCAATGACATATTTCACAGACCTAGAAAGAACTCTCCAAAGATTCATCTGGAACAAAAAAAGACCCCAAATAGCCACAGCAATCCTGAGAAAGAAGAATAAAGTAGGTGGGATCTCAATACCAGATTTCAAGCTGTATTACAAAGCAACTCTTCTCAAAATAGCCTGGTACTGGCACAAGAACAGACACATAGACCAGTGGAGTAGAATAGAGAATCCAGATATCGACCTAAACCACTATGCTCAATTGATATTTGACAAAGGAGGCATAAACCAAAAAGGAGTCAAGACAGTCTCTTCAATAAATCGTACTGGGAAAATTGGCCAGATAAATGCAAAAAAATGAAACTAGACCACTGACTTACACTATACACAAAAATAAACTCCAAATGAATACAGGATTTAAACATAAGACTTGAAACCATAAAAATACTAGAGGAATCCATAGGCAGCACAATCTCAGACATATGCCAAAGGAACTTCACTGATATTGCTCAAAGGGCAATGGAAGCTAAAGAGAAAATAAACAAATGGGACTATATCAAAATAAAAAGCTTTTGTACAGCAAAAGAAACCATCAACAAAACAAAAAGAAAGCCCACTGTATGGGAGGACATATTTGCAAATGTTATCACTGATAAAGGTTTAATCTCAAACATCTATAGGCAATTTATACAACTGAATAAAAGGAAGACAAATGATTCAATTAAAACAAATGGGAAATGGGCCTAAATAGAATCTTTTCAAAAGAAGAAAGAAGTAAAGCCAAAAGACTCATGAAAACATACAAAGTCACTAATTATCTGAGATATGCAAATCAAAACCACAATGCGATACCATCTCACACCTGTCAGAATGGTAATCATCAACAAATCAACAAACAAGTGTTGGCAAAGATGCAGAGAAAAAGGAACCCTCCTGTACTGCTGGTGCGAATGCAGACTGGTGCAGCCACCTTGGAGAAGAGTATGGAGTTTCCTTAAAAACTATAAATGGATCTCCCATTTGACTCAGCAATCCCACTCTTAGGAATATATCCTAACAAACTAGAAACACCAATCAGAAAGGATTTATGCACCCCTATGTTCATAGCAGCACAATTTACAATAGCTAAGATTTGAAAACAGCTTAGATGCCCGTCAGCAGATGAGTGGATCAGAAAACTATGGTACATCTACACAATGGAATACTATGCTACCATAAAAAAGAAGGAACTCTTACTATTTGCAGCAACCTGGATGAAACTGGAGAGCATTATGCTAAGTGTAATAAACCAGTCATTGAAAGAAAAATACCACATGATCTCACTCATTTATGGATAATAAAGAACATTATAAACTGATGAACAAAAAGATAGATACAGAGGCAGTAAATTATCAGAGTATCAAATTACAGTGGGAAGGTTAGAGAGAGGTGGGGTAGATAAGACATCAACTAGAGGACTTGTATGCATGCATATAAGCATAACCAATGAACATAGACACTGGGGGTTAGGGTATGCATGGGAGTAAGCGGGGCAATACATTAATAAAAAATTTTAACAAAAGAAAAAAAAAGAAAAAGGAGGCATATGTAATACTAGTAGTAATACTTTAAACAATAAAAATTTAAATAAATAAAAAATAAATAAAAAGAAAAAGAAACTGGCCATTATACACAAAAATCAATCCAAAGGAGATTCAAAATTTAAGCATAAGACATGAAACTGTAAAACTACAAGAAGAATACAGAGGGAAAAGCTTCATGATATTAGTTTTGGCAATTATTTCATGTATATATTACCACAAGCACAAGCAATAAAAGCAGATATAGACAAGTGGGACTACATCAAACTAAAAAGCTTCTGCACAGTCAAGAAAGCAATCAACAGAAAAGACAAAAAACAGAATGGAAGAAAATATTGGCAAATCATAGATCTGATAAAGGCTTGTTCTCAAAAATACAGGGTGGGGCAAATGTAGGTTTACAGTTGTGTGTATGCAGAACACAAGAGTTTATTATTGCATTATTATTTATTAATTATTGTAGTATTGTCTACACAAATAACTATAAGCCTAATTTTGCCCCACCCTGCATATAAGAAATTCCTACAATACAATGGTAAAAAGCCAAATATCTGATTTTTATAAATGAACAATGAACTTGAATAGATATTTCTCCAAATAAGATATATAAATGGCCAACAGGTACATACAAAAGGTGCTCAATATCTCTAATGATCAGGGAAATGCAAATTAAACCTACAATGAGATATTGCCTCACACCCATTAGGATAGATATTATAAAAAAGCAAACAAACAAAATAAGTATTGGCAAGAATGTGGGGAAATTTGAAATCATGTATATTGTTAGTAGGAATATATAATGGCACTATATAAGCTGCCATGTGACACAACATGGAAGTCCCTCAAAACATTGCAATTATAACTGCTATATGACCTAGCAATCTCACTTCTGGGTATTTAGCCAAAATAACTAAAATCAGTATCTCGAGGATCCCATGTTCCCTACAGCATTTTTCACTACAGCAAAGATAATGGAAACAATCCAAATGTCCACTGACAGATGAGTACATAAAAAAAATGTAGTGTGTACATATATACAATGGAAAATTAGTTAGTCTTAAAAAAAGAAGAAATTCATACTATTTGCGACAACATGGATGGATCTGAAAGAAATTATGCTAAGTTCAACAAGTCAGTCACAGAAGGACAAATACTGCATGATTCCATTGATATGAAATATGTAAAATAGGCAAACTTACAGAAAAGAGTATAGAAGGGTGACTATCAGAGGATGAGGGGAGGAACAAATGAGGAGTTATTCAAGGGTTACAAAGTTATAGTTATATAAAACAAGT
The DNA here is from genome assembly GCA_011751065.1 of Lasiurus cinereus. Taxonomy (NCBI): domain Eukaryota; kingdom Metazoa; phylum Chordata; class Mammalia; order Chiroptera; family Vespertilionidae; genus Lasiurus; species Lasiurus cinereus. The sequence continues at coordinate 6,575,884 of JAAGEH010000037.1, forward strand.
AACTTCTAGAAATCTGTGTAAAATACTATGCCCATAATTAAACACATAGTACTGTATAATTAAAAAAAATTAAGAGTGTATATCTAATATCACAAACACCAACAATAAAAAGTAAATAGACATTTGGGAGATGATTTACATGTTTATTACCTTGATGTGGTGACAGTATCATGACTATATACATATGTGCAAACTTATCAAATTGTATACATTAAATATGTGCAGTTTTTATGTTTTGTTTTATTATGTTATTTCTTGTTAATCATCACCCGAGGATATTTTTCCATTTTATTTTTGTAAAGGGAAAGAAGAAGAGGGGGAAATATAGAAAAGAACATAAATGTGAGATAAACACATTAATTGGTTGCCTCCTGCAAGTAGGGAGAGAGGATGCTGCAACCAAGGTACATGCTCTTGACAGAGGTTAAACCTGGGAACCTTTGATCTGCAAGCCAATGCTCTATCCACTGACCAAAACTGGCTAGAAAATATGTACAGTTTTTATACATCAATTATATCTCAGTAAGCTAGGAGGGGAAATGGTGCCTGGGCCTCATCCCTAGAAATTATGATTAAATTGTTCCGGGGAGAGTTCCAGGCAATAGTATTTTTCTAAGTTTCCTTAAAGGATACTAATACACAGCTAGATTTGAGACTTGGTTATTTAAAACAATGGGCATCTTCATGCAGTGTTGGTAGGATTATATATATAACCACTCCAGCAGCTTAAGCTCTACAGCAGTGGTTCTCAACCTGTGGGTCGCCAGCAGGGTCGCCTAAGACCATCAGAAAACACAGATATTTACATTATGATTCATAACAGTAGCAAAATTAGTTATGAAGTAGCGATGAAAATAATTTTATGATTTTGGGTCACCACAACATGAGGAACTGTATTAAAGGGTCTCAGCATTAGGAAGATTGAGATTCACTGACCTATGGGATGGAAGGACATGTGCAAAGGCCTGGAGAAAAGCAAAGGTAAGTCAGGTACAGATTATTCAAAACTTGCAGAAATTCACCAAACCTTTGAGGTTAACTGAAATTGATTTTTAGACAGAGTGAAAGGGAGAGGGAGAGAGAGAAATGTCAATGTGAGAACGAAGGAATTATCAGCTGCCTTCTATACACTTCCTACAGAGAATCAAGCCTGCAAGACAGGCATGTGCCCTGATTAGGAATCGAATCTGGGATCCGTCAGTCTGCAGGCCGATGCTCTATCCAAACCAGCTGGAGCACACGGACCAGGGATATCCCCACCATTTTTATAGGCAAGACATTTAAGACTAAGACAAGTGACTTCGCAAAACTGCACAATCTGAAATCCAAATACAATGCTGACAGTATTGTAAGAAAAAAAAATACACTGAAGGGTAATAACTCCAAAGAAATGATGTAGCAATTACTCACAGCTCTCAAGAAGAAAAGCTGATACCTTATTTGCTTTTCCTGAGAAGCAGCTAATCTTTCAACTCTGTTCAGCTCTAGGCATTAAAGAGAAATTATAAAATGAAGGCCAAAATATTTTCTCTTGTTTTTCTCACAAAGCTGTAAGACTTGATTTCATTAAAAGGTTCTATCATTTTCCAAGCTTCATAGTGGATAAAACAAATGATAGTCTTATTATTATTTGAACTACACTTTCATTTTACTAAAGTGCTATGTAATAATGCAAAAATGGAATCCACTGGCCCTTGTATTGCATTAAGTAAAATTAAGTCTATTTCTTGGCACCTAATTATATATTTCACATCACAAACAATAATGAATGTCAAGGAAGACATTTATAATGCCTTCTAATACTGGAACAAGATATTTTAAAAGGATAATTTAATTTCTACTATGATTTCTGATGATAGACATTTCACACAGTGTTTAATTAGGAAACACTCTGTGACTTTTTATTCCTGTCCAACAGAGAACTCCAGGAACTACTCACCATCTGCATAGTACAACAGAGAAAATGGGTCAAACAATAGGGGTAAAAAAAGAAATCAATGAATTGGGCTTCATATGGACTGAGTTGTGATCCCATATTGGCTGTCTGACAGAATCCTCTTTAAGCCAGTTTCTTTTTCCCCATTCCTGACTGTCATACAGCAAACCCATCTTCTTATTTCTGGCCAACCATAAACACTACTGAAGCCACACTTTAGCATTGTCAGATAAGTTTATTAGCCCCTAAATATTAATTATCTTTTGTGAGTTCTTATTAGAACAAATACCAATATAATATAGGCAAAAAACAAGACAAAAAACAAGAAAAATTAATAAAATACAGATGGTCGATATCCTTCCTTTTAAAAAAGAATTACTGGTTCCAAAATGTCAATCCTGCCAAAGATGAGGAACCCTTTCTTAAGCATGTGCTTTCAATACCTGTCAAATACTTTACAATTTATATATTGTGTAATATTTTAAGACATACAAAACTATATACATAAAACAATGACTCTATGTGCTCACTACTGAGTTTAATAAATAAAAAGCATCAAACTCTCTTGTGCATTCCTTTCTGACTGCTTCTCTAAAATATTTTTTTTAAAAATTAGGTAAGATATCTATTATGTGCCCAGCCAGTGTGGCTCAGCAGTTGCATGTGGATCCATGCACAAAGAGGTCACCAATTTGATTCCCAGTCAAGACACATGCCAGGGTTGCAGACTTGATCTCCATGAGGCAGCATACAGGAGGCAGCTGATCAATGATTCTTTCATCATTGATGTTTCTCTCTCCCTCTCCCTTCCTCTCTCTCTAAAATCAATAAAAAACATATTTTAAAAAATCTATCATGCTATATCTATACGTATTATACTGTGATAAAATATGCCACAGCATGTTAACTATAGTATCTTATGATAAATTATACTATAAATACCATATGACTATAATAGATTTGACATTAGGCACATTTCTACTTGACACAGAAGACCTAGAATTACCAGGTGTACTGGTTAATAATGTGGCTTTTGTAATAAAAGAAAACACAATAATTTCAAGAGAAATATCAAAAGTGCTTTATTCAAAGTAATGTCCATCACTAGGTACACATTTCCCCCAACTTACAGGTAATTTGTGGATACCATCCCAATAGAATGTTTCTTGTTTTGAGGCAAACCATTCAGAGACCCAATTTTCCACTTCTTTGTAAATTTTGAAGTGATTCTCAGAAAGTGCATGTGCCACCGATCATAACAAATAGTAATCTAAAGGAGCAACGTCTGGTGAATATAGCGAGTGGGTTAATACTTCCCAGGCAAGATCTTTTAATGTTTCTTCAACTAATTTTGAAGTGTGTAATGGTGTGGTATCATAAAGCAAAATTACTTTGCCATGTCTTCTGGCCCATTCTGATCTTTCCACGATCAAAGCATAGTTCAAATTGATTATTTGTTGTCAGTAGCGATCAGTATTAAGGGTTTTACCTGGTTTTAGAGGCTCATAATACACCACACCTTCCTGATCCCACCAAACACAGAGCATTGTCTTCTTTCTGAAGGGATTTGGCTTTGCAATTGATGTTGACGGTTGACCTGGATCAACCCATAATTTTGTGCATTGGAGGTTTTCAAAATAAATCCACTTTTCATCACCAGTCACAATTCCATATAAAAAAAGACTTTCTTTTGTGCTGCTGAAGCAACATTTTACTGATGACTTTGGTTTTCCATTGTCTTTCATTCAGTTGATGTGGCATCCATTCTCCTTCCTTTAAAATCTTTCCCATTGCTTGTAAATGATTGGAAATGGTTTGCTAAGCAATGTTGGATCATTCTGCAAGTTGTTTTGTCAGTTTGACACACATCTTCATCCAGTAATGCTTGTAATTTTGTTGGTCTTAAAACTTTTTTAATTGACCTGGACGTTCATTGTCTTTCACATAAAAACCATCACTTTTAAAGCACTTAAATCAGTGTTCACAAGTATCTTGAGATGTAGCATGTTTACCATAAGCTTCCTGAAGTACATGATAACTTTCAGCAGCACTTGTCTTCAAAATAATGAATTAAAACTTCACACAAATGCTCTTTTTGGTACAGAATTCGACATTTTAAGCATAAAAATATGTATGATGTTAACATATTCAGAAAATTTGACATATGAAGTTTGGAAGCTTGTTCTCAATATAACAAAATAGCATACACATCAAATCGCATATATATCAACACGTGTGTAACTCCATCTATTGAAAAAAATCCACATCATTAACCAGTATGACTGGTATAATAGAATTTTGCAAAAACCATATGGGAAGTAAAAACTTATTCCTTGTATATAGAAAGGAATGTTTTAATTACGTTACTTGCTGATTATACATCAGAGAGCAAGTGATTTTACAAGTATACAATTACAAAGAACTTATAATTTACATGATTAGCCAATAATCTTTATATTCCAATCAGGTTATATAATAGAAAAAAAGAGTTAGAAGATAGTAGAAAAAGATGGTGGAGTTGTTCTACATTGTTTGTTTCATCAAGGGTTTTGGAGCCTGGACACTTTGCCCTCCATTTCTCTTGGGCTTAAGGATTTCTGCATTTTGTCCAGAGGTAGCAACACAACTACAAGTTAGAGTAGGAGTTTGAGTCTATCCTTGTTTTTTATTTCCTAGTTCAGGGTTCTGGAAATCTATGTGAGGAAAATGAGGGCACTTTCAAAGTTATATAATTACAAAGGAATTCTGGTTTACCAAAATATCACCTCTCTTCAATAGACCCAATTAATCTATGAAAGAACTAGAATTTTAATGAAATACTACTATGGCATAAAGTCTACATGACAGTATAAAATATGATATTCTGAGGCCACACCTTGCTCAACTATTAATAAGTCTTTGTTCAAAGTGCAAGTTGGGTAATTTTTTTTGAATTTTTAAAATGTTTTTAATAATTCCATTAGTACAAGAAAAAATTATTGTTCAAAGCTACCTTTCCTTTCCTTGTTAAATGTCTGTTATTATGCATGGACAACACCATAAGCAGTAATGGTGACAAATAAAATAGTACTAATCAACAAAAAGCAGAGGGAATAAAAGAAACAGTCATAACATTTGCTTGGAATAGGTCTGATTTGAACAACAGATTGAACGTAGCAAACAAGAATGAAAGAAAACTTCAGTGAAGAAAAGTCACAGAAAAATAAAATCACTCAACCAGTTAGAAGCAAAAACATTAAAAAGAAGAGCAGTTCATGGATAAAAGTACATTTATACAGCAATACACTTGCCACAAAATAACTATTTATTCCATTTTTATGAGAAATGGGCAAGAACTGTTTTATGATTGCTACTATTTCATGTTCTCTAGAGAATTATAAAAATGAGCGTGGTGAATACGAGTTGTTATTTAAGAGAAAAATGTTTCCAAATTCTACAGTACTAATGCCATTATAGCCTTAATTGATATACTTGTATTCTTCTAGTGCGTGAATGAACACATGCAGACTCACAGCCTGCATAAAATACAGATGGTCAATAGCCGCATAAATAGATCAACGATTACAAAGATGGATAGAGGAGACAAAAACGAGCTCTACAATTACACATGCATGAACTTACTGACTATAAGAATAATTATACTCCAGAACTGGTTAATTGAGGGAAGTTGAAGAATCTTTTTTCCCCTGCAGAATCGATAGATACCCATCTATCTTTGATGACTTAGGAGTAACCTTGTCTGGAATCAAGAAAATGGAGTCAATGACCTTGGCTTCATTCTAATAATTTTGTCAGAACCCAGTAATAAGTTGTAGAGATCATATAAATCTATTTTGAGATGTAAAATAACATTTCGAAAAACATAATGCTGAGGCTACTGGCAAACCACACACATTGGGTTCAATGCTGAATGCGTGAAAGTGTTTCAGAAAAGTAATAGCACCACTGTAAGTGGAAATTAACAGGGTGATGGAGCGCAAGCTGGACAATTCCCAGGCAGGTATTGCAGAAACACATCTATGGAGCTATTTCTGTAGTTTCCAGCTATGAGGAAAATACACTACAGCTGTATTTCACCAATGGGTTATTATTAAGAAAGACTAATTAAACTTATTTTTATTTAAAAATTATTTAAAATGAGAAAAAGAAAGAAAGGGAAGTTAACAAAAATTTCAAAACAAGAAGGAAGGAGGGATCAGAGAGAGGGAGGGAAGGAGAGAAGGAGAAAGGAAAGGTCATAAAAACTGAAGAAGATTGAGGGGGAGTAGAAAATAGGGCAAATAGGACACTAGACCATTGAATGACCAGTAGATGCATCTGTCCCTTAAAAATTAGGGAGACAGCCCTGGCATTATTGCTCTGTTGGTTGGGTGTCCCATTCACCCAGAGGATGCCGGTTTAATTACTGGTCAAGGCACATGCCCAGGTTGCTGGCTCAATCTCCAGTAGAGGGTATGCAGGAGGCAGCCAATCAATGTTCCTCATTTATGTTTCTCTTTCTCTATCAATAAAAATAAATTAAAAACCACATTATTTAAAAAATCAATTAAAACATTTTTTTAAAAAAAGGGAGACAGATACCAAAATCAATAAATAGAATGTTTGCTTAAGAAATACAGGTGTCTGGCATATTGCATGGTTACTTTTTAAAAAGAACTACATGAAAATAACAACTGTTTAAATTAACTCACTGTAATTCAGAATATCAAAAAGTAGCATTTCCCCTGATCTCATTCTCTCATTTATCCCTTCTTAAAACTCTGTGCTGGCTTGTGTGACATACCCTCCCTGAAGTTGGCTCCCTGTATTCTGATTTATCTGCCACCATCTATCCCCTCATCCCATGTGGTCTCTAGAGATATAGTCCACCTTCCTTCCACCTGTCACTTTTTTCACAATCAACCTCAAGAATTTCTTTGGTCTTTATACTTCAATAATTGCTTATTTGCAAATGGCTCCAAATATCTTATTTTCAGTCCTACTTTCATCTGCCCACCTTCATTTGTTTTCTCTATCCCCAAATATATTTCAATGCTTCATTGTAATTATACTTGAAATTACAATTACCTCCCTATCTCTAATCTCTTTTCACCAAACCACCTGGCATACTGCAGCTATACACTGAGTGGCCAGATTATTATGATCTCTGAATGCATAATAATCTGGCCACTCAGTGTACTAACCTTCCTAAACGCAGACTTGTCCATAGTCAAACTCAGCCACTTGGTGTCCAAGTTGTCCATTGGAGATCAACAATTATGATGCTCAAAAAAAAAATGGCGGCAGAATAGAGGGACATGTCTGGAGCCTTATCGCTGGGCAGAAGGAGAGAGCAGCTGAGAATCGCACTGGGAGTGTTTGTTGGCAAGTTAAGAGGCAGTTATCCTCCAGGAGAAGGTGGGAGACTGCTGGACGGGGCTCCCCTGACCAGGCAGCCCCACTGCCACGGGGTTTTTGTCTCTTGGAGCCACCAGTGCAAATGTGGAGACCGCACCTTCTTGCAGGGGGAACTGGATGTATACAGCAATCTGAAAAGCTATAGCTGAAGCACCCACCGAACAGCCAGGGGACCCAGAACACCGCGCTCCAATCGGCGCAGACAATAGGACTCAGAGGAGCTCCACATGCCACATGGAAATATCAGATTTCGCCTGGAATAAGGTGAGGTCTCCTGTCCTGCAGAACAGAGACACGCACACTGTGGGAACTGGACTGGGGGAAAGCTGCTCTAAAGAAAAATCTGCGGATGAGGGGCAGGGTGTGATCCCTAAATGTGGAAGGGGACCCTCAGAACTATTAACAGAGGGGAACTCTAGGAAGCAAACTATTTTGATCTGAGGCAGGAGGACAGACTGGGAGTTATTACAGTGTCCTGGCTGCTGGAACAGGAGTGGAGAAGGGAGAGAGCACAAATAGCACTCTCCTCTCCAGACACTGGCTTCTGATTGCTAAGCCCAATACCTAGGATCATGCAAATGGAGACATCCTCAGAGACTGCAGGGGAAGGGTGTTTTTCTGGAACCTGGGGATCAGAGCACAGAGTAACCATCAGAGAATCAGTTCTGGGGCAACCCATCCTTACAAACAGGTATCGAGAACCACAGAGTAGCAGGATCTAAGCACAGCCTAGCGAGGTCCTGTGCTTAGTCTCAGAGGTCAATTTCGAAATACTGCAACCCACTGGATGACTCACAAATTGACTTTAGCACAATCACAAAAAAATAAAGAGATTAAGACACACCTCAGCAGTGGAAAACAGGGAACTACAATACCCTCCCGAATGGGAAACAGGAGTGCCAAACAGAACAATGGTAGAAGTGAATGACCTCTGTTACTACTGCCCATTCTATATTTTTAATTTTAATTTTTATTTTTTGCATATTTTAATTAAAAAAACTATTTTTTCTTTTCTCCCCAATTGATTTTACCTTTGTAATGATTACATTTTTATTTTCAACTAGTATTATTACTACTACTATTTTACCTTTTTGGAAAAAAATAAAAACAAAAAAAGTGTCATTTTATTTGCTCTTAATTTTACTTTGAGATTAGAGTTCTACATTCTATTTTCATCTTTCCTTTAGCATAATTTTACACTATCCCAACTCTACCTTTCTGTCAACACTCTCTTCCTTACTTTCCACATTTTGTTGTCTTGTTTCTCTTTCCCTTTTCCAATTTTAGATTCTTCCTTTTCTTTCTCTTTACTTGGTTAAAATTTCACCCCACTTATACATCCAATTTCAAATTCCCTACTCCAAGTCCATACAAACCTCTCTCTTCTTGCCTTCACTAGCCAAAAAATTGTTTTTCTCTATGTCCTTTTGCTGTTGTTTGCCTGAACGGTGATTATATTAATTTTTATACTTTTTTGTGAGATTGTTTTTGCTGATTGTACCTGTTTTATTTTGCTTTGTTTTGGTTTGTTTTTTACCTCTCTTTTCCCTCACCTCCCTTGATATTGGTTGTTATTTGTCGTTTGTATTAATGTTCAGGTACTTGTTGCCGGCATTTCTTGGGATTAGTTCTATTGGAGTTTCCTCCTCACATCTATAACTTGTGCCCCTTTTTTCTCTTGTTCTCTTTCTTTTCTCTCTGACTTTTTTCTCTTTCTATTTTCTTCTTCATTTTTTTATTTTATTTATTTTATTATTTTATTTTAATTATTTTGTTTTATTTTATTTTTTATAATATTTTCTCTCATCTCCCAATTTGATTCTGACACTTTCTTTTGTTTTCTACTCATTTTTCTCTTCTTCTTTGTCTATTTACCCCTAATTTGTCTTTATTGGTGGTCACCTTATTTGTGGTTATTAACATTGTGAATACATTTCTGTTCAGACCCTTGTAAATAGTCCTGTTGCAGTTTGTGCCTTTAAATGAATGTAGGAGAGAGAAGTACACATCTAGACACCCAGAGAAGAAAGACCATGGGCAGACAAAAAAATAGCCCACATATGACAGAAAAGCAGATATCACCAGTAAGGAAGTAAACAAAATAGAAGCAGAAGTAAGCCTGCCAGAGAAAGAGTTCAGAGGAATAGTCATAAGGTGGCTGAAAAGAATAAAAGACAAAATTGACAATGTGAGCAAGAGCCAAGAATAAATGAAAAAGAAGCAAGAAGAAATGAAGAATAAACAGAAAGAAATGAAAAATCACTGCTATAAAGAACTGAATGGAAAGCATCAAAAGTAGACTAGAAGAAGCAGAGGACTGCATCAGTGAGCTAGAAGACAAGTAAGGAAAAAATATCAAAGTATAACAGCTTCTAGAAAAAAAAAAAGAAGAAGCAGGAGGAGAGCCTAAGGGAAATTTGGGATAACACAAAACAAAACAACATCCACATAATTGAGGTTACAGAAAAAGTGGAAGTGAGCAAGAAATAGAAAACCTGTTTGAAGAAATAATGACAGAAAACTTCCCCAATATAGGAAAGAAAAAACCCACACAAATGGAAGAAGCTCACGGAATCCCAAGCAAAATGAACCTCAAAAACTGTCACTAAGGCACATTATAATTAAATTGGCAAACACCAACGACAAAATAAGGATCTTAAAAGCCGCCAGAGAGAAACAGAAAGTTACCTACAAAGGAATCCCCATAAGAATAGCTACTGATTTCTCAATAAAAACTCATCAGGCCAGAAGGGAATGGAATGAAATACATAAAGTCATACAAAGGAAGGGTCTGAATCCAAGAATACTGTACCCACAAGGCTTTCAATCAAAATTGAAGGTAAAATCAGGAGATTCACAGAAAAAAAGGACTAATGGAATATATTACCACCAAACCAGCAAAGCAAGAAATGTTAAAGTATCTGCTAAAAAAAAAAGAAATAAGAAGCAAAGAAGGAACTCGGCGGTAAAGACTAAAAATGACGACAAACAGGTACCTATCAATAATAACTTTAAATGTAAATGGATTAAATGGTCCAAACAAAAGACAAAGGGTAACCAATTGTTGATGGTTTCTTTTGCTGTGCAAAAGCTTTTTATTTTGATGTAGTCCCATTTGTTTATTTTTTCCTTAGCTTCCATTGCCTTTGGAGCAGTATCAGTGAAGAAGTTCTTTCGGCATATATCTGAGATTGTGCTGCCTGTGGATTCCTCCAGTATTCTTATGGTTTCCTTTCTAATGTTTAAGTCCTATATCCATTTTGAGTTTATTTTTGTATTTGGTGTAAGTTGGTGGTCCAGTTTCAATTTTTTGCATGTATCTGTCCAATTTTCCCAACACCATTTATTGAAGAGGCTATCTTGGCTCCATTGAATATTCATGCCTCCTTTGTCAAATATTAATTGAGCATAGTGGTTTGGGTGGATATCTGGGTTCTCTATTCTATTCCATTGGTCTATATGTCTGTTCTTGGGCCAGTACCAGGCTGTTTTGAGAACAGTTGCTTTGTAGTATCGCTTGAAGTCTGGTATTGAGATCCCACCTACTTTATTCTTCCTTCTCAGAATTGCTGTAGCTATCCCTGGTCTTTTTTTGTTCCAGATGAATCTATGAAGAATTCTTTGTAGGTCTGTGAAATATGTCGTTGGTATTTTAATGGGTACTGCATTGAATCTGTAGATTGCTTTGGGTAGTATGGACATTTTAATGATGTTGATTCTCCCAATCCATGAGCATGGTATGCTCTTCCATCTGTTAACATCTTCCTCTATCTCTTTTTTCAGTGTCCTGTAGTTTTCTATATATATGTCTTTTATCTCTTTAGTTAGGTTTATTCCTTAATATTTTTTTTGGTGCGAAGGTAAATGGGATTGCTTTTTTAGTTTCTCTTTCTATAATTTCACTATTAGTGTATAGAAATGCCACAAGACTTCTTAGCATTAATTTTGTATCCTGCTACATTGCCGAATTCATTAATTAAGTCAATTAGTTTTGGAATGGAGTCCTTTGGGTTTTTTATGTACAATATCATGTCATCTGCAAATAAGGACAGCTTTACTTCTTCTTTTCCAATTTGGATGCCTTTTATTTCTTCCTCTTGAGAAAACCCTATGTAGGCCATTATTTTATTCACATTATTTTATTCTCAGTGCAAGTGGAACACCTTAGAAAACTCAGAGTAATAAATAAATATTATATAAAGAGAGAAAGAAAGAAAAAGAGACAGAGAGAGAATGACTATCCCAAGAGAGAAGAGAGGCTATAGTCAGCAGATCTATTGGGTATGGCAATGAATTCAATTACGAAAACAATTTACATACACTAAGAAACATGGATTGTTTCTGAATTTTTTTAGTTTTTTTTTTAGTTTATTTCACAGTTGTTTGTGTTTATCAGGTACACTTTTGTAAAATTATACCTCAATACTAGAAATGAGACATTTTGAAAAATTATATTTTTAATTGATTTTTGTTGGTATGTAGGAAAGTGATTTAATTTTGATGTACTCATTCATAAGCAAAAGAAATTGCATAATAGGTCTGTTTTTTCTCTTTGTTTGTTTTGAGGTTATCAGTGAGTGAGAATTCATATAATCTGCTAGTGATGATAATTTTGATTGCTTCTTTCCAGTACTAGGAGTCTCCACTTCTCCCGTTTTTTGTGAGATTTCATTTCAATGGCTGGAACTTCCATTATAATTGGAAGATTTAAATTGGAAAGGTTTTAGTATTTTACAGTTCAGAATGCTATTGTGTGTTGTTTTCAAGTGAAATTAAGTTACTAGTTTAATAAAAGGTATGTTTGTATAAAAAAAAGAAAATGCTGCAATGAATATTAGCATGAAGATAATTCTTTGATATAAGTGTTTTTATTTACTTCAGAAATATATCTAGAAGTGGGATTCCAGGATCATATGGTAGTTCTATTTAAATTATTTTAGAAATTGCCATATTGTTTTCCATAGTATCTGTACCAATTTATATTCCCACCAATTATACAAGTATTACTTTTCTCCACATCCTTGCCACCACTTATCTCATCTTTTTTATAATAGCCATTCTAATAGATATAAGATTATAAACTGATGAACAAAAGGTTAGATACAGCGGTAGAAAAGCATCAAAAAGACTGTCAAATTACAGCAGGAAGGTTAGGAGAGGTGGGGTAGATAAGAGATCAACCAAAGGACTTGTATGAATGCATATGAGCATAACCAATGAACACAAGACACTGGGGGCTTAGGGTATGCCTGGGAGAGGGGGAATGGGAAGATATGTATACATGTAACATATTAATAAAATATTTTTTAAAATAAAAATATTGCACACAAAAAATAAGATGGTATCTCATTGTAGTTTTGATTTGCATTTCTCTGATGACTAGTGATATCGAACATCTTTTCATGAACCTGTTGGCCATTGGCGTATCTTCTTTGGAAAAATGTCTATTCAAGTTCTTTGCCCATTTTAAATCATATTATTTAGTTTTCTGCTCTTGAGTTGCTTATATATTTTGGATATTAGCCCATTATCAGATCTGTAGTTTGTAAATATTTTCTCTCATACTGTAGTTTGCCTATTCACTCTGTTAGTTATAGTTATGTCCCATGGTGTAAAAAAAAGGCTTTTCGTTTAATGTACTCCCAATAGTTTACTTTTGCTTTTGTTGCTTGTAATTTTGGTGTCATATTAAAAAAAAATTGCTAAGACCAATGTCAAGGAGCTTTTCCCGTGTTTCATTCTAGGAATTTTAGGATTCCTAGTCTTATAAATCTTCAATCCATTTCAAGTTAATTTCTGTAAGTGGTATAAGACAGAGGTCCAATTTTATTGTTTTGCAGATGAATATACAGTTTCCCAACACCATTTATTGAAGAGACTACCCTTTTTTCTCATTCAGTATGCTTGTCTCCTTTGTGAAATAGTAGTAGATCATACATGCGTGGATTTATTTCTGGGATTTTTATTTTTTCCTTTGTTCTATGCATAATACTGCTATAATTACTAGAGATTTTAAAACATAGTTTGATATAAAAAGTATGATAACTCCATTTGTGTTCTCTCTTGAAATTGTTTTAGCTGTTCATGGTCCTTTGTAGTTCCATCTGAAGTTTAGGATTATTTTCCGTATTTCTGTAAAAAATGCCAGTGGAATTTATTTATTTATTTATTTATTTATTTATTTATTTATTTATTCATTCATTCATTCATTTTTAAATTTATTTTATTTTTATTTTTCCCTATTGGCCTCCCCAACCCCCAGTTAATGCCCTCACCCATTTCCCCTTCCTACCCTCCCCCGCCATTGCCCTGTATCCAATGGCTATGCCTACACACATGCACACAAGTCCTTCAGTTGATCTCCTACAGGCCCCACCCCGCCAACCTCCCCTGCCTTCCCACTGTAGCATGAGAGTCTGTTCATTGCTTCTTTGCCTCTGCATCCGATTCCCCTCCACCCCTTGATTCTTCTCTTTAAATACATTGTCCCTGTAGGCTAGAAATAAATCCACAAGAGCAAAACAAAAATGTTTGAGTCCCAATTTCAATGTCCTATAGCTTTTAGTCCCAGTTTCAATGTCAAACAGTTCCTTATGTACATGTCATCAATGGTATCTAATGCTAGTGGAATTTAGATACAGTTTGCATTGAATCTATAGATGTTTCTAAGAAGTATGAACAGTTTAACAAAGTAATTTTTCCAATCCATAAGTATGAAATATTTTCCATTTATTTTTGTCTTCTTCCAGTTCTGTAATCAATATCTTGGAGTTTACAGTGTACAGATATTTCACCTCCATAATTACATTTATTACTATGTATTTATTGTTCTTTATGCTATTGTGAAACTGTTTTCCTTATTTCTTTTACAGATATTTTGTTGTTAGTTTACAGACACACAGATTTTTTATGTTTATTTTGTCATGAATGGATGCTGTATTTTATCACATGCTTTTTCTGCAATTATTGAGATGATCATATGAGTTTTAATGTGATGTATCCCATTTATTTGACTTATGTATGTTGAACAATCAGAGATGAATACCATTTGATCATGGTATATGACCCTTTTAATGAACTCTTGAATTCAAGTTTCTTGTTGTTGTTGATGGATTTTGCACATATGTTCATCAGGTATAATGGCCTGCAATTTTCTTTCTTTTATTTATCTAGTGTTGATAAAGCTGATCTCATAATATGAGTTTGGGAGTATTCCTTACTCTTCAATTTTTTGAAAGTGTGTCAGAAGGATTGGTGTTTATTATTTTTTTAAATGTTTGATAGAATTCACCAGTGAAACCATCTGATCCTAGATATTCCTTTGTTTAAAGTTTTTTGATTATTGATTCAATATCCTACTCATTACTAATCTGTTCATATTTTCTATTTCCTCATAATTCAGTCTTGGTAGGTTGTATGTTACAAGAAATTTGTCCATTTCTTTTAGGTTGTCCAATAATTTTGCATGTAATGTTTCATGGCAGTCTCTTATGATCCTTTGTACTTCTGTGGCATCAGTTGTAATGACCCCTTCTTCACTTACAATATTATTCATGTGGGTTCCCCTCTCTTTTTTGTCTTATTATTGTAGCTAAAGGCCAGTCAATTTAAACTTTTGAAAAAAACAACTATTAGTTTTGTTCATTTTTTCTAGTTTTTCTATTCTCTATTTCATTTATTCTTCTCTAATCTTTATAAATCCCTTCCTCTACTAACTTTGCGTTTAGTTTTGTTCTTCTTTTTGTCCTTCCTTGAGGTATAAAGTGAAGTTGCTTATTTATGTAAGATATATTTTCCCCTTAATGTGTATATTCCTGTAAACTTCCCTGTTAGAATTGCTTTCATTTCATCCCATAACTTTGGGAATTGTGCATTTCTATTTTCATTTCTTTCATCACATTTCAATTCCTGCCCCCCCTTTGATCCATTAGTTATTCAGAAGTGTGCTGTTTAATTTCCAAGTATGTATGTATTTCCCAGCTTTTCTCCTACTACTGATGTCTAATCCCAAACCATTGAGATCAGAAAAGATATTTGATTTCAATCTTAAACTTTTAATATGGTTTATCTTGGAGAATGGTCTGTATATACTTCAGAAGAATGTGTATTCTGCTGCTGTTGGATGGAATGTTCTGAATGCATATGTTAGCTTGTGCAAATCCACTGTTTCCTTATTCATTCTCTGTTTGGATGATCTATCCATTATTAAAAGTGGGGTATTATAGTTTCCAATTACTAATTTATTGCTGTTTATTTCTCCTTTTCCTTTTATTAGTATGTATTTATATATTTACATTTCCAAATGTTAGATACATTTACAATTATTTTATCTTCCTGACAAGTTGATTCCTTTATCATATTATAATCACTGTCTATTTTGACCCTTTTTATTTACTTAGTCTATTTTGTCTGATAAAATGATAGCAACCACTGATTCCTTTTGGTTACTCTCTGCTTGAAATATCTTTTTTCATCCCTTCACTCTCAACTTATGTGTATCTGTAAAGCTAAAGTGAGACTTTTGTAGACAGTATATCATTGGATTTTGGAGTTATTTTTCAAATCAATTTAGCTGATCTATGTCTTTTGATTAGAGGAATTAATCCAGGAATTAATCATTTTCCATATTTTCTGTGTATAAGATGTTGGCATGTGTAAGACGCCCCTTACTTTTCCAACCCAAAATTAAGAAATCAATATTTTTTTGTCTATTTTTTTATTTTTTATTTTTTTAAAATATATTTTATTGATTTTTTTACAGAGAGGAAGGGAGAGAGAAAGTCAAAAACATCGATGAGAGAGACACATTGATCAGCCGCCTCCTGCATGCCCCACAGTGGAGATGTGCCCGCAAGCAAGGTACATGCCCCCGACCGGAATCGAACCTGGGACCTTTCAGTCCACAAGCCAACGCTTATCCACTGAGCCAAACCGGCCTCGGCAGAAATCAATATTTTAAAAACTTTGTTGGTTTTTCTTTTAAGGCCTCCTTCTTTTTTGGCATCTTAAGGAGATGTTCTTCCTGTTTTCTCCACTGTCTGATCATACACTCAATGGGAGGAGGTTCAAATTGTCTCTCTGCAGCTCTCTTTTGCATAGCTGATTACATTCAGTTTGAATTTTGCAGAGTAAGACAATCCCTTATCAGTATCTAACTTTTTATATTTTGACATATTTATGGGCTCAAAACACTCCAGTCCCTGTTGCATTTGTGCATTCGCCACCTTCACCTCCAAGTAAGGCATCAGCTGACATCAATAACAATAAGGCTCATGACCAGAGGAAGCCTATTTGACAAGGTATGAGCAGCTATACACCCACATGGCTCCCTCCTTGGCTGACTTCCATGTATAAGACACCCCTCGATTTTCAGTCTAATGATTTTAGAAAGAGTCTTATACACGAGAAAATATGGTACAAATTTCTTATTGCCTTTGGTTAATTGTTTGCTGACTGTTTTGCATATTCTTTGTTTCTTGCTTCTCCTATTACTCTTATCCTTTGTGATTTGAGTATTTTTGTGACAGTATTCTTTAACTCCTTTATTGTAATTTACATGTTTTTCTTTTGCAATTACCATAAGGCTTACATTAAATATATTTACAGCATCCTGTTTTCTAAAATATATCTTTTATTTCAGAAAGGAAAGGAGAGGGAGAGAGAGATAGAAACATCGATGATGAGAGATAATCATTGATAGGCTGCCTCCTGTATAACCCCCACTGGGGATTGAGCCTGCAACCATGGCATGTGCCCTGACCGCAAATCAAACCATGACCTCCTGTTTCATAGGTCAATGCTCAACCACTGAGCTACACCAGTTGGGCTATAATATCCTATTTTAAGTTGATAAACAAAAATAGTATACAAAAACATTATAATTTTACTTCCCCCACCTCATCATTTAAGTTACTTTTGGTAATTGATATTATAATTTACATTATTTTTATACTATGGGCTAAAAACAGATTGTTGTAGTGATAATTTTAATAATTTTTTACTTTTAAACTAGAGCTGTAAGTGAATTAAACACCATTACAATATTAATAAATTTCAATTTGAATATATATGTGTCATTACCAGTGACTTTTACACATTCATGGATTATGATTCTTTTTCTTTATTAAGGTATTACATATGTGTCCTAATGCCTCCATTACACCGCCCCCTCACCCCTTACTCATGCCCTCACACCCTTAGTGTCTGTATCCATTGGTTAGGCTTATATGCATGCATACAAGTCCTTTGGTTGATCTTTACCCCTTACCCCTACCCTCCCCTGCCTTCCCTCTGAGGTTGGATGATCTGATTGATGCTTCTCTGTCTCTGGATCTGTTTTTGTTCATCATTTTATGTTGTTCATTATATTCCACAAATGAGTGAGATCATGTGATAATTATCTTTCTCCAACTGACTTATTTAGCTTAGCATAATGCTCTCCAGGTCCATCCATGCTGTTGCAAATGGTAAGAATTCCTTCTTTTTTACATCAGTGTAATATTCCATTGTGTAGATGTACCAAAGTTCTTTAATCCACTCCTCTGCTGATGGGCACTTAGGCTGTTTACAGATCTTAGCTATTATAAATTGTGCTGCTAAGAACATAGGGGTGCATATATCCTTTCTGATTGGTGTTTCTAGTTTCTTGGGATACCCTATCTAATAAAAGGGTGCTATGCAAATTAACTGTCATTCTGTAACAAAGATGGTGGCACCCAGAGCAACCAGGGTGCTGGACGCTGGCAGCATTGCCCCAGAGATGAGCCCGTATCCTGCATGCCCAGGCCCACAGAGGGAGGGAGGCGGGCCTCAGGCCAGAGGCTGGCCGGGGTATGTGGGATGTAGGACACTGGCATCTTTGCAGGTCAGGCTGAGGGACCTTCCCTATGCACAAATTTTGTGCCCTGGGCCTCTAGTATTCCTAGAAGTAGGATCACTGGGTCAAATGGGTGTTCCATTTGTAGTTTTTTGAGGGAACTACATACTGTTCTCCACAGTGGATGCAACACTCTGTATTCCCACCAGCAGTGCATGAGGGTTCCTTTTTCTCCACATCCTCACCAGCACTTGTTTGTTGACTTGCTGATGACAGCCATTCTGTCAGGCGTGAGATGGTACTACATTGTCCTTTTGATTTGCATCTCTTAGATAATTAGTGAATTTGAGTATATTTTCATGTGTCTCTTGGCTTTTCCTCTGTCTTCTTTTGAAAAGTATTTAGGTTCGCTGCCCATTTTTTGGGTTATCTTCCTTTTGTTAAGTTGTATGAGTACATGTTGGAGGTTAATCCCTTATCGGTGATAATATTGGCAAATATGTTCTCCCATGCAGTGGGCTTTCTTGTTGTTTTGTTGATGATTTGTTTTGCTGTGCAGAAGCTTTTTATTTTGATATAGTCCCATTTGTTTATTTTCTCTTTACTTTGTATTGTGCAAGGAGCTAAATTGGTGAAGATACTGATTTGGCATATGCCAGAGATTTTGCTGCCTGTGGATTCCTCTAATATTTTTATGGTTTACCATCTTACATTTAAGTCCTTTATCCACTTTGAATTTATTTTTGTGTGTGGTATAAGTTGGTGGTCTCTTCATATCAGCATGAACAACACTTTAAAATTTTTCTTGTACTATAGGTCTCCTGGTAATCTTTCTTTGAGAAATCTTTACCTTTTCTTCATTTTTGAAGGACAGTTTTTCCATGTGTAGAAGACTTGGTTGTCAGGTTGTTTTTACTCTTGATATTCTTATATATCATTTCATAATATCCTGGCCTACACTATACTTGAGAGCGAAATTTGTTGATAGTTCTCTAGGCTTCCTTCACTCCTTTTCATTCTTTATTTTACTGGATAATTTAGAAAGACCTGTCTCTCAGTTCATTCAGGCATTGTTCCACTTAATAGAGTGTGATATTAAATCTCTCTATTGAATTTTTCAGTTCAGTCAACTTTAGGATTTCTGTTTATCTTTTTTTTTTTATGGCTACAGTATCTTTGTTGAACTCATTTTGCTCATCCATTGTTTTCCCAATCGTGTTTAGCTGTCTTTCTGTGTGTTCCTGTAGTTCATTGAACTTCTTTAAGATTATCCTGAATTTTATTTCAGAGAATTCATAGATCTCTGGACAGGCTTCTTAACCAGGTAAGACTAGAGGCTATGCTTAGCATTTGTAAAGGACTATAAATTAGCTGCCTGTCTGGGGAGGACAGTAGAACGGGTTCTATGGCTGGTACATCCATTGACTGGGGACTTGAATCAGGTAGAACTGCCAACCCAGCTCCCTGGCTAGATGGGGTCATCAAATTAACTCTGAGGATGGGCAGAGCTATAGGCTAGGATCTCTTATCAAGCAGTCCTGAAAGCTGTAATGTGGTCAGCCAATATATTAGTGTTGGTTACTCTATGCCTCATCCCCATTTCTCCATCTATTTCTGATCCTCAATGGTCAGACTCCACAGTTTTTGCTAATGAATCTCTATGAAGTGAAACCTGAGTGGGTCTTCCAGGAAGCATCCCATAATGTTGGTCTAGTTGGATGTCCACCTAGGGTTATATCTTTACATTGGAGAAGCCATAGGTCCATGGAGGCCCTCCTGGTAGAGCACTGTGCCAGACTAAGGAGGATGTAGCTGAACCTCTTACCCTTCTAATGCAGTCCTTCTTGGTCTCTCTAATTTAGGAGGGTGCATTAAAAGCAACCCTAGGTCTGGGATTTTTACAATGGTGTCATTTCTATGGATAATTGTGAGGGGAAACTGAAGTTGAGAATGACTCATACCTACCAACTTGATTGGGAAATATTTCTGTTCTAATTTCTAATCTTTTTGTTTGTGCCATGAACCCTTTATACCAGTTTATGCATCCATTCTCCATAGAGAATACATATATAGAAATAAAAAATTATATTAATATATATATCAAAATACTAAAAAAATAAGTTGTGATATCATGGATGTGCTTCTTGATTAAAGCACTTAAAAATATGATCTAGTGGCAGCTTTAATAACTAGTGTAATTTTGAGGTAGTAATGACTACAAACAATATTTCAAAGACTAGTGGCCTAATGCACAAAATTTGTGCATAAGAGGGGGAGTACCTCAGCCCAGCCTGCATCCTCTCCAATCTGGGACCCCTTAAAGGATGCCCTACTGCCAATTTATAGGGATTGGGTCTAAACAGGCAGTCAGACATCCCTCTCGCAATCTGCGTCTGCTGGCTCCTAACCCCTCATCTGTCTGCCTGCCTGATTGCCCCTAACCACTCTGCCTGCCAGCCTGATCGCCCCCAACTGCCTCCCCCTGCCAGCATGATCACCCCCAACTGACCCCTGCTGGTGTGCTTACCCCCAAATGCCCCACCCACACCATCCTGATCATCACCAATGGCCCCACACCAGTCTAATAACCCACAACTGCTGTCCCATCCTGGCCTGATCACACACAGCTGCCCTCCCCTCTTGGCCTCTAACCACCTATAGCTCAGGCCCACCACCATGGCTTCATCCAGAAGAACATCTAGAAGGTCTCCTGGAAGATATCCCAGTCTAATTAACATATTACTCTTTTATTAGTATAGATAGAGGCCTAATGCACAGGTGGGGGTTGGCAGGTTTGCCCTGAAGCAGGTCCAGGATCAGGGTGGTGGTTCCCTTGGGGCATGGGGTAGCCTGGATGAGGGACCTGTGGTGGTTTGCAGGCAAGCCAGGGCCCCATGGGTTGAGGTGCCCCACTGAGGGGTGTTGCTAGCCTGGATGAGGGGCTGAGGGCTGTTTTCAAGCTGACCATACCCCCTTCAGGGTGGGGGTTTGCACTGGAGGGGCTGGCCAGCCTTGGTGAGGGGCTCATGGCTGTTTTAAGGCTAGTTATGCACCCCAGCAGGGACCATCACCCCATGGGGGCATGGCCAATCTGGGTGAGGAGATGAGGGCTATTACCAGGTTGACCACACCCCCTTCAGGGTCGGGGGTCCAGCTGGGGTGCCTGGCCAACCTGGGTGAGGGGCTGATGGCTGTTTGCAGACTGGTCAAGCCCCCTAGTTGGGACCCTCACCCCATGGGGTTGTGGCCAGCCTGGGCAAAAGGCTGAGGGCCATTTTCAGGCTGGCCACACCCCTGGTGACCCAGGCTCCCAGCCCCTCCTTGAGCGGAGGCCAGGGCAAGCTGGAAGCCTGGATAGCCCCCAGTGACCCAAGCTCCCAGCCACTCTTCAGCAATGGCTAGGGCAGGTGGAAAGCTTGGCTTCCTCCATTGCCAGGGGCAACCCAAAACTCTTGCTCGCTCCAGCTCCATGGCCACTGCCATCTTAGTTGTGGTAATTTGTATACTCACTCCTGATTGGCTGGTGGGTGTGGTGGAGTGACAGTCAATTTGCATGATTCTCTTTTATTAGCATAGATATATACCATAAACTTAATGTGCTATGAAAATATTTATTATTTCTATTAGTGACAAAGTTAGAGATATTGTTAATTTTACTTTGTTAGGTATCCACATTGTTACTCAAATGAAATGTCAAGTATCAGTCACAACTTAAAGAAAATAAGATGTAGTATTGTTCACATCCAAGTTCAGGAGCCCTTGAATTTTCCCAATGAGTCCCCAAAGGGGGCTGTGAACCCCTGGTTATCAACCCCTGCTTTACAGATATCTTTGTAAGTTATTCTGCAACATTATTATACTGCTGTCTCTGTTAACCATATTTTTTCCTGCATATGCTTTATGAATATGACCACAAATTCCATACCAACATAAATTTCCACAGCATTTAAGAATCATTTGTAAGCACTAATATTCTTTTTCCCTTAAGACTTGAATTAACTTTGTGAAACTCTTAGTTTCATTTCACTAACTGGTCTTAGATTTTTCTCTCTATAGATCAAATTAAACTACACTGAAGCGGATTTTCAAAGATGAAATAACCCTAAGAATCACCTAAATTTAGTGCACATTATTTGGAACTAACTCATAACTGCATATATTAAAAACTCCTCAATAATTTCAGGATATGATTACTTTTAAGTGTTTCTATGTGCTATAAGTAGTTTAGGACATTTAAACTTCTTCTACATTGTAAACTCAGTTTCTAATTTAGACTTAGATACTTTTAAATAGAAGAGATATTAGTATTTTTATTTATTAATAACCTTAATACTTGAGCTTGAGCTTGCTAATTTTTATTTTATTTTAATAAGACATTTATCCTGCCAGACAACTAATAGAGTTTAGTTATTTGGCAGGAAAAGGCTATTGACCTACACTAGGAGAGAGAATACTGGTGTTAATTCCAGTCTCTGGAAGGAAATGTGTCCTTAATTGTTTTTTGTTGTTTTGTTGTTATGAAGAGAAAACCATGCCACATGAGCAACAAACTATGTTTATGCATGGATGGAGTTGAGCACTGTAATCAACTAGAACTTACAACAAAATTAATCTGATGTTACATATTTAATGCTATGCATTATCGATGTGCTACATGGTAATTAGACATGAATAGCAAATTGCTCCTATGAATGGCAAACTAATGTTACTTTTGCATCACTGAAGCAAATGTTTCTGGGATAGGATAGAGAAAGAGGCACTGATGATTCTCAACTTTTTTTCTTTCCTAAGGGTGCAAGCACTCTTTTGGATGCTGGAAAATGAAATAATTGTTTCAACCCAGGAACTTCATGCTTACCAGAAGATACTGAGACATTTGATTGCTCTGGATAAACGCAACATTAACTTCAATAACACAGGTGAGTTAATCATGAGTTGTGCCTTGTACATATACAATCAGCACAATTCCAATCATGCATACTAGTAAATTGTATGTTAAATTGTTTTCTACTACAATCATAACTAAGAAAATGAGTTTTGATTGAGAAGGGGAAGAAATGAGAGAAAATTGTAGAGTATCTGGCACTGAGAAGGAAAGAAGTCTGGTGTGGAAAAAAAAAAGGCCTCAACAAAAAGCAGGTACAAAATTGGTGGGGCAAAAGATGCACAGGGTAAAACATACAGGTATGTGAAAAACAGTAAGAGGTAGAAGCTTAGAAAAGTGAAGGGAGATCTAGAAAAGGGGAAGAGACAAGACAAGCTCAGAGGAAGTCACATGCAGTAAACAGGAAACACATGAAAGCACAGGGTGTTACATGCACAAAAAGAGTCTGGCAGGATCTGTACTTTCTGATTCTCCTTCACTCACCTTCCCAGAGTACAGTATAAAATTTAGCATAATAATGTGATTTCATAAGCAGTTGTTTTGTCATGATGGATAAGATTAAGCCCACGAATTCAACAATTTAGACATAATTTACTGCCATCTCTAAATTGTAAACAATTTATTCTTCCCAACTGGACCAGGATTACCCAATTTAAAGAGAGAAACAACTTTATATTATTTATGCTCCAAAAATTGTAGATAATACATTTCTATAGACACATGTTAAAAACCTGATGCACATGAACAATCTTTCTCACACTTGATCTTAGCCAAAAGACCGAGAAGCGATTCAATCTTTCTCTCCTTACATTCCTTAAACAGATGAAAACATGACTTAAAAAAATAAGGGTTTTAATGTTGCCAGGAAATAAATACCACAATAGCATTCTGCATATTTATATCATTTATTTACCAAGGCATATGAAGGAAAAACTACACAGTTTTAATGGGTAACATAAATGGCTACATTGATTAATTCTTCAAAATATGGTTCTATTTTACTATATGTGGGTTATACAGAAAAAAACTGGAAAGCTTCAATTATTGAGTAGGAGTCAGATATTTGTATGATATTTTTATAATTTAAATTTAAACTATCCAATTGAAAAGAGAGAACTAAATCACATTTAGGCTTACTGCTGTTTTCATTCTGACTATTGCACAGAGAATCATGGGATTAAGGAGGACAGGAGAAATGTGATCAGCTCTGCATTTCCACTCACTGAACTATGGACTTGCTAGCTGCACAGAGAAAAACATTTTTCTAAAAACAGTTTTCTAAAAATTTTACCACAAGGGGATTTTTATTGAGAATAATATAAGTGTGTCATGATAATGAAGAGCCTATATCAACTGATTAAACCTTAGTCCTATAGAAAGTGAATATATTTAAAACATATACATAAGGTAAACCGTAATGCAGGTCTCCACTAAGAAGTGAAGGAACTATAAATAATAATATAAACAGAGCCACTTTATAACAGAGCCACAGCTGCCATGTCAGAGAAACTGCCTTGTACATCTTAAGCTTTAAATCCTCAGAATGTTAAAACAGGGCAAAATAACATTTGGATTGGCCTAAGCAACCTTGTGTCTTGAAAAAGACCTGTTTGCAAAGATAACAAGAAAGCAATTATTATGACTACTGGACTGATGACTACTGGATTAACAAAATAACCACTACCACCGCCACCACCAACAAAACACTGTTTAGAATTAACACCACTATATTTGTTATGTTGTCTGTACCAAGAGAAATGCCTTCCTCTACTAATGCAATTGTTCCCTTCCCTTTTTCATAAATATTCATTGCCTTTGTCTCTAAACCAGAACACCAGCTGAGCTTCTGCCTGAATCAGTGTTTCTAGAATAGCTATTCTTAGTGATCTCAAATAAATACTTGTTTGCCTCTCATTTTGAAAGGTCTTTTACTTTTAGGTTAACAGAACTTCCATATAGATACAACTTGCTCAAATGACAAACACTGGTTCTCTGAGATTTAGAGACAGTTTGAGGAAGATATGACAAAATTATTACAGCATAAACTATCAGCCTTCTTAAAATCAAAGCAAATGGCATGGCTCAACAACAAACAACAAAAACTACAATGACTGCCTTTCTATAGCAAATCTCTGCAGTGTTTCTTCCTAGAAATTAAAACAGACAGGGGCAGACATACCAAGAATTCTAATAATATGTTAGATTTCTAGAATAAAGCACTTTTTGGATTTAATCATCACAGTGGCCCAGTGATCTCAGATGAGGATGCAGAGATAAAGCAAGCCAAAACTATCTGCCTCCAGGAGGCAGAATAATAGACTAGAAAGACCAACAGTTTTAGAGTCATGATAGGTACTGTTCTGAAGGCCAGCTCTGCTACTCTACCCCCTACCAGATATGTGACATGCAGCAATCTCTCTAAGCCTCAGTTTCCTTATTTGGAAAATGAGGATGTTAGTAGTGATTTCATAAGATTGCTATAGAAGTCAGTGAAATGAAGTATATTAAATGCTTGGCACAATTCCCAGCACATGTGCAGTGCGCCAAACAAAGGATAACTTTACATTTACACATTGAACCTAAGTAAGCTATTTAACCTGTTGGCCTCTTCTCTTTTACATCCATAAAATGATAATAACGATATCTACTTTACAGAGTCATTATGATGCTGACATGAATGCAATTTTCCGTACAGTACATAATAGGGAATGATATGCCTACATATGCATAAACTTAAACACACACACACACACACACACACACACACACATATGTCTACTAAATGGAACAAATGGAAACAGAACATAGATCTTCCAAGTTAAGTCCTCTGACTATCAACACAGCTAGATACTCCTGATTGTATAAATCCAAATATAGGAGAATATTTCCTTACAACTCTGTTATAGAAGACAGTAACGTAGGAGAATACCTGTGAAATGAATTTTAAAAGGAAAATATTCAAGTTACCTGAATTAAGGCTTCAGTCAACAAGTCTTCATTGACCTCCAAAATAATGTTTTTTATATCTTCATATGGCATACGATATGATCCTAGGAATATAGCTAAAATAAAAATTGAGTTTATTAAAAACAGAACAGCGTACAAATTTAACATCCTAATAAATACCTGATTCCGATTTAATAGACTTGAAACATGAAAATTCTGTCACTAATAATAATTTATAGAGTTATGAACAAACAAAAGTACCTCCCATTGGAAGTACTACACTACTCATATAGTAAAATGGCCTATTATCATAGGCTCTAATGTTTACAGCTAACATATTTATATACAAAATAAAATTCATATTAATAGTAGTGACGACTACATGTTCATGCATTTTAGATTGAGCTGATACAAAATGACCCAAGAAAAGTTAGAGATTTGATTTCAATTGGACCTTTTACTTCAAAATAGAATTCAGTGTGGAGATTGTCAGATACATCTAACAGTATTTCTTTGGAATGGCAACAAAGTAACCAATTTCTCCCATATAGGAAAAAATTAAAGTGTTTGAACATCACTGCTCTCTGAATTCATGCTGACATTCACGTGCTATACTATTAGTTGTTTTATATGTTGAATCACAATTTCCCTTGTCAACATCTTCTTAATTAAATATATATTTTGTCACATTGAAATAAATCAATAAATTATACCTAGAAAAGCTTATGCTTACTCAGAAAGGATTTTTCAATAATACATTATACTTCAGTCTCCACTGCACATACCTTTGAAAGAATATTTGTTTGTTCTTAGCACCAGAACAGGAATATATTCCTAAGAATTTTTTTTTTTCGTGTAAAGGTCCCTATGACTTTCTATGGCACTTAAAAAAAAATCCTTACTATCTAGGTATTACCCAGATGTAAACACCAAATGGGATCTCCATAATCAAAATAAATAAAGTTGACATATATCCACTAGCAATTAAGATAATTCTGTGTTTAAAAAAACACACAACACTAAACATCCACTTTATAAAGAAAATGTACTACTGGCAGGTACAGCTCAATTGGGTAAGCGCCGATCTGTGCACCAAGAGGTTTCTGGTTCCATTCCTGGTTAGGACAAATGCCCAGGTTATGGGTTGGATTCCCAGTAGGGTGTGTGCAGAGGCAGCTGACTGATATTATCTCCCTTCCCTCCCCTCCCTTCTCTCCCCTCCCCTCCCTCCCCCTCCCTTCCCCTCCCTTCCCCTTTCCTTCCCTTTCCTTCTTTTCTTTTTTTCTTTTCCTTCCTTCCTTCCCTCCTTCCTTCCTCCCTTCCTTCCCTTCTTCCTTCCCTCCTTCCTTCCTTCCCTCCTTCCTTCCTTCCCTTCTTCCTTCCCTCCTTCCCTCCCTCCCTCCCTCTCTCTCTCTCTCTCTCTCTCTCTCTCTCTCTCTCTCTCTCTCTCTTCCTCTCTCCCTCCCTCCCTCCCTCTCTTTCCCCTCCCACTCCCTCAGTCCCTCTCCCTTCCTCTCTTAAAAAATAAATGAAAACACATTTAGGAAAAAAATGAAAATGTACCATCAGATAAGCAACATACACATTCACAACAGCTATTAGACTACTTTTCTGACAGCAATATTCCAGCTGACAGGAGAATGATGAGCTGTTTATTTCAATTGGATTCCCTATAGCACGTTCTTTCTCAAAAGAAACTCCTATGGCAGCTCTATGGTAATTAGAAATGCTTGATGTGTTGAAATTTCTCATGCAGAGTGTTTTAGTATCCTCAGAATATAAACACAGTCTACTATGGTGACAAAGAATGCTAAATTCAATACAGAGGAGGGAATTTGTATTCCCCCACACAGTCTACTATGGTGACAAAGAATGCTAAATTCAATACAGAGGGGGGAATTTGTCAAAGTAAAACATAAGGCCTACTTAAATGAAGACGGCTTTAACTGTCCGGCTCTTTAATGAAAGTATACTTAAGGGATGACTGGTTTGTTAAAGGCTTTAAGGTTTAGTACCCAGTTTTAAAGTGCAGTGGTTAACAATTTATCTAGCTCCCAACACAATTACTTCAAACATAAAGGAAGAGCAGAAAAGGATTTGCCCAATGGGACTAGTGAATACTCTGAAACTGTCACTGCCAAGCTAAGGCAGATGGAAAACAAAACTCTTTTCAACTCTGCCATAGGTCTAACTGGTCCTCTGACAATGCTGAATTATCCACACTTTCCAACACTTTATTATTCATACAGTTCATCAAGCCTGAGGAAGGCTAAATTATGATGGCCTCTTATCCTAGCTGAACTACAAAAAGGCAAACCAAATCATGTTTACACAGAATTGTGCTTCTGGTAGATGCTAAATATGCCTGTTTGAAGAAGTTACAACTTTGTTTAAGTCCATTCAATAATTACCCTCTCATCACCATCCCTATACATGAAATATCACATACACAGATTCTGGGCAGTTTTGGGATCCAAAACTCTCAGCTCTTTCATTCTCTTCTTGGAAGGTTGGGGCTTCTCCTCTAAAGCTTCTGCATTCTTTTGAACTGAAAGAAAAATGTTGTTTCATAAACAATAATGGCGCTAATCCAAATGCATGAGATAACATTAGTAAGGCATATTAACTACATTAATAAAGTGCATACGAAAATCAATAAATGTGATAAACACAAAAATATAGACTTGTTTAGAGGTTTCCCAACAAATTAAATATCAGCACTTAAGCAGAAAAGATAAGCCAAATAGAACCAAAAATCAATTGCTCATTCTTAACTAATGTACAACATTAATTACACTTTTACCAGGTACCTACAAGCAGCATTGGAATTAAATATATAGTAAAATCTCCCTAATTTGGACTAATTGAGGAAAACAATATGCATTTATCCTAACATGTTAAAATTTAGGCATGCCTTTAATTCAGTGAAATTACTTTAAAGTACCTAAGGTAACTTTAACTGCTAAACAGGTTTCCATATAAAATGTCTGCTGAGACTGCTCTGAAGAATAGATATGAACCATTTGCAAGTTACACAACAGTAGCACCCATTTGCTTAAACATAATTAACAAACCACAGAGACAGATCTTTTGAGTAAGTTAGCTCTGTCTCCCCCTCACCATTTTTTTTAGTACTGTTTGCTTTCTTAGAACAGAAGATATATTTGCAAGCATTTTAACATTGACTTCAATGTTAATTCAAAAGGTAAACCCGTAGTTCATAAAGAATTTAAATGACCTGAAACTGTAGAGTGGCAGTTCTAAGGAATGGCTTTAGCTCCCTATTACATCCATCAGCTTTCCCCCAAATAAACCATCCCAAAAACCAAAGGAAAAAACAACCTGGCTAGCTGGCTGTTATGAAAATGAAGCTTTATGGCAGGCAAATCCCTAAAGCCCTCCATCCAATACAGAAATTCAACAGCTACCATTGTAGTCATTCATGTGTTACCAGTTTACTTGTAATCCTAAAATGTAGTATGCAAACTGTCATTACACAGTGAAGCATTATGACTGATTCATTGATCAGTAGGAGGATGGGGCAGTGAGCTACAAGCAGGCAGTGGAGAGCTACAGGAGCGGGCAGGGCAGCAAGCCATGGGGGATTGGGGGGAGGGGATGGGGGGAGCTACAATAAGTCAATGTTAAAATGCTTGCAAATATGACATGTTGCAGAGGAAATTTATAATTTCTATGAGGAATAGCTACAATGATTTTTTAAATTTAATTGTTATTTTCCACTCTTTTGTAAAATGATCTTTACCCTTACATTTCTGAAAATATACAAACCACCGAAAATGAGCAAATGATTACATATATATATCTATACACATACATACATATTATAAAGATATATGTATAATACACATTATGCAACACATAAAAGAAGAAAGTGAAATATTAATGATAATAACTATAACAATAATATTAATTGCAGTAGTATTAATAGTAGTGGTAACCACAACCACAATAATCAAAACCACCACCAAAATCAACTTTTATTAAATACTTGAGGCTTGGTGCACAAAATTCATGCACTCAGCAGGGGTCCTTCAGCCTGGATTGTGTGAGGACACAGGCCAGGCCAAGGGACACCACCAATACACTATCAGGGCTGGGGAGGGACATTGGAGGTTGGCCAGCTGGGCAGCGACTGCAGGAGGGCTCCAGGGCATGTCCAGCCCATCTTGCTCAGTCCTGATGGGCCAGAACTCAACAGCAAGCTAACCAAACAGTTGGAGCATCTACCCCCTAGTGGTCAGTGCACATCATAACAACTGGTCGAGAGGTTGGCTCTCTGCCCTCCTGGTGGTCAGTGCATGTCATAGCAAGCAGTTGAGCAGCCTTAATATATCATTAGCATATTATGCTTTGATTGGTTGAATGGCCGACGAAACACTTAGCATATTTAGCTTTTTTTATATAGGATATGGTCTGTAGAACAGCGCAGCAGAAGTGTGCTGGGACCAGAAATATCTGCTCTGTGCCTGGCACTACAGTAATTTAATTTTATATCATCTTATACAATGAGTATTAGCATTGTCATTTCATAAAGGAGAAAACTAAAAAACATAAAAATTAACTCATTTTCACAAGATGATATAGCAAGTAACAGAAAGATGCTCAATTTTACCAGTAATCAGGGAAATGCAAATGTAAACAACCAATGAAATATTATTTCACAGACATCACATCATAAATAACAAAAACATCTCATAAAAGCATGTATGGATGAAGAGGCAGAATACTGATTGTGCCAACAGTAGCAGTAAAAATTACATTTATTAACATCTTAAAATACACATTTATTAACATCTAATATATTTAAGGTATGCCATTCATAATTATAACCCAATCCTTCCACTTGTATATCAAAAGGTCAAGGAGACAAGATGTTCATTGTCGCAATGTTACAACAGTACAAAACTGAAAACAACCCACATGTCAGAGGTTATAAAATGAATAAATAAATTGTGGAATATTCAATAAAACAGACTACCTCAGGTGAGGGGTTGTCCATTAATGCTGAAAATCCATTTTATAATAAAGGTATGTATGAAAAGGTAATTTCACCAAAAAGTTTTTCATTTGAATTACTGCAACTTTAAATTAACAATGAATAGGTATAGTAAAATATGTGCCTTCACCCGTCATTGCAAGTAAACAAATGCATGCAGCTAGAGCATGGGTTAGCACATGTAGGCACATCAGCCAGCACCCATTAAAATTGCTACAGAAATTCACTCCACTCAACAGAATCAATTACCGTGAGCAATGTAGTGTGATCATGTGCTGATCATTCCCAGACATTGTTTATGAGAAGTGACTTTTGGATTTAAATATCTGAACTATAGATGTAGATATGTAATATTTATTTATATTGGTGAAATTACTATAGTATTTTTCCCACATCTGGCCTAGTCACTAAAATTTGTTTAAAATTACAGTGAATTAATAACAAAAAACAACCTGTTAATTTAATTATAAGCAAATCATGATTAAAAGCATTTTTACATGAACAGGGTGCTAATTTTCACATATGACAAATGGACTGGGTATTTTGTCTGTTAAATCCAAAGTCTGTTAAATGGAGGTCTATAAAATGGAGGTATTACTATATAATGAAATACAAATCTGCATTTACAGTGACTGTACTACAGCTAAATATCTCAGCATAGATCCCAACTATGATGTTGAATGGAAAAATAAAAGTGGTAGAAAATGATGTATGCTGTACAACTGCACTCATCTAAATAAAAAATAAAATGCAGATTAAACTTACATATTATATTGCGTATAGATGAGTATGAAAGTGTATTGTCCTATATATAATAAAGAGCTAAAGCTAATATGCTAATTAAAGTGAACAGCAGAATGACCTTCCGGATGAACATCTGGAAGACTTTCCGGATGAAGACGGGGCTGGGAGGGCCGGCTCAGGCTGCGAGGGCTGGCTGGGACTACAAGAGCCCATGGGGCTGTGAGGGCCAGCAGGGCTGTGAGGGTCGAGCCCCTTGCAAGGTTATACAGGAATAAGTAGAACTCTAGAAATATCTACTTTATCTCTAATGTTTTATTTCTATAAAACCAAAGACTATAGCACATATGACAAAATGTTAATATTTGCTCACCCTGGGAGGCTAATACATGGTTGTTTGCTATATTATCTTGCAAATGTCCATTTTTGCAACGTAAAAATGAAAAGGATCTGACTAAATTACACAAATATACTCATCCCTTTTTATAGTGTATAAACTGTTGGCTTTGGCAATCCCAAAGACCTAGTGTAGCTAGCAATCAGAAACAATAGGAGAGAATAATAATAAAAAATACAGGTAAAGATTAGTGTGATAAGCAAGTACAATTTTCTTTTAAATTGTTTTTTAATCCATTTTGTGAGGAATAACACATTGGTTTACCAAACTTTGGGAGGAAAAGCTGATGCAGTATGGAGTAGGAAACTGCGTTTCTGATTCCCTTTACATGCCACATGGCACAGCATCCCCTCTCTGTTGCCTACAGCTGTGCACTAACTCAGGCATCCCACTGAAAGGGATTTCATTCTGACACCTGCATAGTACCTGAAGCCATAGGAATGGTATTACCAAGGGTGTTCTGGAAGTTTAGAGCACAATAAACACGAGTAATGGTTCTAATGGTGGTAATCATACACACATACTTTATAATGATTTCTTAACTAAGGAACAAATCTTACTGGTTGTAGTTTAGATAAGAACCCCCCAAATCAGGCAGCACATGTAACTGCAAATTAACACCTGCATAACTAATATACTTGCACACCTGTTCATTAAGTCTATTACTAAACATCGCTAAATGTCACCAGAACACGATGTTTAATAACGTGTAATAGCTACTGTATATTTTCAATTGGGCCTCAATAGCTCAGCAGGTAATGTATATCTTCGGAAGGACAAATAAAGTTAGCTTTCAGGTTTTAGGGAGAATTTCCCTTGTTTGAAGAGATGATTTAAATACCAAAACTGAAGTATAGTTTTAACCTCAACCTGGTATTTGACAAATGAGGTTGTGAGAATTCCTGTTAATCTTGAACCTATGTGAAGTACCTTACTCAGGCTATACATAATATATTTACTGGCAGGTTGGATCTGGCTTTGTAAATATGGATTGATGTTTTTCTGGACATCTCACGGTCTCAGAGAACCTCTCATTATGCAAACTGTCCAAACTGATGTCAAAAACCAGTAAGACAAGCAAGAAATCCTAAGGCTATGTATGTCAAAGAGGAGTACTAAGAAAAACATACCAGTAGAAATCAGTATGATAATACCTAGTACCACCAGGCTGATGGGGAATTTCTTGCTGAGAATACAGTTTAGATATTCATCATATCTAGGCTTTTCTATTCAATGTGGTCCACCTCAGACTCATACAATTCTGCACACAATTTAGTTTAACCTTGCTTAACAAGACTGAACAAAATAACACCCCAGAATATTTGTAGCCAGATTCTCAACATTGTAGGACTGTTCAATTCTGGGCATGTCTAGAATAAAGTCAATGTTGTCGATCCCACCAAATATTCATTTCAAATGAAAGGCCACTGGGAACCCATGTCTCCTAAACACAACTTCTCAACTTCTAGATATTTCCACATGAATGTCTAATAAGTGTCTCAGATTTAGCACATCACAATCCAAATTCCTTATCTTACTCCCAAATCTGCTTTTTAGTTTTCTCCTTCCCAACAAATGGCAACTCAATCCTAACTGTTCACGAAAAAAAAAAAAAAAAGAGGAGTCAACATTCACTCCTCTCTCACAGGCCACATCCCACTCTTGGGCAAATCCAATATTTTATCACCTCCACTTCTATCTAAGGATTTCAAACCACCATGACTTCTTGCCTTTGCTATTCTTCCATCCATCTAGTCAAAACCCTCCAATGGCTTTCTGTCTTATTCAGGGTAAAAACCAAAGTATTTACAATAACGTGGAATATCCTGCTTTATATTTAATGTAGTCTCCTTAGCTCCTCTGACTTCACAACTTCCATCTTTCCTCTCATTCACTCTATTCCGGCCACACTATCTGCCTTGCTGTTTTCAAATATATCAGGACAACTCACACAGCAGGGCCTCTTCACTTGATGTTATATCACTTCCTGATCTTCCTTCACTTCTTTCAGGGCTTGGTTTAATTTTCCCTTTTCACAGAGACTTTCCTGATGATGTTGGTTCAAAATCACAACTCCTCCCTTTGTGGTGCTCCTTTTTCCTTTTGCCTGCTTCATTTTTCCCCATAGGAGTTATCACCTGACAAAATATCCATCTTATTTATTCTGTGTCTATGCCTTCCACTTTAATGTAAGCTCTGTTAAAAATAAGGATTTGTGAGTGTTTTGTTCACTGTTATGTGCTAGTATCTAGAATTGTACCAGGAAAAGAACAGGCACTCCAATTATTTTGGCATTTATCCTACATATATATTCTCATTGTGCACAATGTTTGATGTATGAAATTATATATTCCAGTATTATTAATAGTAAAAATTGTTATAAATGTTCACTGACCAGAAGTAAATTGAATAAATTACAGTATGTTGTACATTATTTATAAGAGCAAAAAATTTAAAATTACCTAAAAGCTCATCATTGAAAACTGCTTGATTAAACTTTAGTATGTCTACTCAATGGAATACTCAGTTGCTATATCCATGACCAAGGAAGCTCTTTATAGAATCATATAGAATGATCATTAGTAAATATTGTTAAATGAAGCAAATAAGGTATTCAAGACTATACAGTACATTTATGAAAAAAGGGGAAGAATATTTATATGTATTTGCTGATATATGCAGAAAACATTTCTGGGCACATTTATAGGATATGTATTACATTAGTTCATTCTAGCAAGAAAACTGAGTAACTGATAGACGCAAGTGCAAGGAAGAAATTTCACTCTAGGCTGTCTTTGTGTCTCTTGAATTTTAAACCATGTAAATATATTATCATTCAAAAATGAATAGGAAAACAAAACAACAAAGAAACAAAAGGATGCCACTGCTAAAAGTTTCTGATACATGAATGCAAAGGAATGCTCTATTGCACAAGTTACTAGAAAAGTAATGTGTGCAATTCAGATTGTGGTATGAGCATGTAGCCTAGGCTCCATATAGCATGATCAATAGCCAGAGCAGAGGAGGAACCAAGTGACACACACCAAATGGTGGCCTAGCCATAGAGGCACACTGTAATGTAGAAGTGAAATTCAAATAAAATAATTTAAAAGCATACCTGTATGTTATGTGTGGTGTGGTGAAGGTAGGAGCTTAAAGAGCCACTGCTTTCAACATACCTAATGAATCTTCACAATTGTAGTTGTATGATATCCATATTTCTTATCACTAATATCAATGCATTCATTTTCTTGTTCACCACTTATTTATCAAAGGAAGTCAAATTGCAATAAAATATTAATGTATAATATGTATAAAAAATTAATAAAAATATTAAAAAAATAAAAAATTTAAAAGATTAAAAAAGAAAAAATATTTTTAAAAAGTGTATAAATTACCAAAAAATAAATAAAATAAAATAAAATAAAATAAAATAAATATTAAAGTACCTGCACAAATGTTTCCTCTATAGACAAAAACAGTAATACTACAAACAGAATTATTGGTTGGTATACAGCACTGTCATATCTGTTAAAATATCTGAATGCATTGTATAAAAAGCAATTTAAGAGTTTCAATGAATTATAATACCTGAAAGAATATTCTGAAGGTTAAACATGTAAAAGACAAGGGAAACCTAGACCTAATGGAAATAAGTAGGCCTCTCCTGGAGAATTCCTAAACCAGTTGCGGGGAACTGGAGAAGACTGTTTCCTAGAAGACAAGTTCAGGTACATTACTCACATAATACTTTCTGTCATTTTATTTTTATACCCAGACTATTATGACCTGGAAAAATATGAGATGCACATAACGATTAAGAATCTACTACATACAACTGCCCTGGCTGGTGTGGCCAGTAGTTACAGTAGTTTGAGCATCAGTCCATGCACCAAAGGTTTGCAGGTTTGAGTCCCGAACAAGGGCACGTACCTGGGTTACAGGTTCTAGCCCCAACCCCAGTTGGGGTGCATGCAGGAGGCAAACAATCAATGTATCCAATGTGTCTCTCTTACCTTTCACCTCTCTCTCTCTCTCTCTCTTTCTCTCTCTCTCTCTCTCTTTTTCTCTCCCCCCTTCCTCCTTCCATCCCTCCCTAACTCTCACCTTCCCTTCCTTCTACACTCTAAAAAAAATCAATGAAAAAAATATCTTCAGGTGAGGATTACAAAAAAAAAGAGAATCCTATATAATAAAAACCTAATATGCTAAGTGTCTAGTTGTCCAGTTGGCCATTCAACCAATCAAAGCACAATATGGTAATGATATGCTAAGGCCACTCAACTGCTTTCTATGATGAGCACTGGCCACCAGGAGGTAGACAATCAACCGGTCAAACAGTCACTATGATGTGCACTGACCAGCAGGGGGAAGATTTTCCGACCAGAAGGTTAGCTTGCTGCTGGGGTCCAGCTGACCAGGACTTATACAGATGGGCCAGACACACTCTGGAACCCTCCCAAAGTCCCTCCCCAGCTGGCCAACCTCCTACATCCCTCCCCAGCCCTGATCATGCACCAGTGGGATCCCTTGGCCTGGCCTGCACTCTTTTGAAATCTGGGACACCTTGGGGGATGTCGGAGAGCCAGTTTAGGCCCAACGCCAGAATGACTGGTTGCTATGATCCACACTGACCACCAGGGTCAGTGTGCTCCCACAGGGGGAGCACCACTTAGCCAGAAGCCAGGTGCATGGCTGGCGAGCACAGTGATGATGGCAGGAGCCTCTCCCACCTCCGCAGCAGTGATAAGGATGTACAACTGCTGAGATTGGTCCTAAGCCATCAGTTGGATATCCCACAAGGAATCCCAGACTGTGAGAGGGCACAGGCCAGGCTGAAGGACACCTCCCCTCCCCCAGTGCACACATTTCATGCACCAGGCCTCTAGTCTACATATAACCATCACCAGGAACTGCACTAGATGGATTTTCCCAGTACCTGTGTAAGGTAGATGCTTGAATTAGTCTGCTCAGGAATACCATAACAAAATAACAAAATACCGTAGATTGGGTGGCAGGATTCTCTCTCTCTCTCTCTCTCCCCCTCCCTTCCTCTCTGAAGTCAATAAAATATATTTTTTAAAAAGAAAACATTCAAACTTTCCTTACAACACAGCATTTAGAAGTACCTTGCAATAACTGTTGATTAATAATACTGTTTTACATATAAAATGACTATAAAAACAAATCAGTCTTAATAAAATTATAAAATTAGGTTCTACCATCCCATAATTAAATATCTAGGTAGAATGAGAGCTCATCAGGAGCTACAATGTTTGGTAATGCTGTTTTGGTAAAGATGAAAATCTGAGTTCTATTAAAAACAAAAAAAAATACACCTAAATCAGACATCTGCATTTTATGGAATAGAGTTCTCTGCCTTTATGTATATGAAAATATTACTGAGTATTTCTATTTGGTTTGTTGCTGGCTGCACTCAATGGGAAACAACCATAGTTACATTGTCTCTGTTTTCTCTTTAAGAATCCAACTGGTTTCAATTTTATCTTTCAGAAGTAATTTTCTAGCTCAGAAAACTACATCAGTGTATTCTGTTGAAGGCAATTGAGACATTAGAAAAATTGAGAAGGGTAGGAAAGGATGTACCTGAAGTTTTAATTTCTTCCTTTTTTTAAATCCCAGCTTACTTTGTTGGGCATTTTCAATTTGAAAGCAGTAAGCCAGGTTTGACACTATTTTGTAAACATGAAAAGATATAATAAGAACAACATTGGAATAAGCTCCAAGTTATCCTGTTTTTTAGATAAACAGACTCATGACCCTCTTCTCTCCCAACCTATCACCCTCTCTGATATACTACCAAGAATTTAGAATGCCTGACATACATCCCTGTCCTTCCCTATCCTCTCATCCTCTTGTAATTTGGATTTGAACACATCCATAACTATGGAATCAGAATGTCAGAATACCTGTAGTAGAGCATCAGGACCAGTGTTTCTTAAAAACTCCCTTGGTAATCATGAATTTTAGGAAGGTTTAGAACAACTGCTCTAAGGCACATAACACAACATTCTAATTCTCCCCAAACTGAAAATGCAAATAACATTAACAATAAGCAATGGAAGTTCTGCTTGCAATTTCTGCTAAAGGTCAGAATCTATCACTGAAGGCAAATATTGGTCAACAGCTGGGCTCATATTAGCGACGAGTAAAGTAATTCTAAGAGAAATCACAGGAGTAAGCAACATTTGATACTATCTTGGAAATGTGAAAAAGGTATTATAAAAACAACATTTGAATAAGCTTCAAGTTATCCTGCTTTAAGAGAAAGCAACTTGAAGGCACAGATCTTGCCATATATTTCTATGACCTATCATTCTGCTAAGTACAAAGAAGTTCTAGGAAACTAGTAAGTAAAAATGCATGTTATGCATTAATTAAAAATATATCTATATATATATAAAAGGCTAATATGCAAAGTGTCTCTGTGGGAGTTCAGTCACTCACTATGATGTACACTGACTACCAGGGAGCAGCACAGAACAAAGGAAGGCCCTGGCCAGCATCTGGAAGGCCCCAATCGGCCCTGATCACCAGCCAGGCCTAGGGACCCTACCTGTGCATGAATTTTGTGCACCGGGCCTCTAGTATGCATATAATAAACACTAAAATTAAGAAGAGATACCATTGTCTTTCTCCTCTTTCATAGATGCAGTTATCACAATGCTAGAAGAAAAGAGAAGGAAAGATACAAAGATTTGCCATTGAAAAGGAAAGCCAAAGTTAGTCGAAGATATACTGATCTTTGCTGGATGTAAACATGCTCCTATTTGACCAAGTCACTGAAAATACCCAAGCAGATAAGGACGTGGAAGATGCAAAACAGGACAAGACAAAATATTTTTCATAAAAACTGGAGTCTACAAAAAAGGAAAAACTCAGTCTAACCAAAATACATAGTTAAGCTAGACAAAATGCTAATAAGCAAGCACACCGTAGCTTCGCTTCATTGCTTTTAGACACCATGTAGCCATTTTAAAGCTGGTATGCCTTAGAAAGATAAATCTCAAAGACCACATTCTAGTGAAAGTACATATGTCTAAATAAAATACTCTGTTTATCTCAAGGTCAATTTAAGTTATGTTCCCAACAATGAGAATAAGAATAACCTGAGTTCAACATGTAAGCTATTGATCAAAGTAAATTAAGTAAACTTCCATGAAACCTATTCAATGGTTGCACTTAGTTTGATGAAGAATCATTGATAAGTAAAACTGGTGTGTGTGTATGTATGTATGTGTGTGTATGATTAAATATATCATAGTTAGGTGTCTTCCATTTAACAATGAGCTTCCATGAGGTGCTTTATTCTACACATTCCAGAAGCAATTTTGGGTGTAAGCTTTTAAAAACTTTTAAAAAATATTCTTGGATGAGGGCCTAGATATGAGATACTCTGTCTCCTATGAGAACTATAATTTAATAATATTATCTTCAGTGGTATAGAGCATTTTTAATATACTGCAAAAGATATACTATAAAAAAGGAACATAAGCCTAGTCATTTATTGTAGAATTGGTAATTACCTATTGTGTGTACCTTTTATTAATATTTGAGCTCAAAAGGTATATAACAGAGCATCCTGTATTGTCTATAAAGGCATATATAAGCTAAAAAGCAATTTTAAAATTAAACACTAAATCTCACGGAAAAACAAAACCGAACTGTACATTGCAGCCTCAATACAGCTTTCTGATTCTCTGAAATCTGTAGAATGAGATAGAGCTATTACCATACAAAGTAAAACACATCTCAAAGATTATAATGAAACCCTGTGTTATATAAAAAAGAAACCAGAAAGGCCTTAAACTGAAGATTTTACTCGAAACTTAAAAAAGAAAATAATAACCCAAGTAAGAAGCAGCTGCTAATAGTTTCAAACAGCAAATAAATTTTACTGGATCAGGACAGGAACCTGCTGACTCCTTTTCCTAGCAAACTATTTCAGGTCTGCAGTGTGCACTATTAGGCTGGCCTTTACTTCATGCTAGCCACTTCAGTCCCATCTCTGTGGGGGCTCAGTTGTTTTCCTCATGACTGCCACCAAAGTGTACCTCTGTTTGCAGCCTAGCATGCTTTGACTCTGAACTTGAACACTCGTTATAACTACAGAGAGAGAGAGAGAGAGAGAGAGAGCAGGAAGTCAATACATAAAATTGGGAACAGAAGCGTCATAAAGAAATAAAATCATATTAAAAGCTTCAAATTGGCTCATAAGAAAGGATAGATTCCTATTTATGGGAAAATTGTACTAAAATATCAGGAACAAAACATGAACAGCAAAATTGGGTGTGACAATCCGTGAAGCAGCTTTCCACTTAGATCTTATGGAAATAAATCTGGTAAGACATTTAAAAGGGCAGAGATTAAATCTGATATCTGGTGCAGTATTTTTTTTAAACTACATATACAAGATACAATAGGAATAAGTGAATACAGAAAATAGACAAAAAGCTGTTTCTAAAGTATTAATTAAAATTTCTATTGATAGCTCATCTCATGGTAAAATTGCTTAATATTCAATGAACATAAAACAGGTATATTTGTGTGCAAAAAATTAAAATTTAAAGTTATCAAGATTGCATTAAAATTTAACCAAATTCTCCATTAATCAAAAAAGGGGGGGAGTAGGATAATATCATGTAAGGAAAAGTAACTGGTAAGTTAATTACATCTAGAAAATTTTCACTTTAGAAAATTAATTTCCATTTGTAATACTAACAGCAAGACACCCATGAAAAACACACATGGTGTCAAAATAAGCCAAAGGAAAAGCAGGTAGGCAAAAATAAGAAGGACCCCAAGTCAATTTTATAGAGAAGATTCCTTTATTAACTCTTGGTCGAGAATATGTTTATATACTTTCAGAAAACAACTCCAAGACCAAGCGGAGTCCTGCAACAGAGAGGAACTGACAGGTCTGCGCCAAACACAAAGGCAAGAGGAGAAACAGTCCAGAGATGGAAGACGCTGTGCATCGCTACAAGATGCCTAGGATCAAACCAGAGATGGTCGGACCGGCATTGCCACCACTTGACCACTATCCAGATACCACTGCTGACGTGTACACATAAGGAACTGTTTGGCATTGAAATTGGGACTCAAAGCTATCAGACATTGAAAATGGGACTCAAACATTTTTCTTTTGTTCTTATAGGTTTATTTCTAGCCTACGGGGACAAGATGTTTTTAAAGACAAGAATCAGGGGATGGAGGGGAAGTGGATGCAGTGGCAAAGAAGCAATGAACAGACTGTCATGCTACAGTGGGAAGGCAGGGGAGGTTAGAGGGAGAGGCCTGTAGGAGATCAACCTAAGGACTTGTAGGCATGTGTGTAGGCATAGCCAGTGGATACAGGGCAAGCAGGGGATGGGAGAGAGAGATGGGTGAGGGCATGTACTGGGGGGTGGGGAGGGCAATAGGGAAAAAATAAATCAATAAAATAAAAATTAAATTTTAAAAATGGTTATACTTTTTTAAAAACACCCTTGAAGTTCTGCATCCAAAATATTTACATTTGAAAATATTATGGGAATAACGTGAACTGTTGTGCATATAGTGATTCTGTGTGCTTAATATAGATGAAAAGACTACAGGTTCTAATTTTAAGTGATTTTTGCCTAATATCTACCTAGAATAAGTCTACCTAAATATAGAAAAGGTATGACAGGACTACTAAGGAATTGCAGAATACTTGCAGCTCGCCTCCCTTCACATCTTTGCTCTCAATCCTGGATCTATCTATTAAGAATCAAATAAAGTACCACTTTCTCTATTAACCTTCTCCAATTACAAGTACATTCTTTGCTCAGTACATCACTAATAAGATATGTTCCACATGCTCAACTTCATTAAAGTTTATGTGTGCATCTTATTGCCTTTCCTAAGTTACAAGTTCACAGGGAAAACAACAAAGTTTCTATTCAAGAAATATTGTGTGAATAAAATGTGAAATATTGGAACAGAAAAATGATGAGGGTGCATAAAGAGAAAGGTGAATTGGATGATCTTCTGTCTTCAAGATGTAACTAAAGCTTAAGCAGTGACTAAATAGTCAGTGAAAAAGAATTCAACTGACAGAAGATTAGACACTGGAGGATGCCCAAGTCATGGACACAGAGAAAAATGAACAGCTAATTAAGAGGACAAAAAGAACAATCAAAAAGGTGTGAGAAACAGGGGAGCACATTGTCTCCACTATGAGACAGAAAAAAGTTTCAATTAGAGAAAATCATTAACAGTGTCAAACACAGAAGGAAGGTCAAGCATAACCTATGTCCCGGGGAGAGGAAAGACCAGAAGAAAATGGGATATTTCAGAATACAGAGCAGTTTCAAGAGAGCAATGACAACAGAAGCCATATTACAGGATGTGAGGAAGAAGTGAAAGGAAATAGTGAGTAAAGAATACTCACTGGAGAAGTTTAGTAGAAAAAATAACTTTATAGTATGAAGGAAATAGAAACAATGTGATTGAATCCCAGTTTTATATAAGTTTACCTATTACAAGAAAGCACCTGATTATCAAATTCAACAATAGCTTTTATTTCCAAAATTATTCCAAAACAAACCCAGCATATAATGACTTACTGGACAAGATCAATAGAAACTGTGAAAAAGAGATTATACTGTTCAGTGATCCATGTTGTATCAATATCTATAATGGAATGAGACAAGGTGATAGAATGGCCCAAAGCTTCTTGGAATTGCTCCTTAATGTAATCAAACAAGAAAACAAAGTCCACATAGTAAGTAAGTAAGTACCAGACCCTCTTTTTACTGATGACAAAATAGCATTTTTCAGTGTTACAGGAACAGAAAAGTAGTATATAACAGGTATAATCAAGCTAGGTTTGAAATTATTGTTTAGAGAACTAAATGTTTATAAAACAAATGGCTCATAAGGCCCTGATGATATTTATGGCAAAAACAGAACTCCATCTATGTGAGTCAACAAGTAATAAAATTGGTATGTTCAACATAAAATGCTCCATAAGCATCAGCCTTTGCCATTTCCATTGAATTACAAAAGTTATTGAATGAATATCAGAACCCTATTTAATTCTGTCCTATCCAGGCTAAACAAAAATATGAAGTGTTTATCTACAACATTAGCTGAAGGAAATTAACTGTTTGTCACCCATTTAACCATGATGTCCAGACGGTGTGAAATCTGGCCATATGCAGACATAATGGTAGTTATTAAAGCTTCCCTCTACACCAAGTACAGATGGAATAGCTAGGTGGCCTACCAACAAGCTTTCTCAATTTACTGACTGCATTTGTACTACTCTAAAGAGTAAATATTCAAGGAAGTAACAAAATTTGCTAGGTCAATTTAGTAACAAATGCATGCTAGTTTAAACAATGTTAATGAAACATAATTAAAGAAATACTTAAGTACTTAGTAGGGGGAAAGGTGTTACCGTAGGAAGTGAGCAAGATCTAAGAAATACTTGCTGCCTTAAAAAAGTGATGGTGCCAAAACCGGTTTGGCTCAATGGATAGATCCTCGGCCTGCAGACTGAAAGGTCCAAGGTTCAATTCAGGTCAAGGGCATGTATCTTGGTTGTTGGCACATCCCCAGTAGGGGGTGTGCAGGAGGCGGCTGATCAATTTCTCTCTCTCTCATCGATGTTTCTAACTCTCTATCCCTCTCCCTTCCTCTCTGTAAAAAATAAAAAAAAATATTAAAAAAAAAGACCAGAGTGGCATAAAACTGTAAATCAACTACAATAAAAACAATACAAAGAAATCAAATACATGGACACTAAACAGCATGCTATTAAACAACAACTGGGTAACCAAAGAGATCAAGG
This sequence comes from Lasiurus cinereus, assembly GCA_011751065.1. NCBI lineage: Eukaryota > Metazoa > Chordata > Mammalia > Chiroptera > Vespertilionidae > Lasiurus > Lasiurus cinereus. The sequence goes on from JAAGEH010000037.1 coordinate 6,619,858, forward strand.
AAGAAATTAAAAACACCATGACAACAAATGACAATGACAACACAACAATACAAAATTTATGGGACACAGAGAAAGCAGACTTGAGAGGGAAGTTCATAGCCCTACAAGCCTACTGCAAAAAAAAAACAGGAAACAATGGTAATAAATTACCTAACCCTACAACTCAAAGAGCTAGAAACAGAGCAACAAGAAAAGCCCAGTGTAACCAGAAGGAAGGAAACAGTAAAGATCAGAGTGGAGAAAAACAACATGGAGATCAAAGAAACAATTCAAAAGATCAACAAAACCAAGAACTGGTTCTTCGAAAGGATAAACAAGATTGATGGACCTCTAGCCAGGCTCACCAAGAAGCAAAAAGACCCAAATAAAATCAGAAATCAAAGAGGAGAAATAACAACAGACCCCAATGAAATACAAAGGATTGTTAAAAAATACTATGAACAACTTTATTCCAACAAATTGGACAACCTGCAAGAAATGGACATTTTCCTAGAAAAATATAACCTTCCAAAACTCAATCAGGAAGAATCTAAACATCTCAATAGTCCAATAACTATGGAAGAAATTGAAGCAGTCATCAAAAAGCTTCCAGCAAATAAAACCCAGGGACCAGATGGCTACACAGGAGAGTTTAACCAAACATTCAAAGAAGAATTAAAACCTATCCTCCTCAGACTATTCAAAAATATTCAAGAAGAAGGAACACTTCCAAACACCTTCTATGAAGCCAGCATCACCCTAATACCAAAACCAGATAAAGACAACACAATGAAAGAGAATTATAGGCCAATATCTCTCATGAACATAGATGCCAAAATCCTCAACAAAATTATAGCAAATCGGATCCAGCAGTACATCAGAAAGATCATACACCATGACCAAGTAGGATTCATCCCAGGAATGCAGGGATGGTACAACATGCACAAATCAATAAATGTGATACATCACGTAAATAAATTGAGATATAAAAATCACATAGTCATATCAATTGATGCAGAAAAATCATTTGACAAAATCCAACACTCTTTCTTGATAAAAACTCTCAGCAAAGTGGGAATGGAAGGATCATACCTCAACATCATAAAAGCCATACATGATAAACCCACAGATAACATCATACTCAATGGGCAAAAACTAAAACCATTTCCCCTCAGAACAGGAACAAGACAGCGATGCGCACTCTCACCTCCCCTGTTCGACATAGTACTGGAAGTATTAGCCATTGCAATTAGAAAAGAAGAAGAAATAAAAGGCATCCAAATTGGAAAAGAGGAAGTAAAGCTGTCCTTATTTGCAAATGACATGATACTGTATATAAAAAGCCAAACGACTCCATCCCAAACCTAATTGACTTAATAAATGAATTTGTCAATGTAGCAGGATATAAAATTAATGCCAAGAATTCTGTGGCATTTCTATACACTAATAGTGAAATTAAAGAAGGAGAGACTAAAGAAGCAATCCCATTTACCATCGCACCAAAATAATTAAGATACCTAGGAATAAACCTAACTAAAGAGGTAAAAGACCTATACGGAGAAAACTACAGGACACTGAAAGAGATAGAGGAAGATGTTAACAGATGGAAGAGCATATCATGCTCATGAATTGGGAGAATCAGCATCATTAAAATGTCCATACTACCCAAAGCAATCTATAGATTCAATGCACTACCCCTTAAAATACCAACGACATATTTCACAGACCTAGAAAGAATTCTTCATAAATTCATCTGGAATAAAAAAAGACCACGAATAGCCACAGCAATTTTGAGAAAGAAGAATAAAGTAGGTGGGATCTCAATATCAGATTTCATGCTATATTACAAAGCAACTGTTCTCAAAACAGCCTGGTACTGGCACAAGAACAGACATATAGACCAATGGAATAGAATAGAGAATCCAGATATCCACTAAAACCACTATGCTCAACTAATATTTGACAAAGGAGGCATGAAGATACAATGGAGCCAAGATAGCCTCTTCAACAAATGGTTTTGGGAAAATTGGACAGATACATGTAAAAAAATGAAACTGGACCACCAACTTACACCAAATACAAAAATAAACTCAAAATGGATACAGGACTTAATATCAGAAGGGAAATCATAAAAATATTAGAGGAATCCACAGGCAGCACAATCTCAGACATATGCCGAAAGAACTTCTTCACTGATACTGCTCCAAAGGCAATAGAAGCTAAAGAAAAAACTAAATAAATGGGACTACATCAAAATAAAAAGCTTTTGTACAGCAAAAGAAACCATCAACAAAACAAGAAAGACCACTGTATGGGAGAACATATTGGCAAATATTATCACTGATAAAGGTTTAATCTCCAACATCTACAGCCAACTTATACAACTTAATAAAAGGAAGATAAACAATCCATTAAAAAAATGGGCAATGGACCTAAATAGTACTTTTTCGAAAGACGACAGAAGGAAGGCCAAGAGGCACATGAAACATGTTCAAAGACACTAATTATCCGAGAGATGCAAATCAAAACGACAATGTAATACCATCTTACACCTGTCAGAATGGCAATCATGAACAAATCAACAAACAAACGACAAGTGTTGGTGAGGATGGGGAGAAAAAGGAACCCTTGTGCACTGTTGGTGGGAATGCAGACTGGTGCAGCCACTTTGGAGAACAGTATGGAGTTTCCTCAAAAAGCTAAAAATGGATCTCCCATTTGACCCAGCAATCCCACTCTTAGGAATTTATCCTAAGAAATCACAAACACCAATCAGAAAGGATTTATGCACCCCTGTGTTCATAGCAGCACAATTTACAATAGCTACAATTTGGAAACAGTCTAGGTGCCCGTCAGCAGATGAGTGGATCAGAAAACTGTGGTACATATACACAATGGAATTCTATGCTGCCATTAAAAAGAAGGAACTCTTACCATTTGAAGCAACCTGGATGGAACTGGAGAGCCTTATGCTTAGTGAAATAAGCCAGTCAATGAAGAAAAAGCACCACATGATCTCACTAATTTGTGGATAATAAAGAACATTGTAAACTGATGAACAAAAGGATAGATACAGAGGCAGTAAAGCATCAAACAGACTGTCAAATTATAGCAGGAAGATTAAGGAGAGGTGAGGTAGATAAGAGATCAATCAAAGTACTTGTGTCTATGCATATAAACATAACCAATGAAAATAGACACTGGGGGTTGCAGTATGCTTGGAGGTAGGGGGGCAATGGGGAGATATGTATACATGTAACACAATAAAAAGTAAAATAAAATAAAATAAAATGATGGTATCCAACATGACTGCCAAATTAACATTTCAGTTACTTTTTTGTTTTAAGTTGCCTTTAAAAGGTGATTGCTTATATCATCATATGTCTCTGCATGCCACGCATGAATTATCATCCTATCTAATAAAGAGGGAATATGCTAATTACACTCACACAGTAACAAATATGGTGACACCCACAGCCAATAAGAAGGGAATATGCTAATTGACTGACCTGCCCTGAAAGATGGTGCCACCCAATCCCCTCAGCCCCACGAGGCACCTGCCTCCAGAGTCCCCCAGTCTCCTCAGCCCCTCAGCCACCCAGAGCTACCCTAGGCTCAGGTAACCAGGGCCAGCCAAGGCTTGTGCTGCTGGCAGTGGCAGCAGCAGAAGTGTGATGGTGCGTCACCTTCCCCTGATTGCTGGATTGCCTCCTGCCCCTGAGGGTTCCCAGGCTGTGAGAGGGGGCAGGCCAGGCTAACAGACCCCCCTTCCAGGGCATGAATTTTCATGCACCAGGCTTCTAGTTTAATAATAACATCGAAAGTAAATCAAACATTTAATTTGCTTCCTAATATCAGTTATTAGTAATGATGTAGATTATCCTTTTATCTATTTATTGAAGTAGAGTTATTACCATAATAACTCTTCAAAGTAAGTAGCCCATTTTTATCACACAAAAACTTAGGCTCAGGGCAGTGAAGTAGCTCTGTCCATCTAACAAGCAATAAATACAGGATTCAAACCCAAAGCAGTAGAGCTTTCCAGTCTATATTCCTTCCACTTCAGCAGGCTGCGCCACTCAGTGTGTCTGCCTATAATTTCACTAAGTGAATTATCACATGTAGAATATGAAGCAGAGTGGCTGGCACTTAGGAATATCGATACATGCCAATTCCTAGGCAATGCCCCCCAATAATCATTATACATATGCAGTCTAACCAAGTGAATTAAATAAAGAAATTGTGTGCTGTAAAGATACAGATAAGCATACCAGACATACCATATTCCATTGCTAAATATGATAAAAGAAAAATCTTACTTAACAAAAAGAACAGAAATGAATCAATGAGTATATCCACTGATATATTTAATGGTAATTCAAACATACTGTACTAACTTAACTATTTCCCAAACATAAGAATGATTTTTGCTGGCAGTTTTCTGGACTAAATTTCTAATGCATATGGTTATTATGAGATTAAAAATAAAAAATATCTCTATGAATTTTGCTTAAATAATTCCAGTAATTTAAAATCCACAGTAAAAACACACTCTGAAAGATAATATAAAACCTCACCTTCTATACAAAGTAAAATAAAATTTCCCTGGCATAAAATACCTTTGAGAATGAGTTACCTCTTGGCAAAATAGAGAGTATCAAAATAATAGCAAAACACCTGTCAAATACAATGAGAGAAGACAGTGCATTTTCAGCAGTTATTAAATGTTGGAGTTTACCACTACATAAAGGCTCTTATATCTACATCCTCAATACTTGGCCACATTAAACACTTTAAAGCAAGTAATCAATGAAACTAAAATGCATAAACACATATAATGGGGGAAAAAAAAACTACTTCAAGTGGATCACTTGAAAAAATGAGGGCAACATTCTACTATGAATTAAGGACTATGAGGTCTTTATTCTCCTTACTCATTGCTGGAAAATGTTTCATTGCTTTAATCTGAAATTGTTAAGTATCAGATATGGCTGATCTTCCTTTCTTCCAAATCTATATTAACATATGTGTATTGCATCTATATCCATAATATCATGCACAATAATATAGGAAATTACTGCTACATACAGGCCTTCCTACTGAGCTTCAGATTCATAAATCCAATTTCTTACCTCTTTGAATAAAGATGATCCAAAATGAACTCGCAACGAGTCACATGAAAAGTGGTCTATTTATATTGAGTTAAAGGCATCATAACCCAATATATATCATAGAATTAAGAAGCCATCAAGTCATGGTTGACTCCTCTTCTAAGCCTGCCTCTCCTTTGCAAATCTGCCTCCATTTATACTGCCTTCTTTAAGGCCTTCAACAATTATTGCTTAGGCAATTTATTCATTAATTCTATAGATAAGCACTATGGTAGGCAATGTGGATACAAAAATGATTAAAGCAGAAAAGGGAACCAACTGTATGGAAGAATATATTTGCCAATGATACATCTGATAAGGTGTTAATATCCAAAACTTATAAAGAACATAAAATTCAACACCAAGATGACAAAAACCCAATGAAGAAATAAGCAAAGGACCTGAATAGACACTTATCCAAAGAGAACATAGAGATGAACAAGAGACATATAAAAAAATGTTCAGCCCTGGCCAGTGTGGCTCAGTTGAATGGAGTGTCCTCCCATGCACCAAAGGGTTACTGCTTCAATTCCAAGTCAGAGCACAGAGCACATACATATCCAGGTTGTGGGTTTGATCCCCAGTCGGGACACATAGGGGAGGCAACCAATTGACATTTCTCTCTCTCTCTCTCTCTCTCTCTCTCTCTCTCTCTCTCTTTCTCTCTCTCTCTCTCTCATCAATAAAAAAATAGCATGTGCTCAACTTATATCACTAATCATCAGAGAAATGCAAATTAAAACTACAATGAGATATCACATCATGCCTGTCAGAATGGCTATCAATAAACATCAAGTGTTGGAACTTAGTACACAGCTAGTGTATTCAAACTGGTGCAGTAACAGTGGAAAGAGTATGGAGTTACCTCAAAAAAATTGAAAATGGCCGAAACCGGTTTGGCTCAGTGGATAGAGCGTAGGCCAGGGACTGCGGGGGTCCCAGGTTCGATTCTGGTCAAGGGCACGTACCTTGGTTGCAGGCACATCCCCAGTAGGGGGCGTGCAGGAGGTGGCTGATCGATGTCTCTCTCTCATCGATGTTTCTGGCTTTCTATCCCTTTCCCTTCCTCTCTGTGAAAAATCAATAATTTTTTTTTTTAATGAAAATGGAACTGCCTTATGACTCAGCAATCCAATTTCTGGAAATATGTCCAAAGAAACCAGAAACACTAATTGGAAAGAATATATGCACTCCCTTTGTTCATTGTAGCATTATTTACAATAGCCTAAATCTGGAAATAGCTCAAGTGCCCATTGGTAGATGAGTGGATAAAAAAGTTGAATACTACTCAGTCATAAAAAAGAAGGAAATCTTACCTTTTGCTACAGCATGGATGGATGTGGAGAACATTATATTAAGCAAAATAAGCCAGTGAGAGAAAGACAAATACCATATGATTTCACTTATACGTGGAATCTAATGAACAAAATAAACTGAGGAATAAAAGAGAAAGAGAGCCCAGCCAGTTTTGCTCAGTGGCCAGAGCGCTGGCCTGTGAAGGGTCCCAGGTTTGATTCTGGTCCAGGTTATGCACCTGGGTTGCAAACTTGATCCCATCCATGGCCCTGGTTGGGGTGCATGCAGGAGGCAACCAATCAATGTGTCTTTCTCCCACTATCTCTAAAAACCATTGGGAAAATATCTTGGGTGAGGATTTCAAAAAAAAAAAAAGGAAAGAAAAAGGAAAGAGAGGCATGAATACATGGAACAAACTGACAGCTGTTTTTCCGGGGAGGGGGGCCTTGGGAAGCTGGATGAAAGAAGGTGAAGGGATTATGGCAAAAACACATATACAAAACACATAGACAAAGACAACAGAGTGGTGATAGCAGAGGGAAAAAGCATGGGGGGTAGTGGAGGTGGGCAAAGGGCAGGGAAATGGGGATGGAAAGAGACTTTGCCTTCAGGGTGGGCACATGATACAACATGTAGATGATGATTTACTGAGTTGAACACTTGAAACCTGTATAATTTTATGAACCAGTCACCCCAATAAATTCAACTTTAAAGAAAGAAATATCAGGAAAGATAGTCTGATAGATGGAATTGATCTACGTTTCAATAAAAATGGTTCAATGGGCTCTTTATAAAAAAAGAAAAAACAAAACCTTGCTATCTGCAACAACATTAATGGACTTTGACGGTATTTTGCTTAGTGAAAACGTCAGACAGAGAAAGAAAAATGTCATATGAGCTCACTTATACACGGAACTAAAAAACAAAATAAATGGAAAAACAAAACAGAAACAGACTGATAGAGAACATTTTGACAGTTGCCAGATGGGAGGAGGCATCGGGGGCTTGGGTGAAAAAGGTGGAGGGAATAAGAAGTACACATATGTAGTTACAGAATAGCCATGGGACCTGAGCCGATTTGGCTCACTGAATAGAGCATCGGCCTATGGACTGAAGGGTCCCAAGTTCAATTCTGGTGAAGGGTACATGCCTGGGTTCTAGGCTTAATCTCCAGTAGGGAATGTGCAGAAGGCAGCCTTGAAATCAATGATTCTCTCTTATCATTGGTGTTTCTATCTCTCCCTCTTCTTTCCTCTCTGAAATCAATAAACATATGTATTCATATATATATGAATAGTCTTGAAGCCAAAACTGGTTTGGCTCAGTGGATAGAGCATCAGCCTGCAGACTGAAAGGCCCCAGGTTCGATTCTGGTCAAGGGCACATACCTTGGTTGTGGGCACATCCCCAGTAGGGGATGTGCAAGAGGCAGCTGATCAATGTTTCTCTCTCATCAAATGTTTCTAGCTCTCTCTCTCCCTTCCTCTCTGTAAAAAAATCAATAATTTTTTTTAAAAAAAGAATAGTCATGGGGATATAAAGTACAGCATAGGGAATATAATCAATAATCTTAACTAATAAAAGAGTAATATGCAAATCAACCGTACCTCTGCTACACCCACAAGCCATGCCCAACAGCCAATCAGAGCGAGTATGTTAATTAACCCAACCAAGATGGCTACGGCTACAAAGAGAGCAGGAGGGAGGCTTGGGTTGCCCTTGGCGATGGAGGAAGCCAAGCTTTCTGCACACCCTGGCTGGCAGGCCTCCACTTAAGGCAACCAAGTTTCAATGGCAAAAGGCTTGGCTCTACTCCAGGCTACAAAGTTTCAATTGTAGAAGATAAATAAATCCCAGATGCCTCTATCCTATCTAATAAAAAAGTGATATGCAGATTGACCATCACTCCAACACACAAGATGACTTCCCCCATGTGGTCAAAAGATCCTGTCCCCATGTGGAAACAAGAAGATGGCCAGCAGGAAAGGGCAGTTGGCAGGGACTCGGCCTGCAAGGGAGTGCAGTTCTGGGACATCAGGGTAGCAGAGGAGGGCAGGTGGTGGTGACCAGGCCCACAGGGTAGGGCAGTTAGGGGCAAACATGCTGGCAGGGGAGCAGTTAGGCATCAATCAGGCTGGTAGGGGAGTGGTTAGGGGGTGATCAGGCTGGCAGGCAGAAGTAGTTAGAGGCAATCAGGAAGGCAGGCAGGTGAGCATTTTGGAGCCAGCAGTCCTGGATTGTGAGAGGGATGTCGAACTGCCCATTTACACCCAATCCTCCCTGGATCGGGCCTAAACTGGCAGTCAGACATCCCTCAAGGGGTCCCAGATTTGAGAAAGAGCAGGCTGGGCTGAAGGACACCACCTCCCCCGTGCACGAATTTAATGCACTGGGCTTCTAGTATTCTAATAACTATGTATGGTGTCAGGTGGGTACTGGAAAGGTTGTGTTGATCACTTCACAAGTTATATAAATATCAGTTCACTACCTTATACACCTGAAACTAATATAATATTGTATGTCAACTGTAACTGAAAAATAATTTTTTTTTAAATTTTAAATAAAAAATAACATCAATACCCTCCTTCCCCCAAAAAGTTTTGCTCATATAAGTCTTCTAAGAGTCCTCAGTGAATCCAAATTTCTTATCAACTGAAGTCTGCATCTCTTAGTCTAGCATTTAAAGGCCCTCAAAATCCAGTTTGAACACACCTTTCTAATATCATCATCTGTCATTTCCTCTGAAGTTGCTCCCTTCCATCTCAGATATGAATTCTGCAGTGAACACATACTACATGCTACATACCTACTGTTTTCTAGAGCAGTGGTCAGCAAACTCCTTAGTCAACAGAGCCGCAGTTTGCCAACCACTGGTCTAGAGAAACTGACAGTACACTAGTAATCTCCAGGTTTCTCAATGTTCAATTAGTTCTGCTGAAAACATCTCCCCCCAAACCCACCCCTGCTCATTCATAATACTAAATCACTCATTCTTAAAAGCTCAGCCTGCCTTCACTTTCATGATGTCTTCTAATGTCTTCACTTTACTCTCCTTTCATCCCCCTCCCTTATCTCCTTAAAACTAACACCACTTTATCTCAATGTTATTAGTTGTATGCATGTCATAATCTTGAACATTAAGCTACTAGTTTTAAGGTTCCAAATCTAACTAAGCCATCTTTGTAGACCTCATAATATTTAGTAAGGTAGCTTTCATGTACTTCAAAATATTTAAATTAACCAATACTTTGTTTAATTAAGCACATATTCAGTAATTGCTATATTGAAAGCCCATAAACTGAATCACAATCCTCCAAAATCCTTATTGTTGGCTTTTCTTTTTAATCAAATCAGCTAAAAGACGAAAAAAAATCAGGTTGACCCAAGTTCTCAGGCTGTCTCATCACAGATGAAATGGGAAATACAGTACTTCTACAGGTGACTTTACTTTAGAAAAGAGCCATGGAAATGAGGCTGGCTGCAGCTTTAATTTTCCTTCTTGTTGGTCAACTATAGAGCCAATCATCGAAATCCCACTTTATCCTAAAAATATATTCAGGGCAAAACGGGTTTGGCTCAGTGGATCGAGCATTGGCCTGCGGACAGAAAGGTCCCAGGTTCGATTCCAGTCAAGGGCATGTATCTTGGTGGCAGGCACATTCCCAGTGGGGGACGGGCAGGAGTCGACTGATTGATGTCTCTCTCATTGATGTTTCTAACTCTCTATCCCTCGCCCTTCCTCTCTGTAAAAAAATCAATAAAATATTATATATATATATATATATATATATATATATATATTCAGCTACTTAATAGGAATGTCCATTTAATCCAAAGGTTATGGTACATATAGCCCCTAAGTCATGAAAATATATTTTGTGGGTAGGAAATAAAAAATACAAAAACAAAACAAGACAGTTAAATATCACCAAGACATCAAAGATATAGACATTATATGAAAGGTTAAATCAGAGAACAGATATCTGTGTCTGTAGATATATTGAAAATACTTAAAATTCCAGATTCCACAAGCATCTGCTAAATATATCCCTCTGACCTCCTAAGCCAGCAGCTGTGTGATCTATTAACATATTCCCAATAGCACCTGGAAATACAGCAAAAGCAAGGCTTATTTATCAATATACAAAGTACAATATGTTTTAGGTATCTATAATTTAGTCATATTTTTTTTCAAACAAAAAACAAACAAATAAGAGAACCTAAGCCAGGCTTGATAGTATAAAAATGAAATTAAATGTATCAATCTGGGACTGTGCTAGAAAAATCAAGAGCCTAAAAATTTTCTAGACCAAAATAGTAACAACACAAACTTATAAAAATAAGAAATAACCCATACAGGAGTTGGTAAAATGGCTTACAGTAGTGAGTACAAGAAACAGAATTTATTCTTATATTAGTATTCATTATTCATATGCTAAGTACTAAGCTATGTGTTGTAGGTTAGATGTACATTTTATCCTCATTCTAAATCTATGATATACTGAAAATTGCTGTAATTTATCACTGAGGAAATTAAGGCTTCAAGAATTGGGGAAATTGGCCTAAACCCATAATTAGCATGTAGCCATTTGAGAGCATAACATTTTGTGTTTTTTTTCTGATACCTAAGTTTGTTTTGGGATATTTATCTATATTTCTAGGTTTGTGTGAATTTTATATCTATTCCAAAATTTAAATAGCTTTCAGGAATAGTAAGCAAATAAACATATATAAGATTCAAAAAAAAGAGAAAGAATTTATGGAAATTTATACTTTTAATTATCCTCCATACCTACAAACCATGTTTCCTTCTTCATGCCACATGCCACATGATTGTAAAGTAGAAACACAATATTCTACATAATCTGATTTAAATTCATGATATAACACTACTGAAAGTAATGAATGCACACATAATCATCCAGACCACATAAAAAATTAAACAGAAATAAGTGCCAAGTTTTCAAAAAATGAGGCAAATCAAAGAAAAAGAACTACAAAAAAATTATAAATTAGATGGACATTTTAAATAGGATCCCAAGGCAATGACCTAGTTTAATGTAACACACAAAGAGCATAACAAAGTTCTGTTCCCTTCAGTGAAGTGAACATTTTTGTATGGTTTCACAAAACTAACATATTTGAATAACATCCTATGACTCCAATTTCAATGTTAATAAAAGTAATTCCTTTCCAGAGAGAGTAAAACACCCAAACAAACATGGTTCAATTTATGTAAGCTGTTGATGTCTCATATAGGTTTGAATCAATCTAAAACAAATCTATTTAATATATTCTCATAATTATACTATTATTACTTAATGAATCAAGTGAGAATACGTGAGTATTCAATAAAGCAAGAGGCAATAAAAGGGAAAAAAATGAAAAAGCAGCTGTGGGGAAAAACAAACAAACAATATAAACAAACAAAAAAAACCTCAGTTCAGACATGTCAGGAAAATGTTTCGAAAATCAAGCACTTGATTATCACTGCCATAGTAAAAGGGGAGACAGTGTACTATCAATTCCAAGATATGTTTTTGAGAAAACTTATTAGATTTAAAAATATGGGATTTTAGGAAAAATATATTTTGAGAAAAAAAGAGATAAGGAGTAGATCTGTTTTCAGTACTAGATATGGCACTAATAATAAACAGACCAAAAACATCAAATGTCATTATGTTATAAACCTCAAGTTCAAGCCTTATTTATGCCTTAGCAACCTAATGAGTAATACATCTGACAAGCTAGTGTAATGCAGTTTGCTATGGAGGGAGCAGACTCTACTATCAATTTCATTGGAAACACCAGTAATTCAAACACCTTTTTAAAAAATTAGTTCCCTGGACAGTGTGTTGCATATTGTAAGTAATCAATTAATATCTTTTTTAAAATATATTTTATTAATTTTTACAGAGAGGAAGGGAAAAAGATAGAGTTAGAAACATCGATGAGAGAGAAACATTAATCAGCCGCGTCCTGCACACCCAAGGTACATGCCCTTGACTAGAATCGAACCTGGGACCTTTCAGTCCACAGGCCAACGCTCTATCCACTGAACCAAACCGGTTTTGGCCAATTAATACCTTGAATGTAATAAAAAGCACCTAAGTGTATTAGCTAGCTTTCTGTTGTTGTAGCTCAGATTATGCTGATTCTAGAAAGGTCAATTATCAAGCAATGCAAAAGTAAAATAAAAAAATTAGAAACTTAAGAGAAAAGGAATCAAAATAAACAGATTTCATAAGATGAAGCAGAACATTAAATGTAGGAGTTTTAAACTGAATTTTAAATTGAATTATTCAATTCAATGAATGTGTAAGAGTTTATTTCATTAAATATTATGTTCCAACTACAATAAATATATATTTTAAAAATCAAGGAAATACTAGTATTTATACATAGAACAAACTTTATGTAACCACATATTCTGAGAGATTTTTAAAGCTGAAAATATAAAAAAATTCAAGCAGGGTTTTGACCATTTATAGTATCCCATAGTGGATTTTTAAAGCTATTATTTAACTATAACTTTTTGAAGTGGAAGTAGATTCTGTTTTCTCACTAAAATCTCTGCTCCAATTTTGTTTGACATCTTATTTTCTTATTTAATTAACTGAGTCACAGAAGCAACTCAAAGAGAGTATAAATATATGGTCATTACATATGTTAGTATTTTTATGTTAGTACAGGTAAATATTTACAATTTTCTCCCCTTACACAATATTATTTTTTTAATTAAACATATCCTATCTAATAAAGAGTAATATGCAAATTGACTGTCATTCCAACACACAAGATGGCTGTTCCCATGTAATCAAAGATGGCTGCCCCATGTGGACATAAGATGGCCACCATAAGGTGGCCAGCAGGAGATGGCAGTTGGGAGGGATCAGGCCTGCAGGGGAGGGCAGTTGTGGGCAAACAGGCCAGCAGGGGAGGGGCTAGGCCTGCAAAGGAGGGCAGTTAGGGGTGACCAGGCAAGCAGAGGAGGGAAGTTGGGGGCAATCAGGCCTGCAGGGAAGGGCATTTGAGGGGGAACAAGGCCTGCAGGGGAGAACAGTTGGGGGTGACTAGGCCTGCAGGGGAGGGCAGTTAGGGGTGACCAGGCCTGCAGGGGAGGGCAATTAGGGGCAATCAGGCTGGCAGGGGAGCAGTTAGGAATCAATAAGGCTGGCAGGGGAGTAGTTAGGAGAGATAAGGCTGGCAGGCAGAAGCAGTTATGGGCAATCAGGAAGGCAAGCAGGTGAGCAGTTGAGAGCTAGCAGTACTGGATTGTTTAAAGGATGTCCGACTGTCTGTTTAGGCCCGATCCCAGTAGGATAGGGCCTAAACGGGCAGCCAGACATCCCTCAAGGAGTCCCAGATTGGAGAGGGTGCAGTCTAGGCTGAGGGACATCTACTCCCCCATGCAGGAATTTCATGCACCAGGCTTCTAGTTAATTATAATTAGGGTACCACATGTGTGTTTGAAATCATTTCACACTCCTTTCACACAAATGACATTAGTATGTACAAGTGAAATGCCATGATTTGGAAAATTACATATTCTAATGACATTTTCAACAAATTGTTTTATTGTTTACTAGTATATATGCCTCCTTTAATTTAAAAGTAACTTGTCTTTTCCTGCATTCCGGTAACAATGAATGCATACCTAGCACTTAGGTACTGATTTGTCATACAATTCCCCACTAAAAGAAACCAGGTTCCTTAAAAAAAGAGCTGATCCCATGAATATATAAGGGTAGGTAAAAAATAAAATTAAAATGTTATTATATAGAAATGTAAGGTAATGCTATAAAAAAAAAGGTAAGGGAGGGGAGGCATATCACAAGAATAGCTTGTGGGGGCGGGGGTTCTCTGGCCAACTCTGGTAAAAAATGAGCACCAAAATAATTAAATATAGTAATAAATTATGAACCACTGGAAAATATAAATGTTAGGAGTTCATATTGATAACATATCAATCAATAAGTAGATAGATCAATCAATCAATCAATCAATGAGAAAGGAGAAGACTTGCTTACAGTAGAATGCTGAGTGCCAACTGTGTTAAGGAAAGACTGAAAATGGAAAAACATTTTACAACTATTATAGTAAGTATATAGCGTAGGGGGACATTTTGATGATGAGCAGGATATCTGCATGGCCTTAGAATGTTTCCCACAAACTGCGTATTAATTTCAAAGATAAAATAATAATTACACACTGGAAGAGCTGTATAATACCTTGACCAAGTGATCAAAATCAACATCAGCAATGAGGCACAGAGAGATATGTGCTTCCAGATGTGATGTCTGACACAGCATCACCTATATATAATCTTAGCCAAAAATGCATATTCTGATTCTAATCGTGAGAAGATATTATACCTATACAAAATTAAAAACATTCTATTAAAAATGAGACTTACTTTGTTCAAAAATATCAATGTCATAAAAGACAAAGAATGACTGGGAAAATGTTCCAGATTAAAGAAGGCTGAAGAAAAAGAAATGAGCCAGAGATAGGGGTATGGGTGGAGTGGAGGGAAGGAGGGAGACAGAGGAAGACAGAAGGAGACCAAGACAGAGATAGAGCGAGCGAGAACAAGCATGAATGTGTGCACATGGAGGTAGTGAAGAAGAGAGAGAGGATGAATGATAATGAATGGTGTCAATGAGAAGTGAATTTGGATAGAGGATGTATACGAGTGTTCCCTGTAGTATACTTATCATGGCAATTTCTATAAGTGAAATGACCCCAACCCCCCAAAAAAAACACCTTAAAATATTATATGTCTTTTCTTAGTTTACTATGCTGTGCATTTTCCTTGTCTCACTTTAAAGAAAATTATTTGAATGACTGCTTAAATTATATTACAGATTTAAAGGAAAATCAGAAGCATTAAATCACACCATAACAAATAACTTTGGAATCCTACATCATGGGGGTAGAAATATATATAGGATATAGTTTTGTCTACACTAAAAGCTAAGATACAGCTATTGAAAATATTTCTAATTTATCACAGAACAGAATCAGAGAATCAGTTAAAAATACGTTAATACAACCTCCTCATTTTTTCTGTGTATGGAACTGAGGTCACATGGTCACAGAGAACCAAAACTAAAATACCAGGTTCCTTTTGAGCCTTGTTGCCTTCCAAAATATATATCCTTAGTGAACTTGAACAATCTGAAATGTTTCAAGTAAATTCTTGGTATACTCTTCATATGAAACAGAGTAGGAAGCACATTTTATCAAGGAAATTATATCTGTTAAAAATTTGAAGTGTTTATTTTAAAATAGCTTTGTAATTATACATTTCTTTAAAACATGTTTTTTAATAAAGAGTATTATGTAAGTCTAAATTATTATGCTTCAGATTTTCATTATAATTTTGGCTAGCCATCATTAATGACATTCTATGCAAACTGTCCTCATTAAATATACAATCTGAACTAGATAAACACAATGAAATCAATCATCATTGGGCTACATCTAATAATATGTGAAGTGATTTTCATTCAGTCATCAGTTTATAAGGTAAATGGCTTGCCAATATTTAATTTTCATACTACATTTGTGAGATAAATAGGTAGTAGAGCTAGCATAATGCAGATATACCACTTTTTTCCCATTTTATCTTCACATCTCTTAGTTACTCCCATTCATTTACTGAGGACTTGAGCAACTGACTCCATCTTTTTATCCACTCTAACTTCTGTTGTTTTCACTTTATTAGCCACGTCCAACTTAGCAACTAGGTCAGACTCTTTTCTAAAACTTCATAAGGTATCAATGGTCTCAATGTTGCCAACTGATATGTCATAGTCTTCCTACCTAATCTCTCAGATCATCATATCCTCCATCTTAGTGGTTCTATGACACTACACTTTCACTTTTCCTAGTCATACTTTCCTCATACTTTTGCTTTGCTAAATCTTCTTCCTTTCTACAATCTCTGGGAGAATACACCAGGGCTTGGTTCCATACTTCTTCCTCTTCTCCATGTAAACATTTTCATAAAATGACTTTATCCAGACACATGATTTTAATGGCATCTATATGACAATGATCTCAAATTAATATCTATAGCTATGACCAATCTCTGGAATTCCAGACTCATAATCCAACTATTTACATGACATCTTCACTATGATATATGTTTAATAGGTATCTTAAATGTATCATGGCCAAAGAAAAACTCTTTATTCCTCATCCTGTCCCTACCATTACCCAAGTCTTCCTCTTCAATAAATGTCACCATCATCCAGTTGCTCCAGCCAAGCAATTAGAAGCCTTTCTTGATTCCTTTCTGTTTTTTTATCTCACACATACAATTCATCAGCAACTTTTGTTAACTCCATCCCCAAAACATATCTCAAAAGACACCAAAGCAGTGAACAACAACAACAAATGAGTAAGATTGAGCTGGTGAAGAAGGAGAAAACCCAAGAAAATGAGGAGTCATGCAAACCGATAAAATTTCCTCTACAATAGAAGGAATGGCCAACTGTAGCAAATGCTGCTGAAAGATTAAAACAATAATTGAGAAGCAAACTTTGAAGGTCACTGGTGATCTTCAAAATAACAAATTCTGTGGAGTAATGGGGATATAAGTTTATTTATAATGGGCTGAAGAAACAGATGAGATTGTAAAGACAATGACTACTGGAGAAGTCTTTTAAGAGGTTTTGGCTCTGGAAAGCATAGAAATGGGGAATAGTTATAGACAGCTATGAGAACGACAGTGTTTTGTTTTGTTTTTTTTTCAATAGAGGAGAAAGTTGATCCTGTTAGTGTGCTGCTGAAAATTATTTATTGTGAAGAAAATATAAATAGAGCATTGGGAAAGAAAATAAATATTGGAGGATTAGGAACCATTGCCCAAGTAGACAGGTTATTCTTCCATAGGTGCAGGGACTCTATCCATAGTAATAGGAAATGCAGAGAATTAGTCAGGGTAATTTGATAGACTGTACAAAGTTGAAGGGATTCCTAATTGAATGCTTCTACATTTGTCAATGAATTATGAAGCAGGTCACAAGAGTCTGTGTATGCCTTTGTGTCTCTGTGTCTGTGTGGTGTATGCATTGAGGATGAAGGAGCAGGGTGTGAAAAAGTTGGAAAGGTATGAATTAGCCATGTTAAAGAGAATATACTAGGAAATTTTTTATAAGGCAATGCTATTTGGTCATATGTAGGATATATAAAGATGTGTGTATGTATGTGTGTGCATATATATGTGTATGTATATATCCTATGCACATATATATGTACACACACACACACACACACACACACACACACACTTGTGTGTGTGGCCAGATTATTATGATCTCTGAATGCCCGGTGCATGAATTCATGCATGGGTGGGGTCCAGCCAGCCTGGCCAGGGGGAGGGGACATGGGTGGTTATCCGGCCAGTCTGCTGGTCGAACTCCTAGTCCAGGGGACAATTTGCATATTAGCCTTTTATTATAAAGGATATACACTGAGTGGCCATATTATTATGTGCTCAGAGATCACAATAATCTGGTCACTTAGTGTATATAAATTTAGTGGGTTTTTTTTCTCTTATCACAAAATTACAATTTCTTATTATATAGAAAGTATTTTTGGAACATAAAACAGCATTACATATTTTCTTTGTTGTATGCCCAAATAGAAAAATGTTATAATGTTTCACAAAAGAAATGACATTCTTGTAGAAAAACACTTTATTAGTTTTTCTTTATATAAGTATATTTCTATATAGGGATGTCACAAATTAATTTGAAGATATTGCAGCATGCAATTAATAGTGCACTGTGGTAAAATGAGGCCTATTTCAAACATGCTTATATTATTCTGTGGTTTACCATTATATGAAAGCAGGATGTCTTAATGTCAAGAGTATTTATTTAAAATTATGTCAAGTAAACAAGTTATATTTACAATACCAGCAGCACTGGCTGAAATTGTTTGCCTGCCTTCTAGCGTTTTAATTTAGAGCTTTCTAAATGCAAATTCGGGAAAGACAGTCTCTACTCACTAGAGGGTAAGTAGACTTTTCCTTCTTATAATAGCTCAATTGTATTAGTGGTGTTATTTCATTAGTAGTATATTTGCATACAGACTTCATGCATGGCCCTCAAAATACTTCATACATATTAAAAAGCATGCCTACAATTCCCTCCTACTAAATATCTTCAATGTAGAATTAAAACCATTTTCTCATAAAAGGCAAAATATTACTATACTACATAATAAAAGCCTAATATGCTAAGGGTCTGGTCAACCAGTTGGTCATTAAACCAATCAAAGCTTAATATGATAATGATATGCTAAGGTTGCTCAACCAGTTGCTATGACATGCAATTACCAGGAGCGGACAGTCAACTGGTCGACCAGTTGCTAAGATGTGCACTGATCACCAGGGGGCACATGCTCCAACTGGCAGGTTAGCTTGCTGCTTCGGTCTGGCCCATCAGGACTGAATGAGACATATCGGATATGCCCTGGAGCCCATCCCTCCCTGGCTAGACAGCCCCCTGCATCCTTCCCCAACCCTGATGGAGCACCGGTTGGCTTCCTTGGCTTGGCCTGCTGCCCTCTCACAATCTGGAACCTCTTGGGGGATGTCAAAGAGCCAGTTTCAGCCTAATCCCTCAAATCAGGCCAAGGGACCCCACTGGTGCACAAATTGGTGAACCAGGACTCTAGTTTTTATACAAAGAAGTAAACTGATATTCTGAGCAACTATACCAAAAGGAAAAATGAATAATATCAGAATTTTACTTAATTCTCCTCCTCCCTCCACCCAGTGTTGAAATACAAAATAAAATCATGAAAGTTAAAACATCTGCCTTGGCCTTTCAATTCTCTGCACCATTTTTATTATTGGGCAACTAAAACACTATGGAGCTACTCAGGGAGTTAAAAAACAAAACAAAACAAAAACAAAAACAAAAAAACAATAAAACAAAACGCCAAATCCTTTCTCTCTGTCAAGCAAAGCTAGCAAAAGAGTTCAAAGAGATAAAAGCCTTTTGTGAAAAATGACTCATCTTCTAAAATTGAAATGCTAAAATTAGTGAAGCTTGCTCACATTTACACACACAAAAAAAAGCCTATTCAGTCATTTGAAAAACTACCACACAGGGCAGAAGTCCTAATCCCAGTAATATTTGCAGCCATAAATTTGAAAACTTCATTATAAGACAACAACAACGTCCACTCTGTTTTGCCAGATTTTACTCAGATAAAACAAATCTCTTTTAAACATCTAAATAAGTACATTTGAACCATCAAAACTAATGTTCATATATTTTAATCTATAGTTACTGGAAGACAAGTAAGCTTTATAAATCCAAAATTTAGGTTTGTTTCAAAAAATGAAAGCATTTTCAATGGATTATATTCCTACTTAAATTAGATGATTAATAATTGATTTGTTTCTATGCATACATTTTTGAAACCATTGATTTTTAGAGAGAGTGGAAGGGAGGAAAGGAAGTGGGAGAGGGAGGGAATGAGGGAGGGAGGGAGGGAGAGAGAGAGAGAGAGAGAGAGAGAGAGAGAGAGAGAGAGATCTATTGGTTGCTTCCCACACTAACCCTGACCTGGGGATCAAAACTTCAACCCTGGTATGTGCCCTTGATCAACAATCAAACCCATAACCCTTTCAGTGCTAAGGCCAACACTCTAACCATTGAGATATAATGGCCAGGGCTATTTTTTATATCTTTTAACTGACTATAGGCAATTATAAATTTCAGCTGTGTTTTTCAATATAAGCTCACTTACTGGTAAATGTTGCCTCAATGTCAACTTAAGTAGCAAACAAAACAAACAAGATGGCAGTTTTGTGATAATAATTGTTACATTTTTTTTATTCTCATGAGACTATCAAAGTAGAATTGACCTCATGAAACAAATCAGAAATAGTGCTTCAGTCATTTTAACTTAAAGTAAACATACATACCAATGGAAGTTTTTATTATGACATTACAAGTCAAAGACCAAGCATTCTTATCCTAATATATAAAAATCCTAGGTCTGGCACAACCAGAGGCTGGACCAACCGGAAGTCAGTCCTGCAGTCAGTGCTGGGTTGCCATGGCGACCCAGCACTAACTGCTGAGGGAGTTGTGAATCAGGCCCGGATAGAGGCCTGAAGAGAGAAGCAGGGTCTGATCCATAGCCTCTGTGGCAGCTGTTGATCAGAACTTGCCTCTCTCTTTCTTTCCAGGTCTGGCCAGCAGCAGCTCCTCAATTTCTCTCCAGACCTCCACCAGAGCTGCTGATCAGGCCCCATATATAGTCCCAGAGACACTGACTGGCATAGAAACTGACCAATCACAGACAAATCTGGGTCAACTTTGAGGAGCCAATGACTGCCTAGGAGGTGGAGCTTATGACGCTGACTGGCACAGAAACTGACCAATCAGAACCAAATTGGCAGGCACAGGAGGGCAGTTGGGGGTGAGATCAGGTCTGCAGGGGAGGGCAGTTAGGGGCAAGATCAAGCTGGCAAGGGAGGGCAGTTAGGGGTAATCAGGCAGGCAGAGAAAGTTAGGGGCAATCAGGTTGGCAGGAAATGGCCATTGGAGGGAGATCAGACAAGCAGGGGAGGGCAGTTGGGGACAAGATCAGCCCAGCAGGAGAAGGCAGTTAAGGGTGATCAGGCAGGCAAAGGCAGTTAAGGGCAATCAGGCTAGCAGGGAAGGGAAGTTGTGGGGGATATCAGTCTGGCAGGGGAGAGCAGTTGTGTGGGGACCAGGCTTGCATGGGAGGGCAGCTGGGAGCAACCAGGCCAGCAGGAAATGGCAGTTGGGGATGATAAAGCTTGCAGGGGAGGGGAGGGCAGTTGGGGATGAGATCAGGCTGGCAGAGGAGGACAGGTGTGGGGAATCTGATTTGCAGGGGAGGGCAGTTGAGGGGAAACCAGGCCAGAAGGGGATGGCAGTTGGGGGGACCAGGGCAGCAGAGGAGGGCAGTTGGGGGTGATCAGGCCAGCAGGGGAGCAGTTAGGTGTTAATCAGGCTGGCAGGGTAGCAGTTAGGGGGTTATCAGGCTGGCAGGGAGAAGTGGTTAGGGACAATCAGGCAGGCAGGGAGGTAAATGGTTAGGAGCCAGCAGTCCCAGATTGTGAGAGGGATGTCCAACTGCCAGTTTAGACCCGATCCCTGTGGGGTCCCATATTGGAGATGGTGCAAGCTAGGCTATGGGACACGCCCCCCCCCAGTGCATGAATTTCATGCACTGGACCTCTAGTGTTAAAATATATTATTGAAGGAATTTTGAGTATACTTTATTTTCAATGATTGACTTGTCTATTTTTGGGATTTTATTTTATGACATTAGCAACCATCCCATATTAACTCAATGAAAACATATAAATCAGAAGCCTGAGAGAAAGAAAATAAAGTACTAGCTTCCCAATTCACACAAAAAGAGGACCATAGTTCTACATTTAGTTGGATATTTTCCAAAGCAGAGCCATTAGCCTGGAAAGAAAGCTCTTCCATATTCAATAAATTAATCAAATAAGCATTAGAAATGTATTGATGTATCAAAAATAACTTCAACCTAGTATATTACAATATACTAGTAATAGTCAAGCCCTGGCCAGGTAGCTCAGTAAGTTAGAGCATTGTCTCAATACACAAAAGTTAATGGGTTTGATCCCTTCTCTCTCTCTCTCTCTGTCTCTCTATTTCTCTCTCTCTCTCTCTCTCTCTCTCTCTCTCTCTCTGTCTTTCTATCTTTATCCCTTCCTTCCTCTCTCTCAAATTAATAAGTTAAGTTAAATTAAATTGAATATATATAAGTCATTGTTGTCACAATAAATTATAAGTAATGATTAATGACAATGTTTTTATGTAGATAATTCTATTTAATCACATTAACAACCATATGAGAAAAGTAGTATCATGAGTCAGAAGAAATTGAGATTCAGAGAGTTTAAAGTATTTGTCCCTTGTTGCTTAGCACCTAAGATTTAAACTCAGATTGTCTGATTTCAAATCATATACTCTCAATTAAACTATAGTAAAACAATAACAACTAACCTCTATAAGAGCAATAGTCAGCAGATTATATAAGAATTTATGCTAACACCTAGCCCGGAGGCATCATGGCCAGCTAGTCAATCTTAACAACTAAAGAGAAAAGGAATAACAGTACTATACAAGAAGGTGAATTAACTCAAAAAAGTCTATATTTGTATTATTTATTGCTGTTCATATTTATTTATTTATTTGGAATGCTGTGTTCCAATAACAAAAAATGATCCACCCATTCATGTTGAGCCACTCATGGAATGTACATATTATAAATTTTTCTCACTAATCAATATGTTTATTTTAGAAAATTTAAAAAGAGAAATTCATTTAGTGAAGTCAAAATTTCCCACTAATTTACACTTTCCCAGAATCAATAAATAATTAGTTCCAAATAATTAGAAAAAATACTGCTTTTTCTAATGCTCACTAGTTTCTCATAGGGAAGATATGAAGAAATAAATATACATCACAAATAGGGGAATACATAGAACAGCCATAGTTAAAACAGTCCCCACTCCCTTGCAAATAAATGTCTAAAACATAAATGGAACATGGCATCCCTGTTTTAATTTAGGAAAGTACCTCATGAGCAGAAATCTGAAATCAGTAATCATTCATTTATTACAACATTCTGTCATCACAGGGTCTTCCCTTTTAAAAAGCCTTTCTCACGCAAGACCTCATTTCATCACTGGAGATGCATAGGCAGGCAACTTACTGCAGCATTTTTCAGTGTCTTAACCTGGACTGCACTCAATAAATAGACACTGGAGAAAGATACAATCGAAACGGGTGCACGAATGAATGAACCAACAAATGGCAGTACCATCATCAAAGGATAAGTCAAATTTCAGTTTATGGTATACAGGACATTATGCATTTATCAAAACCCAAAGAATTATATAACAAATGGATGAACCCTAATATAAATTATGGAGTTCAGTTAAAAATAGCATATCAATACGGTTCCATCATTTGTGATAAATATACCACATTAATGCAAGATGTTAATAAAAGGGGAAATTATTTGCAGGAATCAGAATTCTGAACTTTCTTAATTTTCCATAAGTATAAACCTTCTCTAAAAAGGACAGTCTATTAAAAATGCACAGTGTATATTTTCAAATTAGAAAATGTCAGGCTTGTCTGAAAAACAATCTTTTTACTATTATTTTAAAACAAGAAAATAAAAGGGAAGAAGAGAAAAAGTGAAACAATGTCACTAACACTTCTAATGATAGGTTATAGTCATAAAAAATAAGACTACAGAGAGAATAAAATGAATACCATATGTATTATTTATTATTTTGATTTCTAAAGTGTAGCAGTGCAAAAGTATCTCCAGCAACCTGTTTTAAAATGTGTCAATCTACATATTAAAATGAAAACCCTTCAAAATAACCCAAATGAGACTAATAAAGCAGAGATATACAGGAAACTCAAGCACATTCAATATAAGTACATGTCTCAAATCACTAGAGAAGATAAGCCACCCAGAAGCAGGCCTGCTGAAAGCTGACACTTGATGATGGGAGCTTTATAGTCCTGTAAGGTCAGGAGGTAATAATATATTTCATCTGAGGGCCCAACATATCACTAGCTAAAACATCTGCAACATGCCAAGCTGGGAAATGATTGCTAGTCCAAACTGTGGGGAGACCTGTAAGTTAAGTAACACCCAAGTGGACTATGTTAAGTTTGTTGTTATGTAAACTGTGAAAAGAGTTTCTTTTATCTCAATATATTAACGAACATATAACATCGGTATATATGTATATAAAAGCCTAAGTGACAAAACAATCAAATGACCAAACAACTGGTTGACCAGTCACTATGACATGCACTGACCACCATGGGGCAGATACTCAATGATTGGGCCCCTTACTGTCTGGATCGCTCCTGTGGGGATCAGGCTGAAACTGGCTATCCAACATCCCCTGAGGGGTCCCAAATTGCAAGAGGCTGCAGGCCAAGCCAAGAGACCCCATCAAGTGCACGATTATGTGCACTGGGCCTCTAGTGTTTAATAAATGTTTTAATAATAATGCCATAAATAGGACATCACACAGGCAACACATTCTGGAAACACACTGTATGGCTAGGTGTTTTGCCAAGTCTCATCCTACAAAGCTTATGACAAAGAAAAAACCATGCACTATTATAGCCTAGTTCATTAGGTCAAGAAAATATTATACAGCCATATATAGAGTAGAAAGCAAATATGTAATGAGATCAATACCAACAAAGTCTCTACAACATAATGGGACTGTCAGAGAATCAACCAAGTCACCATTCTTCAATAGTCTTGTGTGCCTGAGCAAGAAAGGGAGAGTAGTGTCTCTGGATTTGACTTATTTGCACAGTGAGGTTTTTAGACCATGATCTTTAAGGTCACTTTCAGATTTAGTATGCTTTGGTTTGATGACATGGATATGACCCACTTGAACCTTAGGAAACTTGAATGTCTTACATGTGGGCATGTACTTAATTGCTCTACCATTATTAGAGCTCCAAGCCAATGCATGTACAATGACAGGGAACACTCCTTGGAGAGCAGGAGAAGCTAGGGGAGCTCCAACCACAAATATAAAAGATAAAAGCAGATTGAAATCTTGCCAAGAGACTATCATACATGGAGACTCAGGAAGCAGAATATGAAAATAACAAAGCTAGCTCCATTTAGATGGAAGCCAGGGATAATGAATAGTACTAGTTGTACAATTTATCTTGAGTGTACTATGTGTACCAGTTAATAATGCAGATTTTTTAAATATATTTTATTGATTTTTTTACAGAGAGGAAGGGAGAGAGATAGAAAGTCAGAAACATCAATGAGAGAGAGACATCGATCAGCTGCCTCCTGCATGCCCCATAGTGGAGATGTGCCCGCAAACAAGGCACATGCCCCCAACCAGAATCGAACCCGGGACCCTTCAGTCCGCAAGCCAACGCTCCATCCACTGAGCCAAACCAGTCTCGGCAATAATGCAGATTTTGTAATCAAAGAAAACACGATGATTTCAAGAGAAACATCAAAAGTGCTTTATTCAAAGTAATGTCCATCACTAGCTATACATTTTCCCATCTTTTAGGTAATTTGTGGATACCATCCCAATAGAACTTTTCTTGTTTTGAGGCAAACCATTCAGAGACCCAATTTTCCACTTCTTCATACATTTTGAAGTGCTGCTCAGAAAGTGCTAGTGCCATCAATCAGAACAAGTGGTAATGAAGGAGCAAAGTCTAGTGAATACAGCGGGTGGGTTAATACTTCCCAAGCAAGATCTTTTAATGTGTCTTTAACTGGTTCTGAAGTGTGTGATGGTGCGTTATCATGAAGCAAAATTACTTTGCCATGTCTTCTGACCCATTTTGGTCATTTCACAGTCAAAGCATAGTTCAAATTGATTATTTGTTCCCAGTAGTTATCAGTATTAACAGTTTCACCTGGATTTAGAAACTCATAATATACCACACCTTCCTAATCCCACCAAATGCTTTTCTTTCCAAAAGCGATTTGGCCTTGCAGTTGATGTTGATGGTTGACCTGGATCAAGCCATGATTTTGTGCATTTGGGATTTTCAAAATAAATCCACTGTTCATCACCAGTCACAATTCAATGCAAAGAAAGACTTTCTTTCATGCCATTGAAGCAACATTTTACTGATGACTTTTCGGTTTTCCATTTGTCTTTTGTTTAGTTGATGTGGCATCCATTTTCGTTTCTTTAAAATCTTTCCCATTGCTTGAAAACAATTGGAAATTGTTTGCTGAGCAACACTGAATCTTTCTGCAAGTTGTTTTTGAGTTTGACACGCATCTTTATCCAATAATGCTTTTAATTGTTGGTCTGCAAATTTTTTTTGGTTTACCTGGATGTTCTTTGTCTTTCACATTGAAATCATCACTTTTAAAGCATGTAAACCAGCATTTCCAGTATCTTGTGATAGAGCATGTTCACCATAAGCTTGCCAAAGTATACAATAACTTTCAGCAGCACTTTTCTTCAAAATAAAGTCATGAATTAAAACGTCCCGCAAATGCTCTTTTTTTAGCATGAAATTTGACATTTTTAAGCATAAAAATATGTATGATGTTAACTTTAGAAAATTTGACATATGAATTCTTGAAGCTTGCTGTCAGCACAACAAAGTAGCATATATATCAAGTTGCATATATATCAACATATGTGTAACTCCATCTATTGAAAAAATTCACATTATTAACAGGTACACCTAGTATTTTACATTTATTATATACTCCTCTGCATGTCTGGAGTAACTAAAGTAAATATTTTATATCTAATGGGAAAATCTAGTTTAAAATGTTCCACCTCGCCAAAACCAGTTTGGCTCAGTGGATAGAGCGTCGGTCTGCAGAATAAAAGGTCCCAGGTTTGATTCCGGTCAAGGGCTTGTACCTTGGTTGCAGGCACATCCCCAGTGGGGGATGTGCAAGAGGCAAATGATCAATGTCTCTCTCTCATTGATGTTTCTATCTCTCTATCCCTCTCTCTTCCTCTCTAAAAAATCAATAAAATATATATTTTAAATGTTCCACCTACTTTCCATAAAAACAAATGAACGATAAAACTTTAGCTTATCTGGATATATTTCAAAACAAACTTAAAAAGTCATTGGAAACTCTGGGGAAAAAAACTGCAAACTGTAACAAAGTTAACAAAGCGTTAATGTAAACATATAAAAAGATCTTTGAAAAAAATAACAAAAGTACTATCCCTATCATATAAAAATTGAGTAAAAAATATAAACAATGCCGAGACCACTTTGGATCAGTGGATAGAGCATCAGCCTGTGAACTGAAAGGTCCTGGGTTTGATTCCGGTCAGGGGCATGTACCTTGCTTGAGGGCACATCTCCAGTGTAGGGTGTGCAGGAGGCAGCTGATCGATGTCTCTCTCTCATCGATGTTTCTGACTTTCTATCCCTCTCCCTTCCTCTCTGTGAAAAATCAATAAAATATATTTAAAAAATATATGAACAAAATACAGACAAAAGAACAGAAAAGGTCAATATGTATTAAAACCATTTAACATAATTAGTAGGCAAATAAACACAAATAAAAACAAGATAGAGTGTTTCACTCAATTTGGCAAATATTTTTAAATTATAATACTTAGTGCTAGTTGATGGTTCTAAATGACAGTTGCTACTCATTTATGGTTGGTAGGAATGAAAATTTGAATACTCTTTCCAAAAAATAATTAGGAATACATAACAAGAGTTAAAATAACTCATACCCTTCAATTAGTAATTTCACTAAGAGATTTACAGGAAAATTAATATATACAAGACTATTCCACATGGTATAGTTAGATCAAATAACTGGAAATGACCTAAATATTGAACAATAAGG
Organism: Lasiurus cinereus; assembly: GCA_011751065.1. NCBI lineage: Eukaryota > Metazoa > Chordata > Mammalia > Chiroptera > Vespertilionidae > Lasiurus > Lasiurus cinereus. The sequence goes on from JAAGEH010000037.1 coordinate 6,647,697, forward strand.
GAACATTTAAATAAACCGTACTATAGCTTATGAGCATGTTATAGTCATTAAAATCATGTATTTGCAAAGTATTATTTTATATCCCAAGAATATATTAGGTCCAAAAAAGTAGGATATAGCATATACTATATATACAGTAAGACACTATTTAGTAAAAATAAATAAATAAATAAATAAGGATATAAACACAGATTTTTTTTTTAAAAAAAGAGCACTATACCATCACTGAGAGAATATATAACAAAATGGTAAATTGGCTATCATAATCAAGTGATATTTTTAAAGGTCTCTGTTATACTTTCTAAGTGATATAAAAAGAACATATATAATAGAAATGGACATGAAGGAAAATGTGAAAATATCCCCCAACATTATTAACTCTTGAAGGAAACTGATTCTATGTTGTAGCAAATACAATGTCAAGACAGACCCAATTACAAGTATTTGCAAGAGCAAAAGGTGCCTGGAGCAGCAGCAGGAATGAATATACATGCCTGAGATCTAACCAGCAGAAAGCACAGTATGACTTCCTAACAGCAGTAATTCAGTACAATACACAAAAGGTGGAACAAAGTCATCTATTGTACAGCTAAATAAAAAGTTGATTCAAGAGAAATTTTTGTGTCTATCAATGTTTAATTATAATATATTATAAACTTAAAAAAAGTGAGATACACCACTTGGATTTGAATTCCAGATCTATACTTAATAGTTTAATTTCAGGCCAAACAAAGCCAAACACTTAAAATTCTTTTTCTTCAACTGGCAAAATGATATTAAAAATGCTACTTTTAACTAACTCACAAGGAATCTTCTAGCATTCAATGTAGTGAAGTAAATTCATTTAACACATTAATAACACAATCTAAATGTTTGACACTCAACAAGTTCCCTCTTGCTGTTTTGAAGATTGCCATGTATCTACTGCACATCCCTAAAGTTAATGTCCTTAAAGTTAAATATGTTTCAATAAATAAAGAGCAGTTCCACAAAGAATTAGTATGACTCATGACCCACCTTTGGTCAGTCAACTCTCTCCTCAAATGTGCCCTAATAATGAAATGAAAAAAGTCATGTGCTTTTTGACTTGTTCAAGGCTGGGACAGATAGAATGATGGCTATTTCTAAGTTTATTTCTATTCCAAATCTATTTTTATCACCAACCCCCTGATTCATTTATACACAGTACATGTGTTTAAAGGTATGAGTTAGTATCTGGAGCAACCATGAGAGCATTGAACATGGTAAGCAACATACAGAACCTCTTTTTCTACTAGATAGCACACAGCCCCATGACACTACTTACAAATAATCTGTTTCTTACAAGTATTCTAAACAATAAATGTATAGCTATTTTAGCAGTTTTTGTTCATATTTCACATCTCAAAAACACTGACTTTCCTCTAAGAATATTGACTTCTAAGGCAGTTCCTGAGATGTTTGCACATGAAAAGGTTATTGAAGTCAGATATAAAATACTAACATTGTGAATTTTACATAAAATCCAGCCATTTATTTAACTAAGCAATCTAATGTAGAGCTGTTTTGAAGGAAGTGGATATGGTGAAAATAAGTGGATGTGGTGAAAATAAGCTTCACTCTTCAAATGTAGAATGTTATATCACTAAAAGTCGTTTTAAATTATAAGTGTTTATATACTAACTTCAAACCTTAAATTAAGAATAAAACTATAGTTTAAATAAAATGAAATGCCTAACATTCATGTAAATTAATCTCATTTTCTCTCTAAATCCTTCCTCATAACCGATAATTTCTTTGGTAAAGACATCTTAGGACCCCGAAAGAATTGAATCAAGCTTTTCAACTCCCTGGCCAGTGGTACATATTCTAGACTATAATGTGCTCAGACCACCATCCAATATACTAAAGAGGTAATATGCAAATTGACAAACACATCCTTGCACAACATGTCCGCTCCCATGCAGTCACAAGATGGCCACCACAAGATGGCCAGCAGGGAAGGGCAGTTGTGGGCAATTAGACTATCAGGGGAGGGCAGTTAGGGGTGATTGGGCCATCAGGGGATGGTAGTTGAGGGTAACCAGGCCTGCAGAGGAGGGCAGTTGGGGAAGACTAGGCCAGCAGGGGAGGGCAGTTGGAGGCAATTGAACTGGCAGGGGAGGGCAGTTTGGGGGGACCAGGCCTGCAGGGGAGGGCAATTGGGGGCAACCAGAATAGTTAGGCATTGATCAGGCTGGCAGAGGAGTGGTTAGGGGATGATCAGGCTGGCAGACAGGAGCAGTTAGAGGCAATCAGGCAGACAAGTGGTTGGGAGCCAACAGTCCCAGATTGTGAGAGGGATGTCTGACTGCTGGTTTACAAGGCTCAGGCCTAAATCGGCAGTCGGACATCCCCTAAGAGGTCCCAGATTAAAGAGGGTGCAGGCTGGGCTAAGGGACACCGCCCCAGGCACAAATTTCATGCACCAGGCTTCTAATCTATCTAATAGAGTAATATGCAAATTAACCAGGACACCATAACATCACGACTAAATAGCAGGGACTAAATAGCATGGTGCCTGCCCGGGGCGAGGGACTTCAGGCCACACACCCTGCCCCAGCAGGCTCTGGGACAGGGACCTCAGGCCATCCCTCCTGATCTGCAGGGCTTGATGGGGGACCTCAGGCCACACCCCCTACCCTGTGGAGCTTAATGGGGACATCAGGCTGCACTCCCCTCTTTCAGGGATTTGATGAGGGTGGGTCTGGCTGGGTCTGGGTTTCACCTAAATGGGGGTGGGACCCACCAGTATTGGGTCTTCTACATTTTTGAAGCACGTGAGGGTGGTGGGGACTTGACTCTAGATCTCGTGGTACACCCTAGACTCTAACAGGAGGGAGATTTTCATATACATTTTACTAATTTTCTTTTATCTCTGGTACTTCTATTATAGAGAAAAGGTAAATAGCAATATTACATATTTCCTTAATTAATTCTCTTTTTTTAAATATATTTTATTGATTTTTTTATAGAAAGGAAAGGAAAGGGATAGAGAGTCAGAAACATCGATGAGAGAGAAACATCGATCAGCTGCCTCCTGCATGCTCCACACTGGGGATGTGCCCGAAACCAAGGTACATGCTCTTGACCGGAATCGAACTTGGGACCTTTCAGTCCACAGGCTGACACTCTATCCACCGAGCCAAACCGGTTTTGGCAATTAATTCTCTTTTAATGTGCATGAATTTCATGCACCAGGCCACTAGTGTTTAAAATATTAAGGTGATAACTAAATATCAGTTCATCTCTAATTCAACAAATTAAAATCAAACAACTTGTTAATTGGTTATATGAAGGATAGCTACTGCTTCCCAACTTGTACATTTGAGACTTTGTAAAAAATAGAACTATTTCATTTGATCATACATTTTCATTATATGCAATTTCATTTTTTACTCTACAAATTGAGACTTTGCAGAATCAAAAAGTTAAAATAGTATTTTAAAATTTTTTATACGGCATAATTCCTGAATTTTTCTTCATTAACTTCATGTAAAAATCATTCCTAATAACGAAGTAGTCGCATAGATCAAGACTACTTATATGTATGTATTCATATTTCATGCTAATTAGTCCTTGTACATGTATTTGCTTTCCCTGGTGTGTCCAGTACATGTGTCTCTGTCCTAGATTGCTCATTAAATCTGCTATAGTTCATTTCAGCACTGCATCACTGTGACTGAATTAGACAATTCAGAATCTAAAGCCTATGATTCGTTTCTCTTGTGTATTTCTTACAAAATCTTACAAGCAACGTTCTGGTAGTGCTGTAGAAGTACTGCATACAGTAGTAAATATGATTTTTAAGTATATAAAGAAGGTTATCATAAAGGTAGACTGCTATCCCCAATAGCTCCACTGTGCAGGTAGTTAATATGCCCAGTATTTGAGAAGGTTTGAGAAGTAGCAATCCTTTATTCTTTTTAATGGGGACCTCTGAGACCAATAATGCCTAGAAAAATACCATATTCATTGTTAACAGAGACTCCGCCTAGATTACTGCAGATCCAGCTCCTTCTCCTCTCTAATTAAGTAGCATAAAGAATGTTCGGTGATTACAATGGCAATATATTCCTCCTGCCTGAACTATAATGTTCTGAATCTAGTTCTTTATAAGTGACAGAAGAAGGTTATTTTAACATAACATGCGGTGCAGGGTCTCAAGTATTGATTATTTTTTAAATCATTACATGGCGGTAGTTTGATTTCTACCTTTTTTCTACTCCTATATTATGATAGAACACTGCTATAGGATGAAGTTTTTGACTTTTGTTTCAGAAACGGCTCTGTACAATCCCAAGGTAAGATATTTTGCAGACTTGACAATTCCACATTGATTTTCACTCTTCTATTTTTTTGAACCATAGGCTTACAGAAGTAAAAAATTCTGTCTAGAATATACCATAGAGATTGCTTTACGGACAAAATCTATGTCACCTATGAGTTTATACCCAGGACATGTTTGTAACTGTTAATTAGCTATATATCAATAAAAAAGTAAACTGCAATGGTTATTAGAATAATTCTATTTTTCATTTAGTTTTAAAATTATAATTTGAATATATAAAAAATGCTAACCAAATTTATCTGTACCCTTTTATTTTACATTTCTAGCAGTAATAAAAGTATGTTGCATTATTGAATTAAATTCACAAAATAGTGTTACAATCCAAGAAGTGCATACACAAAAAATGCCGACCCTACTTAAAATGCCTACCTAACACAAGTAATTACTTCAGACTTTGTGTAATTTAAATTTAAAATCTCTATTAAGTTACTGATAACATTTAATAGAAGGCAGCAAAAAGTCAACTTAAAACATTCCCTGCAATACTTACACATAACAAAATAAACTTTAAAAGAACGCTATAAAAAGAGACTAAGAAGGATAATGTATAATGATAAAGGAAGCAATCCAACAAGAGAAGATACCCCTTGTAAATATTTATACACCCAACATAGGAGTACCTAAATATGTAAAACAAATCCTGATGGACATAAAAGAAAAGACTGACAGTAATACAATCATAGCAGGATTTTAACACCCCATTGACATCAATGGATGAATCTTTCAGATAGAAAGTCAATAAGGAAACAATGACTTTAAATAATACAGTTGATCAGATGGATGTAATTGATATATTCACAGCATTTCACCCAAAGCAACATAATTTACATTATTTTAAAGTACACATGGAACATTTTCTAGGATAGAACACAAGTTAGCAAACAAAACAAGTCTCAATAAATTTAACAGGACAAATCCTATGAAGCATATTTTCTGACTATAATTCTATGAAACTAGAAGTCAATTACAATGAAAACTAAAAAAACATACAAATACATGGAGGCTGAACAATATGTTACTAAACAACGAGATCAAGGAAGAAATCAAAGGATATCTTGAAACAAATGAAAATGAAAATACAACCACCAAAAATCTTTGGGACATAGCATAAGCAGTCCTAACAGGGGAATTTTTAGCATTACAAGACTGCCTCAATAAATAAGAAAAATCTCAAATAAACTATGTAACTTACCCTTAAAGGAACTGTAAAAAAAAAAAAGAACAAACAAAGCGCTAAGTGAGTATTAGAATGGAAATAATAAAATAATAAATATCAGAGCATAAACTTAAAAAAAAAAAGTCTAAAAAAAAATACAAAAGATCAAAGAGCCTGGCTAGTGAGGCTCAGTGATTGAGTGTTAATCTATGAACTAGGAGGTCACTATTCAATTTTGGTCAGAGCACAGGTTTGATTCCCAGTAGGAGGCATGTAGGAGGCAGTTGATTGATGATCCTTTCTCATCATTGATATTTTTTCTCCCTCTCTCCTTAGTCCTTCTTCTCAGATATCAATATAAATATATTTTTAAAAAGATCCAGGAAACTAAGAACTCATTGTCTGAAAAAATAAGATTGATTAACCTTTAACCGAACTCAAGAAAAAAAGAGGGAGGAAACAAATAAATAAAGGCCACATATGACAAATGTGCAAATTCATACTAAATGGAAAAAAAAACAAGCATTTCCTTTAAGATGTGGAACAAGACAAGAATATCCACTTTCACAACTCTTATTCAATACAGTACTGGAAAATCTAGCAGCAGCAATCAGACAAGAAGACAAAGTAAAAGATATCCAATTGCAAAAGAAGAAGTTAAACTACCATTATTTTCATATGACATAAACTATATAGAGAGAATTCTAAAGATCCCACCAAAAAACTACTAGAACTGATTAATGAATTCAGTAAAGTAGCAGAATACAAAACAAATATCCAGAAATCAGTTGCATATTTATACACCAATAATAAACTATCAGAAAAGGAAACTAATAAAATAATCCTATTTACAAGTACATCAAAAAGTAAAAATAAAACTGGGAATAAAGTTAACCAAGGATGTAAAACACATGTACTTGGAAAATTATAAGACACTGAAGGAAGAAACTGAAGAAGATACAAATAAGTAGAAGCATATACCATGTAAATAGATAGCAAGAATTAACATAATTAAAATGCATATCCTACCTAAAGCAACCTAAGGATTCAACACAATTCCTATCAAGATACCAATGGCATATTTCATAGAACTAGAAAAAATTTTCCAAAAGTTTATATGAAACCAAAAAAGAATCCAAATAGACACAGCAATCTTCAGAAAGAAGAATAAAGTTGGAGGAATCATCCTACCTAATAACAAGCTACACTAGCTACACTACAAGGCCATAGTAATCAAAAGAGCATGGTACTGTCATAAAATAGAGATATAGGTCAATAAAACAGAACAGAGAGCCCAGAAATAAACCCATGCCTTTATGGTCAATTAATATTTGACAAAAGAGGCAAAAACATACAATGAGGTAAACATAGTCTATTCAATAAATGGTGTTGAGAAAATTTGGACAGATACATGAAAAAAATAATAAACTAGAACATCTTTTTACACCATAAACAAGAATCAACTCATAATATATTAAAGACTTTTTTAATTTTTTTAAATTTGTTACATGTATATATATCATCCCATTGCTGCGCCACCCCCCCGACCTTCCCAGGCATACCCCAAGCCTCCAGTGTCTTCTGTTCATTGGTTATGCTTGTATGCATGCATACAAGTCCTTTCGTTGATCTCTTATCTACCCCACCTCTCAATAAACTTCCTGCTGTAATTTGACAGTCTGTTTGATGCTTTACTGCCTCTGTATCTATCCTTTTGTTCATCAGTTTATAATGTTCTTTATTATCCACAAATTAGTGATATCCTGTGGTGTTTCTCCTTCATTGACTATCTTATTTTACTTAGCATTAGGCTCTCCAGTTCCATCCAGGTTGCTGCAAATGGTAAAAGTTCCTTCTTTTTAATGGCAGCATAGAATAACACTGTGTAAATGTACCATCGTTTTCTGATGACAGGCACCTGGCTGTTTCCAAATTGAAGCTATTGTAAATTGTGCTGCTATGAACATAGGGGTGCATAAATCCTTTCTGATTGGTGTTTCTAGTTTCTTAGGATACATTGCTAAGAGTGGGATTACTGGGTCAAATGAGAGTTCCATTTTTAGTTTTTTGAGGAAACTCCATACTGTTCTCCACAGTGGCTGCACCAGTCTGCATTCCCACCAACAGTGCACAAGGGTTCCTTTTTCTCTGCATCCTTACCAACACTTGTCCTTTGTTGATTTGTTGATGATTGCCATTCTGACAGGTGTGAGATGGTATCGCATTTTCGTTTTGATTTGCATCTCTCCGATAGTTAGTGACTTTGAACATGTTTTCATGAGTTTCTTGGCCTTCCTTCTGTCCTCTTTTGAAAAGGTTCTATTTAGGTCCGTTGCCCGTTTTTTTTTTAATTGAATCATTTATCTTCCTTTTATTAAGTTGTATAAGTTGGCTGTAGATGTTGGAGATTAAACCTTAATCAGTGACAATATTTGCAAATATGTTCTCCCATACATATTTATTATATGTATTTCTTCTTGTTTTATTGATGATTTCTTTTGCTGTGCAGAGGCTTTTTACTTTGATGTACTCCCATTTGTTTATTTGTTCTTTAGCTTCGATTGCCCTTGGAGCAGTATCAGTGAAGAAGGTCTTTCAGCATAGGTCTGAGATTGTGCTGCCTGTAGATTCTTCTAGTAGTTTTATGGTTTCCCATCTAATGTTTAAGTCCTGTATCCATTTTGAGTTTATTTTGGTATTTGGTGTAAGTTGGTGGTCCAGTTTCATTTTTTTGCATGTATCTCTCCAATTTTCCCAACGCTATTTATTAAAGAGGCTGTCTTGACTCCATTGTATGTTTATGCCTCCTTTATCAAATATTAATTGAGCATAGTGGTTTGGGTGGATATCTGGATTCTCTATTCTATTCCAATAGTCTATATGTCTGTTCTGGTGCCAGTACCAGGCTGTTTTGAGAACACTCGCTTTGTAATATAGCTTGATATCTGGTATTGAGATCCCACCAACTTTATTCTTCTTTCTCAGGATTGCTGTGGCTATTCGTGGTCTTTTTGTTCCAGGTGAATCTTTGAAGAGATCTTTCTAGGTCTGTGAAATATGTCGTTGGTATTTTAAATGGTAATGCATTGACTCTATTATATTGCTTTGGGTAGTAAGGACATTTTAATGATGTTGATTCTCCCAATGCATGAGCATGATATGCTCCTCCATCTGTTTACATCTTCCTCTATCTCTTTTTTCAGTGTCCTGTAGTTTTCTCCATATAAGTCTTTTGCCTCCTTAGTTAGGTTTATTCCTAGGTATCTTAATTTTTTTGGTGCTATGGTAAATGGGATTGCTTTTTTAGTCTATCTTTCTGTAATTTCACTATTAGTTTATAGAAATGCCAAAATTTCTTGGCATTAATTTGTATTCTGCTACATTGCCAAATTCATTTATTAAGTCTATTAGTTTTTATATGGAGTCCTTCGGGTTTTTTATGTACAGTATCATGTCATCTGCAAATAAGCACAGCTTTACTTCTTCTTTTCCAATTCGGATGCCTTTTATTTCTTCTTCTCTAATTGCAATGGCTAATAGTTCCAGAACAATGTCGATCAGGAGAGGTGAGAGTGGTCATCCCTGTCTTGTTCCTGTTCTTAGGGGAAATGGTTTTAGTTTTGGCCCATTGAGTATGATGTTAGCTGTTGGTTTACATATATGGCTTTTATGATGTTGAGGTATGACACTTTTATTCCCATCTTGCTGAGAGCTTTTATCAAGAAGAGTGTTGGATTTTGTCAAATGCTTTTTCTGCATCAATTGATATGACTATGTGATTTTTATCTCTCAATTTATTTACATGATGTATCACGTATATTGATTTGTGGATATTGGACCATCCCTGCATTCCTGGGATGAATCCTACTTGGTCATGGTGTATGATCTTTCTGATGTACTGCTGGATCCGATTTGCTAGAATTCTGTTGAGGATTTTAAGGATTTTGGCATCTATGTTCATGAGAGATATTGGCCTATAATTCTCTTTCATTGTCTTGTCTTTATCTGGTTTTCATATTAGGGTGATGCTGGCTTCATAGAAGGTGTTTGGAAGTGTTCCTTCTTCTTGAATATTTTTTAATATTCGGAGGAGGATAGGTTTTAATTCTTCCTTGATTGTTTGGTAAAAGTCTCCTGTGTAGCCATATGGTCCCAGGCTTTGTTTGCTTGAGGCTTTTTGATGTCTGCTTCAATTTCGTCAATAGTTATTGGACTATGAAACTGTTTAGATTCTTCCTGATTGACTTTTGGGAGGTTATATTTTTCTAGGAATATATCCATTTCATGCAGGTTGTACAATTTGTTAGAATAGAGTTGTTCATAGTATTTTTTTAACAAGCCTTTGTATTTCCACAGGGTCTATTATTATTTCTCCTCTATCATTTCTGATTTTGTTTATTTGGGTCTTCTCTCTTTGCTTCTTGGTGAGCCTGGCTACAGGTCCATCAATCTTGTTTATAGTTTTAAAGAACAAGCTCTTGGTTTTGTTGATCTTTTGAATTCTTTCTTTGGTCTGTATGTTGTATACTTCCGCTCTGATCTTTACTATTTCCATCCTTCTGCATACATTGGGCTTTTCTTGTTGCTCTGTTTCTAGCTCTATGATATGTAGGGTTAGGAAATTTATTACCATTGTTTCCTGTTTTTTTCAGTAGGCTTGTAGAGCTATGAACTTCCCTCTCAAGACTGCTTTCACTGTGTCCCATAAATTTTGTATTGTTGTGTTATTATTTTCATTTGTCCCTATGATGTTTTTTATTTATTCCTTGATCTCTCTGGTTACCCAGTTGTTGTTTAATAGCATGCTGTTTAGTGTCCATGCCTTTGATTTCTTTGGATTGTTTTTATTGAAGTTGATTTCCACTTTTATGCCACTGTGATCTGAGAAAATGCTAGATATGATTTCTATCTTCTTAAATTTGAACAGACTTTGCCTATGAACCAACATATGGTCTATCTTTGAAAATTACCTATGTGCACTGGAAAAGAATGTATATCTTTGGGAAGAATTTTTCTGAAGATGTCAATTAATTCCATCTGGTCTAGTGAGTCATCTAGGATTGTTGTTTCTTTGGTGATATTTTGTTTAGAGGATTTGTCCAGTGGTGAGAGTGGGATATTAAAGTCTCCTGCTATGACTGTATTTCTGTCAGTCTCTCCCTTAATATCCTTCTGGAGTTTTTTTATGTAATTAGGTGCTCCTATATTGGGTGCGTGTGTGTTTACCAGAGTTTTTCCTTCTTCTTGGATTGTTCCCTTTAGTATTATGAATTGGTCTTCTTTATCTTTTGTTATGTCCTTCACTTTGAGATCTAATTTGTCAGATATACGTATTGCAACCCCAGCTTTTTTTTTTCCTTACCATTTGCCTGTAATACCATTTTCCATCTCTTCACCCTCAATCTGTATGCATCTCTTTTTCTGAGATAGGTTTCTTGTAAAAAGTAGATATATGGATCATATTTTATTATTCAGTCGGATACCCTATGTCTTTTGATTGGAGCATTTAACCCATTTACATTTAACGTTATTACTGATAGGTACTTATTTGTCGCCATTTTTAGTCTTTAGCCCCAAGTTCCTTATTTGCTTCCTATTTCTTTTTTTTATTGTAGACACTTTAACATTACTTGCATTGTTGGTTTGGTGGTAATATATTCCCTTAGTCCTTCTTTGTCTGTGAAGCTCCTGATTTCACCTTCAATATTGATTGAAAGCCTCGCTGGGTACAGTATTCTTGGATTCAGTCCCTTTCTTTGCATGCCTTTGTATATTTCATCCCATTCCCTTCTGGCCTGATGAGTTTCTGTTGAGAAATCAGTAGCTAGTCTTATGGGGGTTCCTTTGTGGGTAACCTTCTGTTGCTCTCTGGCTGCTTTTAAGATTCTTACTTTGTCATTGGTGTTTGCCAATTTAATTATAATGTGCCTTGGTGTCGTTTTTTTGGGGGTTCATTTTGCTTGGGACTCTGTGAGCTTCTTGGATTTGTGTGGGGTTTTTCTTTCCTATATTGGGTAAGTTTTCTGTCATATTTCTTCAAACAGGTTTTCTAATCCTTCCTCAGTTTCCACTTTTTCTGGAACCCCATTAATGCGGATATTGTTTTGTTTCGTGTTATCCCAAAGTTCCCTTAGGCTCTCATCTTTTTAATTTTTTTTTCTAGAAACTGCTGTACTTGGCTATTTTTTCCTCCTGTGTCTTCTAGCTCACTGATTCCCTCTTCTGCTGCTTCTAGTTTACATTTGATGCTTTCTATTGAGTTCTTTATAGCAGTGATATAATTTTTCATTTCTTCTTGATTATTCTTCATTTCTTCTTGCTTCTTCATTTCCTCTTGGCTCTTTTTCATTTCCTCTTGGCTTTTACTCACATTGTCGATTTGTCTTCCATTCTGTTCAGCCACCTTATAACCATTTTTCTTAACTCTTTCTCTGGCAGGTCTATTTCTTCTTCTATTACGTTTACTTCCTTTTCTGGTGATACCTGCTTTGCTGTCATATATGGGCTATCTCTTTGTCTGCCCATGGTCTTTTTTCTCCAGGTGTCTGGTTATGTAGTTCTCTCTCCTACGTTGATTTAAAGGCACAAACTTCAACATGACCAAGTACAACACACAAGGGTCTGAACAGAAATGTATTCACGGTATTAATAACCACAAAAAAGGTGACCACCAATAAATACAAATTAGGGGTAAGTAGAGAAAAAAGAAGATAAAAATGAGGAGAAAACAAAAGAAAGAAGTGCCAGAATCAAATTGGGAGAAGGGAGAAAAATAATAAATAAAAAACAAAATAAAATAAGAAAAGAGAAAGAGAAAAAAAAGTCAGAGAGAAAAGAAAGTGAATAAGAGAGAAAAGGGAAATAAGTTATAGATGTGAGGAGAAAACTCCAATAGAACAGCCACAAATCCCAAGAAATGCCGGCGACAAGTACCTGGAGATTAATACAAACTGCAAATGACAACCAATATCAAGGGAGGCAAGGGAAAAGAGAGGTAAAAAACAAACCAATACAGAGCAAACAAAAAGCAAAATAAAACAAGTAGAATAAACAAAAACAATCTCACAAAAAAGTATAAAAATAGATATAAACACTGTTCAGGCAAACAACAACAAAAGGACATAGAGAAAAACAATTTTTTGGATAGTGAAGACAAGAAAAGAGAGGTTTGTATGAACTTGTAGTAGGGGATTTGAAATTAGATATGTAAGTGGGGTAAACATTTAACCAAGTAAAGAGAAAGAATAGGCGAAATCTAAAGTTGGAAGAGGGAAAGAGAAACAAGACAACAAAATGGGGAAAATTAGGAAGAGAGTGTTGATATAAAGGTAGAGTTGAGATAGAGTAAAATTATGCTAAAAGAAAGATGAAAATAGAATGTAGAACTCTAATCCCAAAGTAAAATTAAGGGCAAATAAAATGATACTTGTTTTGTTTTTTTCTTTTCAAAAAGTAAAATAATAGTAGTAATAATACTATTTGAAAATAAAAATGTAATAATTAAAAAGGTAAAATCAATTGGGGAGAAAAAATAATTTTTTAAATTAAAATATGCAAAAAAATAAAAGAAAATAAAAAAAATAGAATGTGCAGTAGTGGAGGTCATTTACTTCTACTATTATTCTGTTTGGCACTTTTTTCCCCCAGTCGGGAGGGTATTGCAGTACTCTGTGTTCCACTGCTGAGGTGTGTCTTAATCTCTTTATTCTTTTGTGATTATGAGAGAGTCAATTTGTGAATAACCCACTGGGTGGCCATGTTTTGGAATTGACCTCTGAGACTAAGCACAGGACCTCTCTAGGCTGTGCTCAGATCCTGCTAGTCTGTGGTTCTTAATATAGGTTTATGGGGATGGGATGACCCAGAGCTGATTCTCTTATGGTTACTCTGCACTCCAATCCTCAGGGTCCAGAAAAAACACCCTTTCCCTGCAGTCTCTCAGGATGACTCCAATTGCGTGATCCTAAGTATGGGGCTTAGCAATCAGAAGCCAGGGTTGGAGAGGGGAATGCTGTCTATGCTCTCTCCCTTCCCTGCTCCTGTTCAAGCAGCTGGGACACTGTAATAACTCCCAGACTGTCCTTCTGCCTCAGATCAAAATAAGTTGCTTTCTAGAGCTCTCCTGTTAATAATTCTGAGGGTCCCCTTCCACATTTAGGGATCACAACCTGCCCCACATCCACAGATTTTTCTTTAGAGCAGCTTTCCCCCAGTCCAGTTCCCACAGTGTGCGCATCACTGTTCTGCAGGACAGGAATCCTCACCTTATGCCAGGCGAAATCTGATATTTCCATGTGGCATGTAGAGCTCCTCTGAGTCCTATTGTCTGCGCCGATTGGAGAGCAATGTCCTGGGTCCCCCGGCTGTTTGGTGGGTGCTGCAGCTGTAGCTTTTCACACCGCTGTAGACATCCACTTCCCACTGCAAGATGGCGCAGTCTCCACGTTTGCGCTGGTGGCTCCGGCAGACAAAAACCCCATGGCAGTGGGGCTGCCTGGTCAGGGTAGCCCCATCCAGCAGTCCCCACCTTCTCCTGTAGGATAACTGACTCTTAACTTGCCAACAAACACTCCCAGTGGGACTCTCAGCTGCTCTCTGTCTACCCAGCAATCAGGCTCCAGACACGTCCCATCTATTCCACCACCATTTCCCCCCCCCCCATCACATTAAAGACTTAAATATTAGACTCAAAATTATAATGATCCTAGAAGAAAACAAAGGAAGTAAAACCACAAACATTTCTCTTAAAAATATTTTTTTCTGATATATTGACTCAGGCAAGGGAAACCAAAGCATAAACAAATGGGACTACATCAAACTAAAATGTTTTGCACATCAAAGGAAAACAACAAAATGAAAAGACCATCTAATGAACGGGAGAACATGTTCACCAATGATATATCTGATAAGAACTGAATACCCAAAATTTATAAATAACTTATACAACTTAACACCAAAAAAAAACCACCAAAGAACCCAATTAAAATTAGGCAAATGACCTTAATAAACACCTCTAAAAAGAATATAAAGATGGCCAACAGACATAAAAAGAAACTCAAAGTCACTAATCATCAGAGAAATATAAATTAAAACCACAATAACATATCATGTCACTCTTTTATATATATAAGCTTAATGTGCTAAGTGTCTGACCCTTCAACCATTCAACCAGTCACCATGATGTACACTGACCACAAGGGGGCAGATGCTCTGATTGGTAGGTTAGCTTGCTGCTGGGGTGGTGCCAATCAGGACTGGGAGAAAGGCTTGACACACATTGGAGCTCTCCCACCCCTGATCACCCTGATGGGAACCGGATGAGATGGGCAGGGCATGCCTTGGAGCTCATTGGGACTGGGCGAGATGGGCTGTACACACGCTAGAGCCAAACTCCTAAAGTCTCTCCCCGGACAGCCAATCTCCCATGGTCCCTCCCCAACCTCTACAATATTTCTTCTAATTAATTTCCTTTCAATGTGCAAAAATCCATGCACCGGGCCTCTATTAATTAATAAGTCAACAAATAACAGGTGTTGAATGTAATGTGGAGGAAAGGGAACATTTGTGTACTGTGGGTATGAATGCAGATTGGTGCGGCCACTGTGAAAAGGATTATGGAGTTTTCTCAAAAATGAAAAATGGAACTGCTTTGTGACCCAGAGATTCTACTTCTTGGAATATATCTAAAGTAACCCAAAACATTAATTCCAAAGAATATATGTATCCCATGTTCATTGCAGATGTGTGGATAAAAAAAGTTGTAGAACATTTACACAATGATATATTACTTGTCCATTAATAAAATAAACAAAATTGTACTTTTTTAAACAGAATGAATGAACCTGGAGAGTATTGTACTAAGTGAAATAATCCAGTCAGAGAAAGACAAGTACCATATGCTTTCACACATATGTGGAATCTAATGAAAAAAACAAACTTACGGAGTGGAGACAGACTCATGGATAGATAACAAACAGACTGACAGCTGTCAGAGGAAAGGATCGGGTGGCTGGGTGAAAATTTTAAGCAAGGAAAAAAATAGCATATACAACAGGATGGTGATTCACAGAGGGAAATAGGGGTGGGGGAAGGTAGAAGAGAGTAAAGGGGGAGATGGGTAAGTAGTGATGAAAAGAGACTAGGTTTGTGGTGATGAATACAGATTTCAATATACAGATGATGTATTATAGACTTATATACCTGAAACCTATATAATTTTAATAACCAATGTCACCCCAATAAATTCCATATATTTTTAAATATACTCCAAGTAGGAAGAAGTTTTCATCTGGAAGAGCAGTTCCCTTCAGGATTAATTACAAGAACAATCCTATATAATAAAAGGGTCATATGCAAATAGACCAAACTGTGGAACCACCAAACAATCGGTTGATATGACATGTGCTGACAACCAGAAGGTGCATGGAACATAGTCGGCTTCCACAGCAGGAGGCAGAGTGTAGAACATGGTAGTGGCAGCCATGGCAGGATGGTGGAGCAGGTGAGCGGGGGCACCAGAGCAAGGCTGGACGCCGGTTGCTGTCATCTGGATGAGCCTCTGGAGTTTACTGAAAACTCTTTGCTCCCATGCCACCATTGTGCCTGGAGTCTGCACCTACTACCAGCAAACAGGGGACTGGGGGCTGCAGCAGGAGGGGCCGGGCAGGAACGCAGAGGATGGATCGAGACCTGCCCTTGTGCCCACCACAGCCTCCCAGCCCACATTTCCTTTCAAGGTGCACGAATTCGTGCAATGGGCCGCAAGTGTAGATACAATACATAATCTGTTATCAAAATAGCAACTTTAATCAGTTTGGCCTTTTTAACCAGTGTATATTTCCTATTGGGCCAGTCATTGTGTTTAATACCTACTTATAACTTCATAATCATCAAAAGTTAACGTGATCCATCAACACTTTTTTAAAATATATATTTTTATTGATTTCAGAGTGGAAGGGAGAGGGAGAGAAGGTTAGAAACTTCAATGATGAAATGAAATCAAGGATCAGCTGCCTCCTGCACACACCACACTGGGGATGGAGTCAGCAACCTATCCATGTGCTCTAACCAAAAATCAAACCTTGACCTCTTGGTTTATAGGTCAACACTCAACCACGGAGCCACACTGGTGGGGCTGATCCACCAACTCTTAAAAATAAAATACTCGTATGTTTCACAAAGGAAACTGACTCGAAAGGAATTTGCTAATCCTTGTGACAGTGACTAGTTTTCCATCTCTTTTCTTCCAAACATCTTTGCAAAAAAGCATTTGTTTACTTATGCTGTTACACTATTTAGACATTACCTATTACTTTCTTATGCTTAAATACAAAAGGTTTAAATAATTCATAAAGTTCCCTATTTAGTTAAAAGTAAGTTATGGTACACTACTGATCATTTTAAAAGGAAACAAAAAGGAGAGTGAAGGGGGAGGGAGACACAAGGATAGTAAGAAAGTAACTGATGGAGATGACCTTTCAAAAGACATTTACTAGTATCTAATGCAACTTACTCAGTTTATTAGATATGGCATCTTTCTGGGCAAGTTATCTGGTCCAATGCCTGACTTTAGAAAATAAGTACATTTTTAATGTGAGGATCTAAATATTTAAAGTTACTAGAAAAAAATGGCGGCGGAATAGACAGACGTGTCCTGAGCCTTGTCACTGAGCAGACAGAGAGAACGAGTGGCTGAGGGTCGCACTGGGAGTGTTAGTTGGCAAGTTAAGAGACAGTTATCCTCCAGAAGAAGGTGGGGGACTGCTGGACATGGCTAGCCTGACCAGGCAGCCCCATTGCCATGGGGTTTTTGTCTCCCAAAGCCACCAGTGCGAACATGGAGACCACACCATCTTTCAGGGGAAAGTGGATCTCTATGGCAGTCTGAAAAGCTAGCTGTAATACCCACCCAACATCCACTATCCAATGGGTGCAAACACTAGGACTCAGAGGAGCTCTACATGCCACATGGAAAGGTCAGATTTCGCCTGGGATAAGGTGAGGTCTCTGGGCCCACAGAACAAAGAGACACACACTCTGTGGGAACAACACTGGGGGGAAAGCTACTCCTAGAGAAATCCATGGATGTGGGACTGGACGTGATCCCTAAATGTGGAAGGGGGCTCTCAGAGCTATTAACAGAGGGGAGCTCTAGAAAACAACCCATTTTGATCTGAGGCAGAAGGTCAGCCTGGGAGTTATTACAGTGTTCCGGCTGCTTGAACAGGAGCAGGGA
This sequence comes from Lasiurus cinereus, assembly GCA_011751065.1. Classification (NCBI taxonomy): domain Eukaryota; kingdom Metazoa; phylum Chordata; class Mammalia; order Chiroptera; family Vespertilionidae; genus Lasiurus; species Lasiurus cinereus. Next base: position 6,665,457 of record JAAGEH010000037.1, read on the forward strand.
AGGGAGAGAGCACAGATTGCACTCTTTCCTCTTCAGATCCTGACTTCTGATTGGTAAGCCCAATACATAGGATCACACAATTGGAGACATCCTGAGAGAATGCAGGGGAAAGTTGTTTTTCTGGAACTTGGGAACTAGAGTGCACAATAACCATCAGAGAATCAGTTCTGGGGCAACCCACCCCCACAAGCAGGTATTGAGTAAGCAGGATGTAAGCACAACCTAGAGAGGTCCTGTGCTTAGTCTCAGAGGTCAATTCTGAAACACTGCCACCCAGTGGATGACTCCCAACTTGACTTTAGCATAATCAAAAGAGTAAAGAGATTAAAACACATTTCAGCAGTGGAACGCAGGAAACTGCAATACCCTCCTGACTGGGAAACAGGAGTGCCAAACAGAAAAATAGTACAAGTGGATGACCTCCTCTACTGTCCATTCTATAGTATTAATTTATTTTATTTTATTTTGTTTTTAATTTTTTTGCATATTTTAATTAAAAAAGCTATTTGTTTTCTCTTTTCTCCTCAATTGATTTTACCTTTTTAATTACTACATTTTTATTTTCAATTAGTATTATTACTACTACTATTTTACTTTTTGAAAAAAAAGAAGTGTCATTTTATTTTCTCTTTATTTTACTTTGGGATTGGAGTTCTACATTGTATTTTGATCTTTCCTTTACATAATTTTACCCTATCTCAACTCTACCTTTATGCTAACAGAGTATTCCTAACTTTCCCCATTTTGTTTCTCTTTCCTTTTCCAACTTTAGATTCTACCTATTCTTCCTTTTTACCTGCTTAAAATGCTACCCCACTTACGTATCTAATTTCAAATCCCCTACTCCAAGACCATACAAACCTCTCTCTTCTCTGTCTTCACTATCCAAAAAATGGTTTTTCTCTAGATCTTTTTGTTTTTGTCTGAACGGTGATTATATTGATTTTTTATGCTTTTTGTGAGATTGTTTTTGCTTATTCTACTTGTTTTATTTTGTTTTTTGTTTGATTTGTTTTGTTTTGTTTTTTACCTCTGTTTTCCCTGCCTGCCTTGATATATTAGTTGTTATTTGTAGTTTGTATTAATCTCCAGGTACTTATTGCCAGCATGCGTTGGGAGTTATGGCTGTTCTATGAAACTTTTCTTCTGACATATATAATTAGTTCCCATTTTCATTATTATTCTCTTTCTTTTCTCCCTTATTTTTTCCCTTACTCTTTCCTTTTTCTTCTCCTTATTTTTTCCCTGTTTTTTCTCCCTTCTCCCAATTTGATTTTAGCACTTCTTTCTTTTCTTTATTCCTCATTTCTCCATTCTTCTTTCTCTATTTACAACTAATTTATCTTTAATGGGTGTTCAACTTATTTGTGGTTATTAACATCATGAATACATTTCTGTTCACTGACTTCTGTGTTGTACCTGGTCGTGTTGTAGTTTTTGTCTCTAAATCAACGTAGGAGAGAGAAGTATACAACCAGACATCCAGAGAAGAAAAATGATGGGCAGATGAAGAAACACACCGCATATGAAAAAAAAAAAAAAACAGGTATCACCAGAAAAAAAGTAAATGAAATAGAAGATAAAAAACTGACAGAGAAAGAATTAAGAGAAATGGTCATAAGGTGGCTGAAAAGAATGGAAGACAAAATTGACAATATAAATAAGAGCCAAGAGGAAATGAAGAATAATGAAGAAAAAATGAAAAATGACATCACAGCTGTAAAGAACTCAATATAAAGCATCAAAGGTAGACAAGAAGAAGCAGAGGACTGCATCAGTGAACTAGAAGACACAGTAGAAAAAAATTCCCAACTACAGCAACCAAAAAATAAAAATAAAAAAAATTAAAAAGCAAGAGGAGAACCTAAGGGAACTTTGGGATAACATGAAACAAAACAACATCCGCATAATTGTGGTTCCAGAAAGACTGGAAATAGAGCAAGGAATAGAAAACCAGTTTGAAGAAATAATGACAGAAAACTTCCCCGATATAGGAAAGAAAAAACTGACACAAAACCAAAATGCTCAAAGAGTCCCAAGCAAAATGCACAACAAACCAACGACACCAAGGAACATTATAATTAAATTGGCAAACACCAATAACAAAGTAAAAATCTTGAAAGCGGGCAGAGAGAAATAGAAGGTTAAGTACAAAGAAAATTCCATAAGATTAGCAACTGATTTCTCAACAGAAACTCATTAGGCCAGAAGGGAATGGAATGAAATATCCACAGTAAAGCAAAGGAAGAGTCTGAATCCAAGAATACTATAACCAGCAAGGATTTCAATCAAAATTGAAGGTAAAATCAGGAGCTTCACAGACAGAAAGGAGAAAGGAAATTTATTACTACCGAACCAGCAATGCAAGAAATGTTAAAGGGTCTGCTGTCAAAAAAATGAATTAGGAAATGAAGAAGGAACAGAGGGGTAAAGAATAAATATGGTGACAGATAAGCACCTATCAATAATAATGTTAAATGTAAACGGTTAAATGCTCCAATCAAAAGACATAGGGTAACCAATTGGATAAGAAAACATGATGCATATACCTGCTATCTATAAGAAACCCACCTAATAAGAAAAGACACACACAGATTGAGGGTAAAGTGATGTAAAATGGTGTTTCAGGCAAATGGAAATGAATTAAAAAGCTGGGGTTGCAATACTTATACCTGACAAATTAGACCTCAAAGTGAAGGACATAACAAGAGATAAAGAAGGCCATTTCTTAATACTAAAGAGAATATAAACAAGAAGATATCTGGTAAACATATACACACCCTATTTAGGAGCACATAAATACATAAAAATCTCCTGGGGGATATTAAGGGAGCTATTGACAGAAATATAATGATAGTAGGAGACTTTAATACCCCTCTGTCAACACTAGACAAATCCTCTAAACAAAAAATTAGTAAAGAAACATCAATGTTAAATGACTCACTAGACCAGATGGAATTAATGGACATCTTCAGAACATTTCACCCAAAAGCCACAGGATATACATTCTTCTCCAGTACACATGGGTCATTTTCAAATATATACCATATGTTGGGCCATAGGAAAAGTCTCTTCAAACTCAAGATGAAAGAAATCATATCAAGCATTTTCTCAGACCACAGTGGCATAAAACTGGAAATCAACTACAATAAAAACCATATAAAAAAATCAAAAGCATGAAGATGAAATAGAATGGTATTAAAAAATAACTGGGTAACCAGAGAGATCAAGGAAGAAATAAAAAACATCATAGAAACAAATGACAATGACAACACAATACAAAATTTATGGGACACAGTGAAAGCAGTCTTGAGAGGGAAGTTCACAGCACTACAAGCGTACTGCAAAAAATAGGAAACAATGGTAATAAATTACCTAACCCTACAACTCAAAGAGCTAGAAAGAGAGCAACAAGGTAAGCCCAGTGTAAGCAGAAGGAAGGAAGCAGTAAAGATAAGAGCAGAGATACACAATATGGAGACCAAAGAAACAATTCAAAAGATCAACAAAACCAAGAGCTGGTTCTTTGTAAGGATAAACAAAATTGATGGACCTCTAACCATGCTGACCAAGAAGCAAAGAGAGAAGACCCAAATAAACAAAATCAGAAATGAAAGAGGAGAAATAACAATAGAACATGCCAAAATACAAAGGATTGTTAAAAGATACTATGAACAACTCTATTAAACAAATTGGACAACCTGCAGTAAATAGACATATTCTTAGAAAAATATAACCTTCAAAACTCAATCAGGAAGAATCTAAACACCTCAATAGGCAAATAACTATGGAAGAAATTGAAGCAGTCATCAAAAAGCTTCCAGCAAACAAAAGCCTGGGACCAGATGGATACACAGGAGAGTTTTACCAAACATTCAAGGAAGAATTAAAACCTATACTCCTCAGACTATTCAAATATATTCAAGAAGAAGGAACACTTCCAAACACCTTCTATGAAGCCAGCATCACCCTAAAACCAAAACCACATAAACACAACACAATGAAAGAGAATTATAGGCCAATATCTCTCATGAACATAGATGCCAAAGTCCTCAACAAAATTCTAGCAAACCAGATCCAGAAGTATATCAGAAAGATCATACACCATGACCAAGCAAGATTCATTCCACGAATTCAGGTATGGTACAATATCCGCAAATCAATAAATGTGATACATCACATAAACAAATTGAGAGATAAAAATCACACAGTCATATCAATTGATACAGAAAAAGCATTTGACAAAATTCAACACCCTTTCTTGATAAAAACTCTCAGCAAAGTGGGAATAGAAGGATCATACCTCAACATCATAAAAGCGATATATGATAAACCCACAGCTAACATCATACTCAATGGGCAAAAACTAAAACCATCTCCCCTAAGAACAGGAACAAGACAGGGATGCCCACTCTCACCTCTCCTGTTCGACATAGTACTGGAAGTATTAGCCATTGCAATTAGACAAGAAGAAGAAATAAAAGGCATCCAAATTGGAAAAGAAGAAGTAAAGCTATCCTTATTTGCAGATGACATGATATTGTACATAAAAAACCCAAAGGACTCCATTCCAAAACTAATTGACTTAATTAATGAATTCGGCAATGTAGCAGGATACAAAATTAATGCTAAGAAGTGTGTGGCATTTCTATACACTAATAGTGAAATTATAGAAATAGGTACTAAAAAAGTAATCCCATTTACCATCGCACCAAAAAAATTAAGATACCTAGGAATAAACCTAACTAAAGAGGTAAAAGACCTTTATGCAGAAAACTACAGGCCAATGAAAAAAGAGATAGAGGAAGATGTTAACAGATGGAAGAGCATAGCATGCTCATGGATTGGGAGAATCACATCATTAAAACGTCCATACTACCCAAAGCAATCTACAGATTCAACGCACTACCCATTAAAATACCAATGACATATTTCACAGACCTAGAAAGAATTCTTCATAGATTCATCTGGAACAAAAAAAGACCACGGATAGCTACAGCAATTCTGAGAAGGAAGAATAAAGTAGGTGGGATCTCATTACCAGACTTCAAGCTATACTACAAAGCAACCGTTCTCAAAACAGCCTGGTACTGGCACAAGAACAGACATATAGACCAATGGAATAGAATAGAGAACCCAGATATCCACCCAAACCACTATGCTCAATTAATATTTGACAAAGGAGGCATGAATATTCAATGGAGCCAAGATAGCCTCTTCAATAAATGGTATTGGGAAAATTGGACAGATACATGCAAAAAATTGAAACTGAACCACCAACTTACACCAAATACAAAAATAAACTCAAAATGGATACAGGACTTAAACATTAGAAGGGAAACCATAAGAATACTAGAGGAATCCACAGCCAGCACAATCTCAGATATATGCCAAAAGAAATTCTTCATTGATACTGCTCCAAAGGCAATGGAAGCTAAAGAAAAAATAAACAAATGGGACTATATCAAAATAAAAAGCTTTTGCAGAGCAAAAGAAACCATCAACAAAACAAAAGAAAGATCACTGTATGGGAGAACATATTTGCAAATGTTACCACTGATAAAGGTTTAATCTCCAAAATCTACAGCCAACTTATACAACTTAATAAAAGGAAGATGAAGGATCCAATAAAAAAATGGGCAACGGACCTAAATAGAACCTTTTCAAAAGAGGACAGAAGGAAGGCCAAGAGACTCATGAAAACATGTTCAAAGTCATTAATCATCCGAGAGATGCAAATGAAAACGACAATGTGATACCATCTTACACCTGTCAGAATGGCAATCATCAACAAATCAACAAACGACAAGTGTTGGTGAGGATGCGGAGAAAAAGGAACCCTTGTGCACTGTTGGTGGGAATGCAGACTGGTGCAGCCACTGTGGAGAACATTATGGAGTTTCCTCAAAAAACTAAAAATGGATCTCCCTTTTGACCCTGTAATCCCACTCTTAGGAATTTATCCTAAGAAATTACAAACACCAATCAGAAAGGATTTATGCACCCATATGTTCATAGCAGCAAATTTACAATAGCTACAATTTGGAAACAGCCTAGGTGCCCTTGAGCAGATGAGTGGATCAGAAAACTATGGCACATCTACACAATGGAATTCTATGCTGCCATTAAAAAGAAGGAATTCTTACCATTTGTAGCAACCTGGTTGGAACTGGAGAGCCTTATGCTTAGTGAAATAAGCCAGTCAATGGAGAAGCATCACATGATCATACTCATTGGGGGATAATAAAGAACATTATAAACTGATGAACAAAAGGATAGATACAGAGATACTAAAGCTTCAAACAGACTGTGAAATTACAGCAGGAAGATTAAAGTTAGGTGAGGTAGATAAGAGATCAATCAAAGGACTTGTATGCATGCATATAAGCATAACCAATGAACATAGACACTGGGGGGTTGGGGTATGCCTGGGAGGGAGGGGGGGCAATGGGGAGATATGTATAAAAATTAATTTAAAAAAAAGAGAGAGAGCTCACTTAAAAAAAAAAACACACACACACACAAATAAACAAACCACAAGAGAGTATGCTACAAGAAGATCCTGTTAAGCACAGTATAATGAGGAAGAATTATAACAAATTGTCCGGACCAGGTTGGCTCTGTGGTTGAGCTTAGACCTAAGAGCCAAGAGGTTATGGTTCTATTCCTTATGGCTTAATCCCCAGTAGGTGGTGTACAGGAGGTAGCCAATTAATTCTTCTCTCTCATCAGTGATGTTTTTGTATATATATCCCTCTCCTTTCTTCTCTGAAATCAATAAAAATATTTTTAAAAGAATAATAAGAAATAGCTAACAGAGAAGGTGAGAGGTAGTAACTAGAGGCCAGAGAGAAGGTAATTTTAACAGAGTAGCAAACACAGTCAGCATACTGCCAGGAACCAGGGAAATAGTGGGGTAGACATCATTATTGAAGATGATTAGCCATGAAAGATAAACGAAAAGACCATTTAGATGCTGGAACAACAAGGGCATTGAACTCAATTCCATAAACATTTTTCAAAGATATTCTATAGAATATCTTGGCATTGTTACTTCTATAATACAACTAATTTGCTAATACCTTAAGAAGATTAAAGTAATATTTATGCAAATGACCAAGTTTATATCTGTCATTGCCACAGCTTCATACATAATAGAGCTTTTTAAATTTAAATTTACATTTTAGAACTTTTCCCAGTATTGTTCTTAATCAATTATTTTTTTCCTCCACATGAAGATGTGGATGTAATTGCATGAAAAGTAAAAAAGAGACAGGCAGACTCAGTGTTTACAAGCTCCACGCCTGCTGCAAACTGATTTCTTTTGGCATCACCGGAATGCTGCTCTTTATGTGCATCCTTTGTGTGGTGATAAATGAAATGGCTACTGATGCTCTCTAAATAAAAGACCCACTCTCCTTGAACAGAAGCAAGTGCTATGGAACAGCTACTGTTTGCACAGTGACTTCCTGAACAAAAACTTTACACAAAAGGAACATACAAATAATTCCTGGGAGGCCTCCTCTGTGATTCTCCTAGACCAGTGGTCAGCAAACCGCCACTTGCAAAGCATATGCGGCTCATGAGCCAAGGTTTGTCGCTCTGTTGAACTAATGAGTTTGCCGACCACTGTGCACTTAGACAATAGCCCAGCTGCAGTAATGCCACATATATCCTTCAGGTCAGTTTGGTATGGGTGCTTTTTTCTACAGCACTCCGATAAGCTCACTTATAATGCACACACATCATACAGAATTTGACATCTGGGGTTATATTTTACTACTTGATGAATGTCTTGGTATAAGACTTTTATTGCAAACAACCTTTTGGCGGTTGGTGCTTACAGCTTTAACACAATTAAATGCTGGCAAGAAAAATCTTTATAGCACTTTCTCTATCACCTATCATATTTTAGACTAATCTATTATCTTAAAAAAGTGGCCACTGCATATATTTACCTACTTTGCAAAAGGGAGAATTAGATTTGCAGCTTATAAAAATGTAAAGTGATGTTATTATTAATAATTCAACAATCCACACTAAGGGCTATGTTATTTCTGATTTACTTCTGCACATAATTTGCATCAATGTTTGTATCTCCAACATCTTCATGATCTCAATATTGTTAAAATAAAGGGACACATGAGTCTTATGTTTCCATCTGAAGTTAATAGCAACAGGTTTTTATATCTAATTATTTTGGTGCTTATAAAATTCCTAGTATTAGGTGTGTCCAAAATAAATTATGACACAATTGAAGAAAAATGAATTAAGAATAAAAATGAATAGACTTTTTAAATATTAATGCTAGAATACTGGTTATAATTTTAGAAGCCTTATCAACACTATAATATTTAGCAAATCATCATGTAAGACATACAAAGGAAAATCAGATGTATTCTAAAGAAAGACTAAGCAATTTGTTTAAAACAAAATCACCAAGAAGTGAGCTGGGTTAAAAATGGAAAATAGGCTTGGAGCTCAATCTGTCAATAGCTCATAAAATCTAACATGATAGAATATCAAGACTGTTGCTACCACAACAAAAGTTTCCCATATAGCCATATGTCAGCTTTCTCAGAATAGAAACACCCTCACCCAATCCAGGATATTAGAAAAATAAAAAATAGGAAGTTGAGTCAAAAGGAGCCTATTGGCTTTTTAAAGGAGGAGTGGTCAGGAGAATCCAAGATGGCAGCATAGGTAAACAGCTACATTGCTGCCTTGCAAAACAATTTCAAAACTACAACTAAAAGACAGAAAGGACATCATCCAGAATCACAGGAAAGCTGTCTGAATGGAAACTCTACAACTAAAGGGAAAGACAGGGGCTCATGGAGACCCAGAGGAGCTGCAAAAAGCTGAGGTACAGACACACACACATGAAGAGAGCGGGTGCCAGAGTACCTGGCTGGCTTTCTCTTGCGGGAGGGAGACAGAAACTCTCAACTGCACTTAACCCCCTATCCTACGGCACTGAACCCCAGATCCAGCCTAAACTTATACAGGGGGAGTTTGGACTGTTAAAAGGGAGAGGTGCCAGAAATTTAGGGGAACTGCGAAAGGGCAGAAGTCTGGTGGCACGCACAGCACGGCTCGAAGAAGACCCACTGCTGATTGTGCAATTGGCTTTTACAAATGGGCAGGACAGAGCCTCCCAACTGAGCCACTTCTAACTCCACTGAACCCCAGTTTTGGGCGAGACCCTGGGGCTGCAGACTCATATGGTCCCGGAGTACAGGGGAGCCAGAAAGACAGCAGTCTAGAGGCATGGCACGCACGCACATGGACTGCTCCAGCAATTAAACAGAGACCCAGGGACCGTGTAGGGCAGGGCTGACTGGAAGGCAAGGCAGTCCATTAAGCCCTGAGACTCCACCCCTCCCAAGCTCAACAGAGAGGCTTTTGCAGTTTTGCAAGTCTTCTATCATGAGGCTGAATCCAATACAGAAGTTCTCCTGGCATAGTGAAAATGGAGAGGCAAAGGAAGAGATCACAAAAAAAGAAATGGAGGAAAACAAATGACTGGATATAGAGTTCAAAACCACGGTTATAAGGTTTTTCAAGAATATCTTAGAAAAAGATGGATAAATTTAGTGAGACCCAAGAGGAGATGAAAAAGGACCAACTAGAAATTAAACATACACTGAATGAAATAAAAACAATATTATACAGAGACCTAAGAGCAGACTAGATGAAGGCAAGAATCAAGTCAAAAATTTGAAATATAAAGAATCAGAAAATACTCAACTGGAAAAGCAAGAAGAAAAAATAATCCAAAAATGTGAAGATGGTGTAAGGATCCTCTGGGACAACTTCAAGCGTACCAACATCAGAATTGTGGGGGTGTCAGAAGAAGAGAAAAAGTAAGATACTGAAAAACTATTTAAAGAAATAATGACTGAAAACTTCCCACATCGGGTGAAAGAAATAGACTTACAAGTCCAGGAAGCATACAGAACCCCAAACAAAAAGACTCCAAAGAGGACCACACCAAGACACATCATAATTAAAATACCAAGAGCAAAAGACAAAGAGAGAATATTAAAAGCAGCAAGAGAAAAACAGTTCATTACCTACAAGGGAGCACCCATACAATTATCAGCTGATTTCTCAACAGAAACTATGCAGGCCAGATGGGAGTGGCAAGAAATATTCAATGTGATGAACAGCAAGAACCTACAACCAAGAATACTCTATCCAGCAAAGCTATCATTCAGAATTGAAGAGCAGATAAAGAACTTCACAGATAATAAAAAGCTAAAGGAATTCATCAACTCCAAACCACTATTATATGAAATGCTAAAAGGTACTCTTTAAGAAGAGGAAGAAGAAAAAGGTAAAAGATAAAAAATTATGAACAACAAATACATATATATCAAGAAGTGAATCTAAAAATTAAGTGAATTAAAAATTTGATCAACAGAATAAACTGGTCAGTATAATAGAATCAGGAGCATAGAAAGGGAGTGGACTGATAATTCTCAGGGGAAAAGGGGTGAGAGGGGTGCAGGGAGAGACTGGACAAAAATCATACACCTATGGATGAGGTCAATGGGGAGGAGATAAGAGTAGAGGGAAGGATGAGAGACAGGTGGAGGGGAGCTATGGAGGGGAAAAAAGAGAAACAAATGTAATAATCTGAATAATAAAAAATTAATTTAAAAAAGAGTACAAAAAAAGAAAGAATTAGAAGAAGGAGTGGTGAGCTTTTCAAGTCCTAACAAATCATGTCATTCCCAACTTGAGAAATAGGTCAGCTGTTTTGAGACAGAAATCAAGAATAATCAGATCCGGTCCAGACACTTATTGCTCATATTGGCTACTTGCTTCCTTTCTTTACCTCTTCTCATCAGATCATAACGCAGAGAAATAATTGAAAGGACTTGTCTGCATGCATATAAGCATAACCAAAAAACACAGGACACTGGGGGGTTGGGATATGCCTGGTGGTGGGGGGGGGGCAATGGGAAGATATGTATATATGTAACACAATAAAAATAAATAAAAGAAAGAAAATATAAGTGAAAATATCCAAGCCTAGGATAAATTTACCAAGTATAACTTTAATAAATTTATGTTTGAACACAACCCCCCCAAGTAATAATTGTTTGGGTGGGGTACAGAGCAGGGCTTCATTTGAGGAGAGGAGTAGAAAGGACTGACACACACACAGAGCTACTCTTGCCTCTGGAGCCTACACAGACTAAAACTTGTCTCTCTGATGTCAGAACAAATTGAACATGTATGTCTTTTATAGACACTGGATCTGGAATATGCATAAATATGACTTAAAATTCTTGGATGCTTATTTAAAGATAATTACCAAAAGTTTCAGACACCCAGGGATCTTACAAATCTCTCCATCTCAAGGAGTTTGACAATATTAATATTAGGTCCATATAACTTTTTTAAGCAAAATCTATCTATAAAGCAGCAATATTTTCCCAGGTAACATAGCCTAAATAGAAATTATAAATATTTGTAATCCACCCTGCTTAGCCCTTATGATCTACAGAAACAATGTCTATAATTTCATGTGAGTAAAAAATAAGAAAACCCCTAGATCTCATTATATTACAGATGGCTAATATATCCTCCTAGACTGGTACTTACACATTTTTAAATTTTATATAACATACAAGAATAAATAATGTATGCATATTTTTAAATGCCAACTTATTGATTGGTGCTCATTCCAATTGAACTCTGACTTCCTTTTGATTCTACTGAAGTAGATTTATCATCTTTAGCTATGTTTTAGTGGAATTTTTTTTATGTGTAGTGTCACTGCCAAGATAAGAAATTGAAACTGCTAATTTATCAGGTAAGAAGTAAATTGTGAATAAGATATTGAATGAGCCGAGACCGGTTTGGCTCAATGGATAGAGCGTCGGCCTGTGGACTGAAGGGTCCCAGGTTCGATTCCAGTCCGGGGCATGTACCTTGCTTGCGGGCACATCTCCAGTGTGGGGCGTGCAGGAGGCAGCTGATCGATGTCTCTCTCTCATCGATGTTTCTGACTTTCTATCCCTCTCCCTTCCTCTCTGTGGAGAATCAATAAAATATATTTTAAAAAAAAGAAAAGATATTGAATGAAAAAATATTACCTATATAAGGTATAACCTTTTCTCTTAATGATTACATTCTTCCATACCCATCAATCCAAAAAAGCTTCCAATATATGTTGTCTTCAAATACATTTAGTATTATTGTATAGAGGCTAAAATGCATAGATATGTTTGTCATGTAATAACAATACAAAACAGAAAATGAACTGTCTGCATTGGTAATTCTTTTCACTTGATAAAATGTCCCAAACGTCCAGAAGATGAAGGAGTTAACAATATGAATCATGGAGCCAGACAGCCTCTCAGACTTATTGGTTATGTGACCTCAGCTTATGTATTTAATCTCTTTGTGCTTCACTTTTCTCATTTATAAAATGAGGATATAATAAGCTTTATTGGGTTATTGTGAGAATTAAATGTGTTGATATGTGTATAGCAAGTGTAGATAAGTGTTACCTGCTACTGTCAAGCCTTTAGAATAATCTAAATCAATTAGCAGGTATATAGAAGAATACTAAAACCGTGACATTTTCAACAAAATTAAACAGAAAGAAAATATTGGAAACAATGAAAGAATAAGAATAGCAAGTCTAATATTTAACATAAAGCAATTAAAAACTGTAAACAAAATCCGTATAATTCCCAATAGCGACACAATACTATAATTCCAAACTAATAAGTGTGAATCAAAACACAAATTATAAAATAATAAAAATGTGTCAAATAGTATACTCAATCTGAATGAAATTTGTTATTGTCAAATACCTAATATATCCCTATAACACACATACTAGTACACAAATTTAATGTTTAAGAAATATATATACTTGTCTGAAAAGATCAATTTTTGAAAATATTATTTAAAAGATAAAAATCAGCCCTAGCTCATTCCAACTGAACTCTGACTTCCTTTTGATATCTTCAAGCTAAGAAGGTTTGGCTCAGTCGATAGGGTTTCCCCCTGAGGACTGAAGGATTCTAGGTTCATTTCCAGTCAAGGGCACATGCCTGGGATAATAACAAAACAATGTGAGCCCACCAGTGCAGCTCACATTGTATCATCCTATGAACCAGGAGATCATGATTCCATTCCTCAGCAGGGAGCATGCAGGAGGCAGCCTATCAATGATTCTCTCTCATCACTGATGTTTCTATGTTTCTCTCCCTCTCCATTCTTCTCTGAAATAAATAAAAATATATTAAAAACAAATAAAAGATAAAAATCATTTTGAAATGCCAAAATTCCAGATAACATTTTAATATATTTATTTTAATTTTGCAATGGTTTTCCAGATTATCCATAGGCCTTAATTTTATCATAAAAATAAAATACTGAAAATGAGTTGCTCTTCAATAGTTTTAAAGCCCTCACTGATTTGGCTCAGTGGAGAGAGCATCAGCCTTAAGATTGAAGGGCCCTGGATTCCATTCTGATCAAAGGCACATGCCCTGGATTGCTGATTCAATCCCTAGCAGGGGGCATGCAGGCGGCAGCCAATCAATGATTCTCTCTCATCATTTATGTTTCTGGCTCTCTCTTCCTATCCCTTTCTCTCTGAAATCAATAAAAATGGATTTTTAAAAATAGTTTTAAAAACATTCTTTTCAAAGAAAAATTTGTGCACTGGAGGGGACCCCTCGGGAGATGTAGGACTGCTGGTTTCGGTCCGATCCCCACAGGCCAGGCTGAGGGATACCACCAGTGCACAAATCCATTCACCAGGCCTCTAATATGCATATAATATCTTTGGTGAATCTCTTCCTGTCCTCTTCCCTTCCCTTTGAGATTCATCAGTCTGTTCCATGTTTCCATGCCTGTGTGTTGAGCATCTGTACCCCTGGTGGTCAGTGTGCATCATAGCTACCAAACAGTCAATGGTCAAACGGGCTTTTATATATACAGATAATTTTTAAGATTTTTTCTGCACAAGTGCCTGAGAACAGTAAGAGGAATAAAAGATGATCACCACCCATAAAGATTTAACCTTTTGGGATAAAAAACAAAACAGTGTGAGCCCACTAGCGCAGCTCACATTGTATCAACCTAAGAACCAAAAGATCATGATTCCATTCCCAGTCAGGGCACATGCCTAGGTTGCAGTTCAATCCCCAGTAGGGGGCATGCAGGAGGCAGGCGAACAATTCTTCTCTCTCAGCATTGATGTTTCTATCTCTCTCCCTTTGTCCCTTCCTCTCTGAAATCCATAATTTTTTTTAAAAAAATTTATTGTCGAAATTTAGGACATCATAAGAAAGCAGGAGTTATACTCATGACATTTGCAACTTCCATTTTGATGGCTCAAGTAAACTTATGTGTAACAACATTATTTAGGTTGTGATAATAGGTACATCTGAAAATTGTTTGCTACTACAAATATACATCCAAAAGTTAACTACTATTAATTAGGTAACCTCATATGTTGTAGCTCATACACACATATATTCAGAAAACACTAAGTAAATTAAGAATTATGTCCCCAAATCAGCTCAAGGGATTATTTAAAGTATGCTTTAAGTAGACTCCCACTAAAAAGTGTTTCATGCAGTAGCATTAATCATACCTTGTTAAAATGTGTTGATACTAAAGACTGTGTTAAATACATTCCTTGAACAGAGGTAGATGGGTTAACCATAGCACCACAAGCCAAAAGCTTAAATTCTCCTGATTCTTTAGATTTTCTCTTCATCCAGTAGATGATGCAGTTGAACTGGAATCATTCACTTAGCTTTAGGGAGCAGGTAGGTTTAAAATACTGGAGTCCTGCCATTAACAATTTGATGAGTTTCCCCACGGGTCTGTTCCACATAATGATGTGACAATACCAATCATTCCTGATTTTTATAACATCACTAATGGTCTCAGGTTTTAGCAGAATATTTTCCTTTTATGTTGCCAAAGGAAAATGTAGTATTAACACTTAGAACAGCTTCAAAATAGATAAAATTAATGTAAGATGGTTTAAGTAAAAATCAATAAGGCCTATAATATATTTGGTGGGATAAAACTGGTTGAAATCATCTGGCTGATTATTCCTGAGAATTGTGTTCTAAATAACCAATTAACATTTAAATGATAAAAACAAACAGTGAACCATTCTTAAATCTAATACTAAAATATCACAAGCCACAGTTTGGGAGAGGCAACTGATGGAGTGGGAAATGAGTACACATAGATAAACAATAGGTTATTATCCAAAACCAGTTTGGCTCAGTGGATAGAGCATCAGATTGCAGACTGAAAGGTCCCAGGTTCCATTCCAGTCAGGGGCATGCACCTTGGTTGTGGGCACATCTCCAGTTGGGCGTGTGCAGGAGGCAGTTGATCGATGTCTCTCTCTCATTGATGTTTCTAACTTTCTGTCCCTCTCCTTTCCTTTCTGTAAAAAATAAATAAAATATATTTTTAAAAATACAAAAAAATAGGTTATTATCAAGGCAATAATTTTGTTTTGGATGGTGACGTCAGAGGAATTTACTTTATTATCAAAATAACTTATTAATGTAATAAATTAGTAAATTAAAAGGGAGTCACCCACATATCAATGATGAGGGGATTATGCACTAAGGGATTGTGATTAGTCTAATTTTTGTACTGGGGAAAGAAAATAGCACCAGCTATAGAAAACTAAACACATTATTACCATACTAGAGCCCCAGTACACAAAATTCGTGATGGGGGGGAAGGTGTCCTTCATCCCAGCCTGATCCCTCTCCAATCTGGGACCCCTTGAAGGATGTCCGACTGCCCGTTTTGGCCCGATCCAAGAAGGATCGGGCCTAAACGGGCAGTCGGGCATTCCTCTCACAATCCAGGACTGCTGGCTCTCAAATGCTCACTTGCCTGCCTTCCTGATTGCCCCTAACCACTTCTGCCTACCAGCCTCATCACCCCCTAACCACTCCCCTGCCAGCCTGATTGATGCCTAACTGCTCCCCTGCCAGCCTGATTGCCCCTACCTGCCCTCCCCTGTGGGCCTGGTCACCCCTAACTGTCCTCCCCTGCAGGCCTGGATTCCCCCCAATTGCCCTTCCCTGCAAGTCTGGTTACCTCCAACTTCCCTCCTCTGCCAGCCTGGTGACCTCTCACTGCCCTCCCCTGTAGGGTTAATCACCCTCAACTGCCCTCCCTTGTAGGACCAGTCCCTCCCAACTGCCTTCCCCTGCTGGCCATCTTGTGGTGACCATCTTGTGTCCACATGGGGACAGGATCTTTTGACCACATTGAGCAGTCATCTTGTGTGTTGAAGTGATGGTCAATCTGCATATTACTGTTTTATTAGCTAGGATGGAGGAGGCCTGGTGCACAGGTGGGGGCCAGCTGGTTTGCCCTGAAGGGTGCCTTGAATCAGGGTGGGTGCTCCTTTGGGGCGAGGGGTGGCCTGGGCGAGGGCCTGTGGTGGTTTGCAGGCCGGCTACGCGCCCCCTCCCCTCCAGCAATACAAGTGGAAGCCCCAGTATTTGGGATTTATTTATCTTCTACAATTGAAACTTTGTTGCTTTAAGCAGAGGCCTGGGTCTGCCAGGGTTTGTGAAAAGCTTGGCTTCCTCTATCACCACAGGCAATCCACTCCTCCTTCCTGCTCTCTCTGTGGCCATAGCCATCTTGGTTGGGTTTAATTTGCATACTCTCTCTGATTGGTTGGTGGGTGTGGTTGGTGGGTGTGGCTTGTTGGTATGAAGGAGGTGAAGTCAATTTGCATATTACTCTTTTATTAGATAGGATGATTTAGCAATCATGTTCTTTGATAGTTACTCAAATTATTTAATACAAGTTATATCTACAAAACAAACCTACACACAATTGTTTACACAGCTTAATTCATATTTGCCAAAACTTCAAAGCAATCAAGCTGTCCCTGAATAAGTGACAGATAAATTCCGGCACATCCATACAAGAGAACAGTATTCAGTAATGAAAAAAAAAAAAAAACTACCAAGTCATGAAAAGACATGGGACAATCTTTAAATGCATATTGCTGAGTGTAAGAAGTCAATCTGAAAAGGTTAGACAAAACTATGGAGACAGTAAAATGTTTAGTGATTGCCACGGGTTTGGGGGAATAAAGAGGGAAGGATGAATAGGTGGAGCAGGGGATGTTTGAGGCAGTGAAACTATTCTCTAAGGTGGAAAGATGCCATTATAAATTTGTGAAAAATCACAGACTGTACAACACAAAAGGTAAGCCCAAGGTAAACTATGGACTGTAGTTGACAATAACGCATCAATATCAATACATCAGCCCAGCCAGCATAGCTCAGTGGTTGAGCATCAACCTATGAACCAGGAGGTCATGGTTTGATTCCCTGTCAGGGCATATGGCCTGGTTGCAAGCCAGATTCCCAGTGTGCAGTGTACAGGAGGCAGCCAATCAATAATTCTCTCTTACCATTGATGTTTCTAGCTTTCTCTCCCTCTCCCTTCCTCTCTGTAATCATTAAAAATATTTTTTTAATTGGTACATCAATTATAACAAATGGACCTCACTAATGAAAGATGTTAATAATGAGGGAAACTAGGACACAGTGAAGGCATGCATGGGAACTCTGTACTTTCTGCTCAATTGTTTGTAAAGTCAAAACTACTCTGAAAAATCACATATTAATTAAAACAATAAAAAATAAAAAATAGTACCAGCCATTTATGAATGCCTTATTAACCACATAGGTTTATAATATATGATGTTTTTTCTATATTAAAGCCAGCATATGTTTTGCATGATGCAAAAATATAATATATGAAATATGTTGGTATATTGGTACTGTGGTCAAAATAGCAGCGAAATAAAACAGTGCTTTTCTGAAACATAAAAACTAAGAATCAATAATAAATGAATCTTGTTTTACCACCTAACTTTGAAAAAAATGATATGTTTTTAAAAATGACTGCAAAATGTCATAAAATAAATATATATATATACAAACTTTTACACTAAAGTTCTAAGTCGTTGGCCTCTCCTGATTCACATATAAATAGGTGCATAAAATTAGAGGCTTATTATCATGGCAAGACAACTATACTTTAAAACCATTAATCAAGTGAAAATATGTGAGTATGTGATGTTGGTGATAGGAAAACTTATGGCATTTAGCCTCCTCTAGATCTGGTATTGTGTTCAAATTCTAGAAACATGCCATAAATGCATAAATCAGATTTAAAAATGCAAATGCTCATTCATCTAACTAATAACTTCCAACAGGTTTGCACCTTGCTCCTACTTCCTAGGCAACTAACATTCTGCTACAGTTAAGTATTTTTCTCTATTCCTGGCTCTCAGGGCATGTCATTTTAGCACAAAGTGCTAAGTATGATTAATTTGTAGCTCATCAGATCCACTCACATGGCTCTTCCTGCATATATTCTAAGTTTATTTCTATTTCATACAGATCTATCAGTAATCTAGAGAAGAGGCAGTCATGTAATTTTAAGTCACAGCACTGTAACTTTCTATTTCTTTTATCTCATCTTCAATGAAACACTTAAAAAGGAAAAGCGAAAGGATTTCATTACTAGGAACTATTTGCAACTCCAACTCCCATCAAGCTGTAGCATCAGCTCACAGGTGAAGTTAAAAATAGATTACATAAATGTTATCATTAATTTAATTAAAAATCATATATTTCAATCTATCTTTACTGTCTCAAAAAAGCACAAAAAACAAATTCAGTGAACCTTACCTTGAACATATATGACTGTAAAATGAACTAGGAAGACTCCAAATTACCCTGACACTTTGTAACCCTTCCTACCCATTTGAATTACATTATAATTCAGGTTATTTAGTGTTTTATCAGAGTTTTATTATATATATATGGCCTTTGACTTAATATACTAGTTATAATCTTTGAAAAATGAGTTTTCTTACTACCATCAACCAAAAAAAAAAACAAAAAACACAAAGATAAAAGTTCTAAATTGCCAATGTCCAGTAAGTAAAATTCCTAGAGGGAAATGAAAAGATTAATGGTAACTCTTTATAACCCTTTCCTCAAAGGCTATCTTATTCATATTTAGTAATTATCAAGTTTGTATTGAGAGACACAGCTTATGGTTAAGGTTTTATGGAAATTGTGTTTGACAATCTTAAATTAAGTATTTTTAATGAACTTATCTAAAAAAGTGCCTGCAATTGATCTCTGGCAGCTCCAAGAAAAGTGTTAGAAGCAGAAGAAGTGCACAACTTCATACCCAGCTGCATGATGGAAGCAGGTGACAGACCCCACAGACTCCCATTCTCACCAAATACAAAAATCACATTTAAGATTAACCAGTAAGACTAAATCACCAACAAGTTTTTGCCTAGAAACTGATATATTATCTCCTACTCACCTCACAACCCTGAAGACCTGTGTGCAAAGCAGACAACTATAAACAAAGTAGATGGAAGCAAAGATTAAAGCAATGTTACATATTAAGAGATTAAAGCAGACTCGATTGTGCTGCACAGCTTGAAAACAATAGAAGCAATGACAACACTGAAAAATGTAGCAGCTAACAACTGGGCATGGCTCCTTTTGAACAATTTTCTTTGGGAAGAGATGGAAGCAACTTGTCAAAGCTGTACATAGCTCTCCATCTTATAAACAGTAGTTGTAGTCTAAATTATTAAGAAAAAAAAAGGACATCCATATCCTAATCTTTAAGAATAAATCTGCTTAGAGAATCAAAGCCATGAACAGGACCAATTCCTTACACAGGAAAGATAAGTAACCCATGATATACAGCACATCTATTGTTATAATGAAAGCTGATTATCTCTTTCTTCTCGTTTTGATTTTTCATAAAGACATGCTAATGACACAAAAATTACCATTCCAAAATGAAAGGTCAAGAATGAGTTAATTTTGATACTTCAAAATACATTTTCACTTTCTGCCAAATTATATAAATTCATAGGCTGAGATGTTCTCTAAGACAAATGCGAACAACTTAACCTTAAGAAAAGCTGAGCATCAATTTTTCATGAAATTAGCCACTGGTGGGTTTGCATTTCACAAAAAGAAAAATTAAATGTTGATTTCACACTTGGTGAACTATCCCACCTACTGATCCAAAAGAAAATGAGAAATTCATTGCCAATATATTGACAGCTTGGAATTTGTGTCAAAATATACCTTTTTACCAGTATTCTAGTCTGAGAATAATATAGTCTTACTACACCAAGTTAATAGTAGGGCCTGACATAATTGTTTTACTTATTTCTAACACAAAGGCTGACTAACTTTCAAAGACACTCCTAGCAACAGAACAATACTATCTAATAAAGAGGGAATATGCAAATGGACCATCATGCTGTAAAAAGCTGGCTGTGCCCACAGCAGAGGCAGGGATCTGTAACACAAGATGGCTATGCCCACAGTGGAGGCCAAGTTCCTGTAATGAGCCTTAACAAGCAATCAGCAGGTACCAGAGGCTAGGTGGCTCTGGGCCAAGACAGGAGACCTGAGGCTGCACTCCCTGCCTGGTGGGGCTTGACAGGGGATCTCAGACTGCACCCCTACCCAGCAGTGCTTGACAGAGACCTCAAGGTGTGCCCCTGCCTCAGCCCAGGCCAGGGGACCTGAGGCTGAGCCCTGCCTGGCAGGGCTTGATGAGGGTAAGGTGGGCTGGGGCTGGATCTAGCCCAGTGGGGCAGGGCCGGCTGGATCTGGGTCTCACATGATTTCGAGGCGCATGTGGATACTTGACTCTGGTTCCCATGGCACGCCCCAGACTCTGACAGGAGGAAGATTTTCATATACATTTTACTAATTATCTTTCATCTCTGATACTTCTAATATAGAAAAAGAGCAAATAGCAATATTAAAATATTTCCTCTATTTTTTAGAGAGAAAGGGAGAGGGATAGAGAGTTAGAAATATCAATGAGAGAGAGACATTGATCAGCTGCCTCCTGCATGTCCCCTACTGGGAATGTGCCCACAACCAGGATACATGCCTTTGACTGGAATCGAACCTGGGACCTTTCATTCTGCAGGCCAACACTCTATCCACTGAGCCAAACCAGTTTTGGCTTTCCTCTATTTAATTCCCTTTTAATGTGTATGAATTTCATGCACCGGATCACTAGTTCTATGTAATAAAAAAGTGATATGCAAATTAAGTATCACTCCTCTATATCCACATCCATGCCCACCAGCCACACCCACCAGCCAAACAGGAGCGAGTATGCAAATTAACCCCAACCAAAATGGATATGTAAATGGAACCAGCAGGAGGGAGGCTTGGGTTCCCCGGAAATGGAGGAAGCCAAGCTTTCCACATACTCTGATGGGCCCAGGCCTCCACTCAAGGCTACAAAGTTTCAATTATAAAAGATAAATAAATCCTAACAGAAATGGCTACTGACACTAAGAGAGCAGGAGGATTGGCTCTGCTCCAGGCTACAAAGTTTTAATTTTAGAAGATAACTAAATCCCAGATACCAGGGCCTTCACTTGGGTTGCGGGGGGTGTGGCCAGACCACAAACAACCACAGGCCCCTCGACCAGGCTTCCCCATGCCCCAAGGGAACCCCCACCCTGATTCGGTACACCCTTCAGGGCAAACCAGCTGGTCCCCACTCATGCACCAGGCCTCTATCCTAACTAATAAAAGAGTAATATGCAAACTGACCATCACTCCAACACACAAGATGGCTGCCCCCATGTGTTCAAAGATCTTGTTCTCATATGGACACAAGATGGCCAGCAGGGGAGGGAAGTTGTGGGTGATCAGGCTAGCAGGGGAATAATATATTCCTACTATACCAAGTTAATAGTAGGACCTGACATAATTTAGGTAGGACCAGGCCTGCAAGGGAGGACAGTTGGGCGTGATCAAGCCAGCAGGGGAAGGTAGTTAAGGGTGACCAGGCCAGCAGAGGAAAGAAGTTGGGGGTGTCCTGGGCCTGCAGGGAAGGGAAGTTGGGGGGGGGGACCCAGGCCTACCAGAGAGCAGTTGGGAGGAATCAGGCCTGCAGGGTGAGGCAGTTAGGAGTGACCAGGCCTGCAGGGGAGGGCAGTTAGAGGTGACCAGGCCTGCAGAGGAGAGCAGTTAGGGGCAAACAGGTGGGCAGAGGAGCAGTTAGGTATCAATCTGGCTGGCAGGGGAGTGCTTAGGGGGTGATCAGGCTGGCAGGCAGAAGCAGTTAGGGACAATCAGGAAGGCAGGCAGGCAGGCTGGCAGTTGGGAGGCTGCAGTATTGGATTGTGAGAGGGATGTCCACCTGCCCCTTAAGGCCCGATCCCAGATCGGGCATAAACTGTGAGTCAGACATACCTCAAAGGGTTCCAGATTGGAGTGGGAGCAGGTTGAGCTGAGGGACAACCCCCTCCCATGCATGAAATTTGTGCACTGGGCCTCTAGCTTAAATATAATTTGCTCAGATCAAAATAAATTGGTACACAGTTTCAGTGTATACATCTGGTTAGTTGACTACATCTAAAGCTATTCATTTTCTTACACAGATCATCTGCTACAAACTTGCTATGTGAAGAGTTTATAAAAGATTTTTTTGAGTATTGGCTTTAACTGAAAGATGTTACAAAGCCAGCACATATTTAAAAATGCCATATTAACATGTACATAGACACATATTTGCATGAGTAATAAAGTGTGGATTATTTAAAAATATAAATAGAAAGAAAAAATAAAGTAAAGTTGACATAAGGTCAGCAAACCAGGTAATATTTGTTACTCTATGAAGCTTGGAAGGTTTGTCAGAAGCCAGGTCACTTAAAGAAAAAATGACAAAAAACTTCCCTGATATAAGAAAGAAAAAAGCCACACAAATCCAAAGAGATCACAGAGTCCCAAGCAAAATGAACTCCAAATGACGGACACATCAAGACACATTATAATTAAATTGGCAAACAACATCGACAAAGTAAGAGTCTTAAAAGCAGCCAGAGAGAGACAGTAAGTTACCTACAGAGGACCCCCCCCCATCAGACTAGCAACTGATTTCTCAACAGAAACTCATAAGGCCAGAAGGGAATGGAATGAAATATACAAAGTCATGCAAAGGAAGGGTCTGAATCCAAGAATACTGTACCCAGCAAGGCTTTCAATCAAATTTGAAGGTGAAATCAGGAACTTCACAGGAAAAAAAAAAGAATTAAGGGAATTTATTACCACCAAACAAGCAATGCAAGAAGTGTTAAAGGGTCTGCTGTACAAAAATATAAATAAATAGGAAGCGAAGAAGGAACACAGGGGTAAAGAATAAAAAAAGCAACAATAAGTACCTATCAATGATTACTTTAAATGTAAACAGATTAAATGCTCCAATCAAAAGACATAGGGTAATGGTTGGATAAGAAAACATGACCCATATATCTGCTGTCTACAAGAAACACACCTCAGAAAAAAAGATACACACAGACTAAGTGTGAAGAGATGGAAGATGGTTTTTCAGGCAAATGGAAATGAAAAAAAAAAGCTGGTGTTGCAATACTTATACCTGACAAATTAGATAACAAAGTAAAGGATATAACAAGATATAAGGAAGGCCACTTCATAATACTAAAGGGAGAAATCCAACAAGAAGAAATAACTCTGGTAAACATATTCCCACCCAATACAGGAGCACCTAAATATATAAAAAAAAAAAACTGGAGGATATCAAGGGAGACATTGACAACAATACAATCATAGTAGGAGACTTTACTACCCCACTATCACAACTGGACAAATCCTCTAAACAAAAAATCAGGAAAGAAACATCAATCCAAAATGACTCACTAGACCAGATGGAATTAACGGACATCTTCAGAACATTTCACCCCAAAGCCACAGAATATACATTATTCTCAAGTGCACATGGGTCATTTTCAAAGATAGACCATATATTGGGTCATAGGAAAAGTCTCTCCAAATCCAAGAAGATAGAAATCATATTAAGCATTTTCTCAGATCACAGTGGTATAAAGCTGGAAATCAACTATAATAAAAATAATACAATGAAATCAAACACATGGAGACTAAAGAGCATACTATTAAATAATGACTGGGTAACCAGAGAGATCCAGGAATAAATAAAAAACATCGTGGCAACAAATGACAATGAAAATACAACAATCCAAAATCTATGGGACACAGTGAAAGCAGTCTTGAGAGGAATTCCATAGCTCTACAAGCCTACTACAAATAAATAAATAAATAAATAAATAAATAAATAAATAAATAAACAAAAATAAATAAAAAGTAAAGAAAAGAAACAATGGTAATAAATATTACCTAACTCTACAACTCAAAGAGCTCGAAAGAGAGGAACACAAAAAGCCCAGTGTAAGCAGAAGGAATGAAATAGTAAAGATCAGAGTGGTGATAAATGGCATAGAGACCAAAGAAACAATTCAAAAGATCAACAAAACCAAGATCTCGTTCTTTGAAAGGATAATCAAGATCAATGGACCTCTAGCCAGGCTCACCAAGAATAAAGAGAGAAGACCCAAATAAACAAAATCAGAAATGAAAGAGCAGAAATTACAAGAGACAGAAGGCCAAGAGACATATGAAAACATGCTCAAAGTCACCAAGTGTCACAGAGATGCAAATCAAAATGAAAATGTGATACCATTTCACACCTGTTAGGATAGTAATCATCAACAAATCAAAAATGACAAGTGTTGGCGAAGATGCAGAGAAAATGGAAAGATTGTGCACTGCTGGTGCGAATGCAGACTGGTGCAGCCACTGTGGAGAATAGTATGGGGTTTCCTCAAAAAAACTAAAATGGAACTCCCATTTGACCCAGCAATCCCACTTTTAGGAATATAACCTAAGAAACTAGAAACAGCAATCAGAAAGGATTTATGCACCCCTATGTTCATAGCAGCACAATTTACAATAGCTAAGATTTGGAAATAGCCTAGGTGCCCGTCAGCAGATGAGTGGATCAGAAAACCTATGGTACATCTACACAATGGAATTCTATGCTGCCATAAAACAAGAAGGAACTGTTAGCATTTGCAGCAACCTGGATGGAACTGGAGAGCATTATGCTAAGTGAAATCAGCCAGTCAATGAAAGAAAAATACCACATGATCTCACTCATTTATGGATAATAATGAACATTATAAACTGCTGACAAAAAGATAGTTACAGAGGCAATAAAGCATCAAGTAGACTGTCAAATTACAGTGGGAAGATTAGGG
Organism: Lasiurus cinereus; assembly: GCA_011751065.1. Lineage (NCBI taxonomy): Eukaryota > Metazoa > Chordata > Mammalia > Chiroptera > Vespertilionidae > Lasiurus > Lasiurus cinereus. Next base: position 6,690,664 of record JAAGEH010000037.1, read on the forward strand.
AGAAGTGGGGTAGATAAGAGATCAACCAAAGGACTAGTATGCATGCATATAAGCATAACCAATGAACACAAGACACTTGGGGTTAGTATGCATGGGAGGGGGGGCAGTGGGAAGATATGTATACATGTAATACATTAATAAAAAATTTTAAAAATGACCATTGGCTACATATAAAAGTTGAATTAGAAAGTAGTTTAAGCTAAATATGATCATTTTGATGACTTAAAGACACTATATATAGCCTAATTTCTTTGTAACTTTCATGTTTTTTATATAATTTTTAGGTAAATAAAGTGTTACTTATCTCTATTCTTCCTTAAATGTTTATTTTATTTTTTTATTGGGATGACATTAGTCAACATGAACATATAGGTTTCCTGTGTGGATTACTAATTTATGAAATCTGTACTGTATATAGGATCATGTGCCCACCACTCAAAGTCAGATCTTCTCCTGTCATCTCATATTAGGACCCTTTTTTCCCCCTACTCTCTTCCCTCTGGCAACCACCACACTACTGTTTGTGTTCCTTAATTTCAGTTTTATTTTCCACATATAAGTGAAATCGTATAGTTCTTTGCTTTTTCTGTCTACCTCATTTCACTATGCATAATGTTCTCAAGATCAATCTATATTAATATGCTCATTATCCAACATTTAGTGACTGAATTCAACATATTTTTTAAATATATTTTTATTGATTTTAAAGAGGAAGGAAAAGGGGGAGAGAGATAGAAACATCAATGATGAGAGAGAATCATTTATTGGCTGCCTCCTGCATACCCTCTATTGGGGATGGAGCCTGCAACCTAGGCATGTGCCCTTGACTGGAATAAAAACCAGAACCCTTTAGTCCACAGGCTGATGCTCTAGCCATTGAACCAAACCAGCTAGAGCTCAACGTCTTATTTTAAAAGCAAAATAAATTACTTTGAGAGTAAATTTCTCCAATATAGAAAAAAATAAAATAGTCTAAACGTGGCTTATGTTCCTATCTCATACCCATACTCAAAGTCTAGATAATAATAAATTATAATAACAACGAAAAACTTAAGGCACCCAACACTCAAAACTTACTATTAACTACGCCACCATTCTAAACATTTTAATCCTCTTAACCCTCATGGAAATCCTACGAGGAACTATTACAGTAACTCTTGTTTTTCAGATGAGGAAGATGAGATGTAGAAAGTTAGGTGACCTGCCAAGGACCACGTAGCCAGTAAGTTGGAGTTGACAGGTTCCAGATGAGCATTCTGACTCCTGACTTCATCCCTTTCAAGGCTACATTGAAGTTGCACAATCTCATACACTGTGAAAAAGCTGATGGTATGCAACAAGCAGGTTTTTAAAATATATATATATATATAATTAATTTCAGAGAGGAAGGGAAAGGGAAAGATAGAAACATCAATGATAAGAGAGAATCATTGATTGGCTGCCTCCTCTCCTGCACACCCTCTACTGGGGATGCAGCCTGAAACTTGGTCATGTGCCCTTGACTGGAATAAAAACCGGGACCCTTTAGTCTGCAGGCTGACGCTCTATCCACTGAGCCAAATTGGCTAGGGCTAGCGAGCAGTTGTTAACTGACAAATAGCTACAACTAATTTTCAGAGAAGTAAAGCAGTAGAATTGATCAGGTTCAAGTTGTTGAAAAGATGGATGCTCAGGATGTATGACACAATCAGGAAAAGCAAAAGATAAAATATGATTTTTTTCTGAGGAAGAGTAGGAAATAAGTGTGAGGAGAAGTGGAGGCAATGAAAAGTACACAACTAAAGTAATAAACCTGAAAATCTGAAAAAATAGTACATTTTATTTAAAAAAATAAAATTACTCTAAGAAGCAAAGCCGAGAAACATATACTCTATAATTCCTAACAAACTGGTTCTCAGAAACACTTAATCATAGCTGCCAGTTCTGCCCCTTATTTTCCCTGAAAATTCTTTTCCATTTTCTTCCTGATCTATTTATTGGCTAACTTCAAACAATAATCATCACCTTTGCTTTTCTAGCTCTTTTTCTCTCTTTGCAATTAAGCATGGCTACTTCCCATGACTTCATACTGAATTTTGGGTTCCCCTCCTCAGTGACCATGTTAGCAAGCTTGCCTTTCCACATATATATTTTAATTGCCTAAAATTCATCTCTAATTACACATCCCAATGTGTCATTAAAGTAAACACAGAAAAAATATATAAACAGTATACTGCATCACAAAAAAAGCTCCTTTTCATTTCTCTATCATCGGAGCCATATTCTACTTCCTTAAGTTAATCAGCCAGTGGATCCTTTAGCTCCATTCATAGTCATTGCTCACTCATCATTTAAGATGTGCCTCTTCCTTTCTATGTCCACTGCTATTAGTACAGCTTTGAAGCTTTTATCACCTGCCCCTTGATGGCTAAAACAGTTGCATAGCTCACACCCTTGCCCAAAACTTCTCCCTCTCCAGTGTCTGTGTCCAGCTGCCAGAAAAGCTCATCCTAAACATTACCCTGTAAGATCCACCAAGGCTCCTGATGCCAGCTGGATATAAGTTTAACCACCAGAATTTATTTTCAAAGAACAATGTGAACTCTTCTCCCATCCTCATTTCCACGTGCAAACTCCTTAAATGTTTTTCTCACTCTTCCTAGATGAGCATTTCCTAATCCTCATAAAGTGACTAAATTATATATCCTATCCAATATAATTTTTGTGTACTCCATATCTCTGTGCCTTCAATAGTAGACAACTTAAAATATCAAGACCTTTGGTAAAAATATCAAGATCTTGGGTATTTTCAATAGGAAACTATACAGATTTCTTTATCAGGGTGTGGGATAGTAGGAACATGTCACACTGATTGAATGTCTACACAAACAAAGGAACTATACTAGGTTAGTCTTCAGCACAATACTGCAAAGCAAGTATTTCATCTAATAATAGAGGAATATGTAAATTTGATGGGACACTGTAACATCATGACCAATCTACAAGCAGCAGAGAACTTCAGGAGGGCAGCGTATGGGCAGAGAGCTACAGGAGGGTGGGGCAGCAAGCTATGAGTGGTAGAGAGCTACCAGGGGAATTGGTGGGCAGGGTGGGCAGCTGAAGCAAGCAGGAGCGAGCTACTCTGAGCAGGGCTACTAGTGATTAAATAATTTTATAGCTCAGAAGAAACAGTGACATTAAACCATTTGTCCACATTCACACAGCAGATGCCAAGTCCAAAATTTATGCCAATTACCTTTCGTAAGTCTTTTCCTTGGCATAGCCCCTCTCTTTCAATACATCTGAAAACAACAGGTCATCACGTTGACTCTCTGAACTCAAGCATGCCTCTTCTGCCCTGTAGCTCCTGTCTGCCTGTGGTTTTAGAAGCTTCCTATATCCCAGCTAATTCAGTAACTTAGAAGCAAAGGTGTTTCAGAGTTTAATTTCTCTAAACCCAACTCTTGGGTCCTGACTACTGTGGTATGGCAGTAACACTGACAAGTGCACAAAGTGACAGCTGACAGCAGGAAGAAGACAAAATACCTTTAAAAAGCAGACACAAAAACTATTAAATGACAGCAGACTGGGAGCACGAGCCTCTCCTGTTATTCCCTCTGTGCATTCCCCTCCAAGGGAAAATTGACAAGTATGAACCCAGCAACTGTCCACCCCCTTTTCTGATGGACTGTTTTCTACTCAAGAAACACATGTTCTTAGCCGCTTTAGCTTTCTCTGTTTTACCTCATGACCACCTCCTTTTGCTTATAAAGATATATACTAATAAAAGGGTAATATGCTAATTAGACTGGGTCAACCGGCCATCTTCCAGACATCCAACTACCTTCCAGACAAAGCCATCGTGGTAGAGGCCAAGGCAGAAGCAGTTAGGGGTGATCAGGCTGGCAGGGGAGGGAAGCTGGGAGCCATCAGGCAGGCAGGAAAGAGCAGTTAGGGGCGATCAGGCAGGTAGGCAGGCAGAGGAAGTTAGGAGCGATCAGGTAAGCAGGCAAATGAGCGGTTAGGAGCCAGCAGTCCCAGATTGCAAGAGGAATCAGGCCTAAAACGGCAGTTGGACATCCCCCAAGCGGTTCCTGATTGGAGAGAGTGCAGGCTGGGCTGAAGCACCCCAGCCTCCATGCACGAATTTTGTGCACCGGACCACTAGTGCCCATATAACAGACCAAGGCAATGCTCAGCAATCAGCAACTGTTAAAAAATGTTACGTGTTTTCCTCAGGAGACTTTTTTAAAATATATTTTATTGATTTTTTACAGAGAGGAAAGGAGAGATAGAGAGTTAGAAACATCGATGAGAGAGAGACATCAATCAGCCACTTCCTGCACACCCCTACTGGGGATGTGTCCGCAACCAAGGTACATGCCCTTGACCGGAATCAAACCTGGGACCTTTCAGTCCACAGGCAGATGCTCTATCCACTGAGCCCAACCGGTTTCGGCTCAGGAGACTACTTAAGGCATCATTCTGTTCTTTCAAACTATTGTGCTGCAGTGAACTTTTACTCAGTATTCAAGGCCCAAGGCTATCTCTTCTCAGGTGCTCTCCCTGAAGACTGAGGGAATGTGTATCACAAAATGAACAGACACCCCAAGAAACTGGTGGTGTTTTCCATGTTTTATAGCTGAGGCAATTATGACTCCAGGCTTCCAAGGTCAGTATGTTTTAAGTTTTGTCTCACTTCAAATGCCATATTCTTTCCAACTGTAGTGTAAGCTCCTGACAATTAACTTTTTTTTTTTATGGCAATGTAAGGTCTGACATTCAGCTTTTGATTGCTCAGCCATCCACTTAAAAAACACCCATCTCCAATAAACACATTCCCCACCACAGGACTAGACAAAGAGGCAGGCCATACCACCAGGACGTTCCCTTTTTAGAGAGGTCTGGTTGACTTAGATTACTGTTTGATCTCTTGATTTTCCCTTCCTGAACTTTAATTCCTACTCTTATATTTTAAATTCACCAATAAAGAAGGAAATTCTAAAACCCTGGGTACCCTATCCTCCACCCCAATAAAGGTAAAATCCCAGGTCCTGCCCCTCTCCCCCTTGTCGTGTGGGTCTCAAGGGTATAACCTCCAGGACTTATGAGTAATAAACCTTGCTTGTTTTGTCAAAGTTCCCTGATGGTTGTTGCTGAGATAATTCTTGCAGTCATAATATGAATCACAAGGGCTGCTCCAGTCACAATGGCTCCTAAAGGGAAAATGTCTGGGGGGTAGGGAGGCTCACTTCAGGGCCCAGGTCTGTGCCCACAGGCATTTCTTTCCAATAGTATCACTATGCAGAGACTGAGACCAACACACAACACCAACAATAGGATGTTTCTCAAAGAACTTCTATTTCTTGTTATTTGAAGATATTCAACAGTCACTCCTGCTTTGTATAACTCATTTCCTTTGTCATATTTACTACTCATAACAGCCCTATAACAGGTATTATTAAACTCAATTTAAACAAATCTTGAGCATCAAGGAACCAAGATAATTTGTTGCAAGTTACATAGGTAATAAATAAAAAAAGCAGGGTGTAAACCTATATCTTTTGCACTAAATCTGGCAGTGGTTTCCTTGCAATTAAAAACCTAACCCCCAGGGCCTTAAATGTCTCCCCAGCAGAGCATGCATATATTATCTCACTCTATAATGATGGATGAGATGTCTTGCACAAGTCCTAGAGTGTGAAATTCTCAATGAGAGAGGTGGTCTCAAATTTAATATTTATATTTTCATTTCCACTATAACATATGAGATGGCCCATTGCATGGAATATAGATGTGGCCAAAGGATCTAGAGTAAAGATGACTGGATTGAAACCCTAGTTCTACCATTTCCATGAGACCTTAGGGGAGTTATTTAACCACTGGGAGCATTATCCTTTGTGTGTATATATAATTTTTTAAATTTAGACTTCAATAGTAGTATCTACCTCTGAGAGTTGTGAAGGTTAAATGAGAGTGCATGTGACATACTTATTAATTAGCACAGTGGCTAGCACAAAATAACCTTTTGATAAATGTTAGTGGCTATTATTGTTATCATTGGGGTCATGCACCTCAAGAAGGATTTTCTTTGTCACTATGCCTGTCTGTTCTGTAGAGCTTTCCCAGATGACGCATTTACCAATCTTTCCCACATGCTCCTATTGCATCTGAAGACCCATTATTGCTACATAAAATGTCTGGTTTTAATGTATATATCCTACACTGCAAGAAGCATTCCTAACACCACCATCTAACTGTGCCTTCCATGCACACATAAACCCCTTTGCCTAGAATATCCTTGACTATCTCCTCTACCTCAATAATCCTCATTCATTCTTCAGAAACAAATTACTGCTTCCAATGTGAGGCCTTCTCAACTGTCTCAGGCAATTACAATTCTCAGAGCAGTTTTTTTCACACCTTGACTATACTACTTACCACACTGCAGTATTAGTCACCTACATACTTATTTCTCTAACTAGACTGTGAACTCTTCCATGTCAGAAAATCCCATTTTATTCATCGTATTAGGCCAAGTCCTAGTATTATTCACCTACACACTTGTTTCTCTAACTAGACTGAACTCTTCCATGTCAGAAATCCCATTTTATTCATCATATTAGGCAAAGTGCAAGCAGAAAAGAACATATGGCAGAACTTCAAGAACTGCTTGTTTGGACGAATGGCTGATGAACAAATGAAGCAAGCGGGGACTAAACAATGAAATTTGAAGTATTATCAACTAACTAGGCTTCAGGTTACCATAGATGAATTGTTGTGATTACTATATTATAGAGCAGGATATTTTGATAAAAAAGAGGTCACTCCTTCAATTCCCAGTCAGGCCACATACCTAGTTTACAGGCTCCATCCCCAATATGGGGTGTGCAGGAGGCAGCTGACCAATGGTTCTCTCTAATCATTGATGTTTCTATCTCTCTCCATATCCATTTATCTCTCCGAAATTAATAAAAAACATTTTATAAACTCTTCAATGGAATAAATGTAGACATGCTTTAGGGAAATGTCAGTTTTATCTATTGGTTTTACTCACATAAGTAGTTGCAACATGTACAAATGAAACTACATCTTCTCTCCCTGATATTTTCATTGTCCTTGATACAGTCTGCAGAGAGGTGGGCCACATCACTTTGATGCAAATGTACATATATTCATTATCATTTCTTTTCATTGGAAGGGAAAAATGGATAAAACTTTTAATAACACACAAGCTTAGATCTATAAAAACTCGTAATGCTTAAATACACAGTGTTAAGCCAATGTGCAAATGAGCAGTTAAGACTATAGATACATGGATTAGATTTGACCTACTGAGTGACAACAGACTCTGAGCCAGTGAAACTCATATACATTCATGGACTAACGACTTGAATTATCAAGACAGTATTTGTTCATTAGCCTTTCCTTTTACAGAAAAGATAATTATAGCTATGAAGTATTTCTCTCTCTGATCTTGGAATGTTCATTCTGATTTCAAGGAAAAAATAACATGCATAAAATATTGAACCAAACTGGGAAAATCAACATTCTTCCAAATGCAGAACTACTTAAACACATAGCCAAATAGGTCTACCTTTGCCATGGAGAATGGGGGTGGGAATCAAGGCTACATATGCAATCTTCATTGCTAAATTTTCTAGGACCTGCTCCCATTATCAGGGTAAAAAATAAGGAATAGGCAAAGGTAGAGCTCAACAATGACATATACCATACTAATAACAAATGCATTTGGCTTGGGATTTTAAAAGAGATCATAAATCTCCCAACTCCTGCATTTACTTACTTTTGTATTTTGCAAGCTGATTTAAAATAAACCCTTACACCTTGACCATTTCACCACTGAAGAAGTTAGTCAGGAAATAGCTTGAACCAACACCAACAACTGTTGTCAAGAAAACAAAACAAATACATTACCTGTTTCTTACCATCAGGAAGCTAGAAACAGGTTGAGGATACCAAAGAGAACATTTAAAAGTAACTTAGGAGCATTTAAAAAGCAAAATGTGTACCTTAATAGAATGCATATTAAGAAAATGAAAGGCTCCACTCAGGCACCTTAGCTTTTCTCCTCAGTATTCTCAAAGCTACTATCAGGAATAATTAGAACAAGTAAACAAGATTGTGAAGGAAGTAACTGCTATGATTAGTTCAGTCAGAGGCATCAAGTATTTAATTTGATGAAGTAGTATGTGACAGGCACATACATAGACCATGTAACTCTATGCACCAGTGAGAACAATCAGACTGGCTTGACTAAAGTAAGAGTACAAATCAAATGCACACTGAACACTGAGATTTAAAACAATGGGGGTCAGTTAAGTGAACTTATAGATAATAATGGCAGATAACAGAAACACATGAGAAAATATTAACTTTTTGTCATAATCCACAGTGTAATAGTTATTTTTCATTTAAAACAAATATCTTAATTTTACAAAATGCATACAATAGGTATATATTTTAAATGTTTTATGGAAATGTGTGTTTCTGGAGACCTAACTCTTAAATTAAGAGCTGAGAGAGAAGAATCTATAATATTCAGATAAAACTTACAGGAATGAACAATCTTGAAACTTTTAGAAATCTGTTTACTAAAAATGAAAGAATTTTCCATTCCACAGTTCTCAGATCTTTACTTTAAAAGTGGACAATGTGGAAATATTACATTCTACCTTTATTTTGAAAGTGGACTATTTGAAAATATTACATTGCTATCATTAAATTCTTTTGTAGCCTAAATCTTCTTATAATGGTTAAAGCGAATCCCTGAGTCGTTTTCTTCTTTAATTTGTCATTAACCTTATCCCCCTCTATTCTCTAGTGTACATTTTATCACATTAGGGCACAAATATATAGTTTCCTAACAGATATCAACAGGAAGATAATTCCATGTATCACATTTCAAAGTTCACACTTTTCCTGGGAAAACCAAAACAACTGATAACCACACTAATATTTCATACATTTACTACATGGTGATTAGATTGAAGGTATTCATTATTTAAAAATGAAGAAAAACACAAACTTTAGCCATGCTAAACAAATTGTGTTAAATAATCCATCAGAAGAGCAACAGGCAAAATCATTTTCTGGCCCACAGTTTCTTTTCATACAAAATAAGATTTCTGTATTAAGTGATAGCCAGGTACCAGATTCTGCAGGCAAGTTGATCAGGTAGTAATGGTGTCCATGCTGTGGACAATATTCTTTGCAAACAGATAAAAAGAATTGACTGCACCCCTGGATTTAAAAAAAATGGCTGCTGCTATAATAAGCAAACGTTATTGACAGAAATAAAAATGATCACAAGAATTATCACATCTCCCATGTGGCAAGTACTATTTCAAATACTGTACAATATTAACTCAACTGTCACCATAAGCCTAAGGGATAGATACATAATTATATCCACTTTAGAGATGAAGAGATTGACATATTAAGTACCTTTCCCAAGATCGCACCAGGTACAAAGTGATAGAAGTAGGTTTTGAACACAAGTGATACTACTGTAATTAGCCAGTTATTAATTACTTGAGGCCCAATGCATGAAATTTGTGAAAGAGTAGGCCTTCCTTTCCCCGGCACCCAGGACCTGGGCTTCCCTCGCAGCCCTGGCTTTGTCCGGAAGGTCATCCAGAATGACACCCAGTCTAATTAGCATATTACACTTTTATTATTATAGACTAGAGGTCCAGTGCATGCAAATTCATGCACTGATGGGGGGTCCCTCAGCCCGGCCTGCCCCCTCACACAGTCTGGGAGCCCTCAGGGGATATCCTACTGATGGGTAATAGGCCTAAGCCAGTCTGGCCTCCCTCTGCAGGAGGTGACTGTGCTGATCAAGGGAATGTGCTGCCCCATCACCCTGCTGTTGTTGCTGCTGCCACTGCTGGTTGTGGTGGCTGTGAGGCTTAAGCCCTGGGCCTCACAGTCACCTGAGCCCACAGCTGCCTAAACCCACAGCTGCCACGAGCCCACAACTGCCATGAGCCCCAGGCCTCGCAGGCACCGTTGCTTTTTTCGGATGGACATCTGGATGGATGTCTGGAAGACATCTGCCCTCATTAGCATATTACCCTTTTATTAGTATAGATAAGAACAGAGCAAAGGAAAGGCCAGACATTATATGCTTGTCATCTTGGCAACTTCACCAGGAAGCTGAAATCTCACCCACCCTAGAGAGGGAACCACCATCCCATTCCCTACAGAATACTGGGTAAAGGGGTCCAACAAAAGAAGATAGACACATGTTCCGTGAAGCTGGGGTGATGTAGGGAAGGTACTTGCCTGTCAAACCTGAGGACAGAGATCATTAACCAGAGTGGGTATAGCCATTGTAAGACCACAAAAATTTGGGAATACATAATCACCTAAACAAAAGGAATTCTCTCTCTCTTGTGACTCAACACTTTTCCATTCTCCCCTATGGTCCATGGCCATGAGGACCCCACATGCAATGATCTGATGGGCTACATGGGGGGAACACAACTATGGCAGCCAGATGCTGGACTGGACTTGGCTCCACCATGGAAAGGAAACTCTGAAAAATGGCTCTTATTTAAGCTCTGCTGAAGCCCCAGCTACACTTCTTCTATGACTGGGATAGGGAAATGGGACTTTGGAAAGTCAGGGGTGTAATTCCACAGAAATAAAGCTTTCTATACCATTTCGTCCTCCTGTGAGAGCCTCAGAAAATTCTTTTCCTCAGATATCATAAAAACTCCATCCCCATGTGCAACTGGTATATCCCCAATGATAAAACAAGGAGTCTGGCTCTAGATCCTGCTTTCCTAATTCTGCTTCTCTAACCAACCTAGTCCTACTTGTTAGTGGGCCTTTGCTTAACTTTTTATCATGACTACCTCCTGATGAGCAGAAAGTACAAAAAAAAAAGTAAAGATTACTAATATTTATTCTATAATAAAGGGCTACTTTTGCCAGAGAAATGTATTTATTCGATGTTTCATTTTTATCATTAAATACAATAAGAAAACTAATATAAAAGTTTGGCTTTATTCAACAACAAAAACTATTACAAAGGAATCCAGTTTTTCAAACCAAGAATGATTAATGTATCCTCCATAAATTGAGCATTTCTTTCTTTATGGAGGGAATCATTAAAATGAGTTGGTTCTCTCTACTATACTGTCATTTTCGCCCAAAATCAAACATATTCTCAGTCAACTATGGTGAAAAACCTGCATAAAATATACTTGTGTTTTTTCTTCTTTTATGATTAAATATTCACGTATTCTAAACAGAAATATCACAGGGGTTAAAGACTAACATATAGTAATTACTAACTCCATTGAGGTATAGTATAAAACTTTTTTAGAGCATAACTATCTTTATTCACTTCCAAGATACACAGCTTAAATGACAAGAACTAGAAGCTAAGAATGTGCTTTGAGGAAAAAGCATTTACTTCCTCTGTAAAGTGTTATTTAACTAGGAATACAACCTTCCACAATTTAATCAGATGAAAACTAAGCTAGCCTTAGTGGACAATGACATAAAAGCCATAAAAGCATGAATTACACAAATGATAGTTGTTGCCTATCTTAAACATTTCAGCACTAAATCACCATCTTACCTTTAATGTTTATGCTATCTATTGAAATATCTGTTCAAAGCAGGAATATTGAAAGCATGACATTTAATATAATCAAATGATCACAATCATCAGCTGAAACGAGAAAATCCAACAAAGTATAAAAGACATTGAAGATTGCTAATAAAATAGAGATGATACGAAGGTGGGGGTATAAATAAAACCTTGGCTAGAAAAAGGCCAATGATGGCTCAAGGTTTTCTGAAGACCCATGAAACTCACAAACACTCAGAAAATGGAGAATAGCTGTGTTCTGAACTTTGTAGACTGAGACCTATCAATAACCATTATTAACCAAAAGAGTCTCAATGTCCTATCATACAATGTTTAATAAGATTAAATACTTCAATGAAGACCTTGAAGGAAAACCAAAGGTATGGGCGAGTCATAGGGTATGCAACCAAACCCCAAGTTAAACAGTCATTTATACCATGGAACTGCAGGCCTGAGGAAATATTTCCTATATACCATCTAAGCCTCTCTCACACACTGAGGACAAATAATTCTGAGGGATAATTTCAAAATACATAACAGCTAGGTAGCATTATACTATTATAATTAGCTAGTTATTAATAATAGGAAAGGAGCCCCAGCCAATTTGGGACAATGGTTATAGCATCAGCTTGCGCACTGAAGAGTCTTGGGTTCAATTCCAGGCAAGGGCACGTACCTCGGTTGCAGGTTCAATCCCTGGTGGCAGTCAGGGCACATACAGGAGTCAACCAGTTGATATCTCTCTCTCAAGTTGATATTTCTCTCCGTGTGCCTCTCCCCCTCCCTTCCACTCTAAGAATCAATGCAAAAATGTCCTTGGGTTAGAATTAACAAAATAATAACAATAATAGGCATGCCATTTGGGCAGCTTCACCAGGAAGCTGAAACTTTGTATTCCCCAGAGAACCACTGGGAGAAAGAGTCCAATAAAGGGGAGACAGACACATACCCAGTGAAGTTAAGGTGAGTAGGGAAGGTACTTGCCAGCCAGTAAAGCCCATGGAACCATGGATACATCATAATTGATAAAGCCAATGTGAGCCCACAAAAAGTTAGGAATACAGAATTCCCTAAATAAAGGAGTTCGCTCTCCTAGGACGCTTGACTTGTACCTGGTTCTTGGCTTCCTTGCATTTGTCCATGTTTCCTTTATAGACATGGCCCTGAGGATCCCACACACAATGGACTGACTGACTGCAGTAGGAAACACGAACTGGGCGAGCCTGATTCTGGAATGGATTATGATGCCCTAATATGGAACCAAAACTTTGTACACGGGCTCTGTTTTAGTCTTATTGAAGCCCTAGCTACATTTCTATGACTGGAGTAAGGGAAATGGGACTTTGGAAACTCATGGATTTAAATTTAGACAAATAAAAATCACTCATCCTCATGCGCGACTCAAAGAAACTTCTTTTTCTCAGGATATTGCAAAAATTCCACTCCCATGAGCAACAAAGGGGAATGTGGACCTTTTCCCACCAGTAACACCACAATCATAGCATGTTCAGAAGCATGACATTAAAATGTTTCTCTATGTGGTATATAAACAGCACATACATTTGCAAAATTATGAACAAACAGCACAAAAAAAGTGATCTTAACCTAAGAATTACCTATTCAATTTACTGATATACATAAAAGAGAAAATCCCAGATTTGTTGCCACAATATTCACATGCCCACTGTATTCACCCCACAAAAATACCTCTTTGGAATATTGGTTATTTAAGGCTGTGATTTTTTTGAGAACTGCAGAAAAAAAAAAACTTTTGTAAGAGTAATGTACAGTTTTCAGAGAAAACTCCATTTGTAAACATGGCTGCCTCTCTGTACCAGGAAAAAGAGGATAACTAAAACTCTAGAAACTCTTATCAAAAGAGAAGGCTAAGACGTAAATTTGCATAACAACTTTACCCTTGTATACAACACTTTTCCTGGTAACCTGCTACTGACTCCCCACCCCCTCATCATTTTTTGTCTTTAACTAGAAATGGCATTTAAGGTGACAGTTTAGGCCATTTGGGGGCATTACTCAGTTTTATTGGTTATCTCTGAAATATATAGGACGTATAAACATTTTTCGCATGTTAGTATGTCTTATGGGAGGTGGTTTCTCAGCCAATAAAATAGAATAGAAAAAATTATTTTTCCGCTTCAACAGCATAAAGATTAGTTTAGGCAGATTATTTTTGAGAAACAACCAGACTGTGTAAAACTGCATAAAAGTTACCCTTTTATAAGACACATTTATATTTACAAGGGAAAACTTCCATTTGTTAGGTTGTCTGCTTCCTTTTTTTTCTGTTTATTTTTTTTTCTTTTTATTAATTCTTATTAATTTTTAATACATATCTCTCCATTGCCACCCATCCCTCCCAGGCATACCCCACCCCACCCCCAGTTTCTGTGATCATTGGTTATGCTTATATGCATGTATACAAGTCCTTTGATTGATCACTTATTTACCTCACCTAACTTTAATCTTTCTGCTGTAATTTCACAGTCTGTTTGATGCTTTATGATTTTTGTCACCCTGAGAATTATCAGTCTACTCCCTTTCTGTGCTCCTGATTCTATTATATTCACCAGTTTATTCTGTTGATCAAAATTTTTAATTCACTTAATTTTTAGATTCACTTGTTGATATATATGTATTTGTTGTTCATAATTTTTTGGCTTTTACCTTTTTCTTCTTCCTCTTCTAAAAGAGTACCTTTCAGCATTTCATATAATATTGGTTTGGAGTTGATGAACTCCTTTAGTTTTTTCTTATCTGTGAAGCTCTTTATGTGCCCTTCAATTCTGAATGATAGCTTTGCTGGATAGATTATTCTTGGTTGTAGGTTCTTGCTGTTCATCACGTTAAATATTTCTTGCCACTCCCATCTGGCCTGCATCGTTTCTGTTGAGAAATCTGCTGACAGTCGTATGGGTGCTCCCTTGTAGGTAATGAACTGTTTTTCTCTTGCTGCTTTTAATATTTTCTCTTTGTCTTTTGCTCTTGGTATTTTAATTATGATGTGTCTTGGTGTGGTCCTCTTTGGATTCCTTTTATTTGGGGTTCTGTGTGCTTCCTGGACTTGTAAGTCTATTTCTTTTACCAGATGTGGGAAGTTTTCAGTCATTATTTCTTTAAATAGGTTTTCAGTATCTTGCTCTCTCTCTTCTTCTGGCACCCCCACAATTCTGATGTTGGTACGCTTGAAGCTGTCCCAGAGGCTCCTTACATTATCTTCACATTTTTGGATTCTTTTCTCTTCTTGCTTTTCCAGTTGAATGTTGTCTGCTTCTTTATATTTCAAATTTTTTACTTGATTCTTGCCATCCTCTAGTCTGCTGTTAGGACTCTGTATAATATTTTTTATTTCAGTCAGTGTCTCTAGTATGTCCTTTTTCATCTCCTCTTGGGTCTCACTAAATTTATCCAACTTTTCTAGCATATTCTTGAAAAACCTTATAAGCGTGGTTTTGAACTCTATATCCAGTCTTTTTTTTCCCTCCATTTCTTTTGTTTGTGATCCCTTCCCTTGTCTCAGCATTTTAACTATGTCGGGGAAACTTCTGTGTTGAATTCAGGTTTATGACAACAGACTTGCAAAACCAAAGAAGCCTCTGTTGAGCTTGGGATGGGTGGACTCTCAGGGCTTAAGGGACTGCCTTGCCTTCCAGTCAGCCAGCCCTCCACGGCCCCAGAGTCTCACGTGACTGGGTAATCGCTGGAGCGGTCCTTGTGCCCGAGCGCCCTCAGTGCCTCTAGACCGCTGCCCCTCTGGCTCCCCTGTGCACCAGGACCACACGAGACTAGGTCCCCAGGGTTTTGCCCAAATCAGGGGCTTAGTGGAGTCAGAAGTGGCACAGTTGGGAGGGTCTGTCTCCCGCCCAGTCGAGAAAGCCAGCGACACAATCAGCAATCTGTCCTGTGCGCAGTGCTGTGTGCGCCACCAGGACTTTGATCTTTTGTGACTCCCCTAAATTTCCATTCACTTCTCCCTTTTCACAGTCCAAACTCCCCCCGTATGAGTTTCTGCTGGATCTGAGGTTTAGTGTCGTAGGATAAAGGGTTCAATGCCTTTGAGAGTCTCCATTTCCCTCCTGCCAGAGAAAGCCAGCCAGGCACTCCGGCACCCGCTCTCTCCACGCGCGCGTGTCCGTACCTCAGCTTTTTGATGCTCCTCTGGGTCTATGTGAGCCCCTCTCTTTCCCTCTACTTGTAGAACTTCCACTCAGCCAGCTTTCCTGTGGTTCTGGATGATGTCCGTTCTGTCTTTTAGTTGTAGTTTTGAAATTGTTGTGCGAGGCAGCAGTGTAGGTGTTTACCTATGCCGCCATCTTGGATTCTCTCCTGTCTACTTCTCTGTACCAGGAAAAGGATGATTCTAAATAACAAGAAACTCTTGGAGGAAGAAAAATGGCCGCAGATTAGATGGACGTGTCCTGAGCCTTCTCCCTGAGCAGACAGAGAGAACAGCTGAGGGTCGCACAGGGAGTGTTTGTTGGCGATTTAAGGGAAACTATACTCCAGGGGAAGGTGGGGGACTGCTGGATGGGGTTCCCCTGACCAGGCAAACCTCATTGCTGCCGGGTTCCCTACCTGAGCCTCCAGCTCGGACATGGAGACCACACTATCTTGAAGGGAAAAGTGGATGTTTATGGTAGCCTGAAAATCTACAGCTGCAGCACCTACTGAACAGCTCCGAGCCCCAGAACATCTCTCCCCAGTCGGCAAAAACACTCAGATTCAGAGGAGCTCCACACACCACACAAAAAGGTCAGATTTCACCTGGAATAAGGTGAGGTCTCTGGTCCTGAAGAACAGAAAGGAATGTGCACTGGGAGTTGGAGGACTGGGAGAAATCTCCAAATATAGAAATCTGTGGCTACTGGGAAGAGCATGATTCCTGAATGTGGAAGGGGGCCCTCAGGGCTGTTAACAGAGGGGATCTCTAGAAAGCAACCCATTTTGATCTGACTCAGAAGGACAGCCTGGGAGTTATCAAAGTATGCAGCTGCTTGGATAGGAATGAGGAAAGGGGGCTGTGCAGACTGGCACACTATCCTCTTCAGATCCTTGCTTCTGATTGTTAAGCCCAATACAAAGAATCACCCAGTTGGGGACACCCTGGGAGACTGCAAGGGGAAGTTGTTTTTCGGGAGACTGGAGATCAGAGCGGGGAGTGGCCTTCAGAGAACCAGCTCTGAGGCAGCATACTCCAACAAACTGCTACAGAGTGCCTAAAAGAAAGCAGGATTTAAGCATAGACTAGAGAGGACAAATAGTTTCAGAGGTCAATTCCAAAACACTGCCACTCAGGGGTGGACTCACAAAAAAAAAAAATCTTGTGTAATCACAAAAGAATAAAGAGATTAAGACAAACCCACGGGCTTAAAAACTAGTAGAACACAGGGAATTTCAATATTGTCCCCACTGAGAAACAGGCATGCCAAACAGATCAAGAGAGGAAGGGAATGACCTTCACTACAACACACTCTGTTTTTTTTATTTCTTTATTTTTTTAATGTCTAATTGTTTCATCTGTTACTTAAGAAACTATTTTTTTTTCTTTTTTCCTCACTTGATTTTCCCTTTTTAATCACTACATTTTTATTTTCAATCAATATTATGACTACTATTATTTTACCTTTTTGGGGAAAAAAGTGTCATTTTATTTTCTCTTTATTTTACTTTGTGTTCAAGTTCTACATTCTAATTTCATCTTTCCTTTAGCATCATTTTATTCTATCTCAACTCTACCTTTATGCGTTCACTCTCTTCCTAACTTTTCCCCTATTGTTGTCCTGTTTGCTTACCCTGTTCCTACTTTAGATTTTTCCTATTCTTTCTTATAATCCCAATAAAATTTCACTCCACTTATTCATCTAATTTACAATCCCCTGCGCCAAGTCCTTAGACACCTCTCTCTTCTCTATCTTTACTATCCAAAAAAATTGTTTTTTTCTCTGCCCTTTTATTGTTTGCTTGATTGCTGATTATATCGATTTTTTACATATTTTTGTGAGATTGTTTTGCTTATTCTACTTATTTTGTTTTGTTTTTTTCATTGCTTTGATTTTGTCTGTTTGTTACTTCTGATTACTCTCGCCTCCCTCAATATTAGTTGTTGTTTGTAGTTTGCATTAATCTCCAGGTATTTCTAGCAGGCATTTGTTGGGATCAGTGCTGTTCTATTGTAGTTTTCTCCCCATATATATAATGTGCTCCCTTTCTCTTTCTTACTGTCTTTATTTTTTTTTATTTTTTTAAAAATATATTTTATTGATTTTTTTCAGAGAGGAAGGGAGAGAGATAGAAAGTCAGAAACATCGATGAGAGAGAGAGACATTGGTCAGCCGCCTCCTGCACGCCCCACAGTGGAGATGTGCCTGCAAGCAAGGCACATGCCCCCAACCGGAATGGAACCTGGGACCTTTCAGTCCGCAAGCCGACGCTCCATTCACTGAGCCAAACCAGTCTCGGCTCTTACTGTTTTTCTTTTCTGTCTTATTCTGTTTTCTTTTTTCTTTTGATCTCCCTCTTCCCAATTTCATTTTGGCACTCTTTCTTTTCTTCTCTTTTTCTTCTACTTGACTCTCTTCTTCTTTCCTCCTATACCCTAATTGTCTCTCGCTGGGGGTCAACTTTATTTGTGGCTATTAATATTGTGAATACATTTCTGTTCAGTGCCTTGTGCACTGTACCTGGTTGTGTTATTTTTATGCCTTTAAACCAAGACAGGAGAGAGAGAACTACATAACCAGACAACCAGAGAAGACAGACCATGAGAAGACAAAGAAACAGCCCACATATGAAAGAAAAGCAGGCATCATCAGAAAAGGAATAAACCAAATGGAGGGAAATAACCTAGCAGAGAAAGAATTCAGGGAAATAGTTATAAGGTGGCTGAAAAGAATGGAAGACAAATTTGACAATATGAGTAAGAATCAAGAGGAAATGAACAACAAAGAAAGACATGAAAAATGACATTGCTGCTGTAAAGAACTCAATAGAACGCATCAAAAGTAGATGAGAAGAAGCAGAGGACCAAATCAGTGAGCTAGAAGAAAAGGTAGGAAATAATACCCAAGTACAGCAGCTTCTAAAAAAGAAATTAAAAAGCAAGAGGAGAGCCTAAGGGAACTTTGGGATAACATGAGACAAAACAACATCCACATAATAGGGTTTTCAGAAAGAGTGGAAACTGAGCAAGGAATAGAAAACCTGTTTGAAGAAATAATGACAAAAAACTTCTCTGATATAGGGAAGAAAAAAAACACACAAATCCAAGAAGCTCACAGAGACCCAAGCAAAATGAACCCCAAAAGACTGACACCAAGGCACATTATACTTAAAATGGCAAACAACAATGACAAAGTAAGAATCTTAAAAGCAGCCAGACCCCGGATGATGACTGGTTAGCCAGAGACGGAACAACCTAAGACAGGCAGAGTCGTGGAACTTGGGGGTCAATAGAGGTAGGGCAAGACCCTCACCCTCCCAACATTGCAGGGGTCTGAAACTTCACTGCTTCTGAGGGAGATCTCCTGCCCCAGTGGACACCTCACTTCCCATACCCAGCACAGATCGGGACCCAGGTAACAGACAGAAACATGCCAACAGCAGCTATCCCGTATCTAAATTCAACCTAGCACTAGGAATGCTCAGTGCCTACTCAATGCAAATAAACCTTCCCATTAATATATACAGGGTAATCTAAGATTGTTGGTAGAGTATTAAATTTGATGTAAAAGAGTTATCAAGCTTTCAGATTAATTTAAATTGGCAAACTGAAATAATCGAACACCCAAGAAAATTTAAGTGTACTGGACAAAAAGCTGTTTCTAAAGTATTAATTAAATTTTCTATTGATAGCTCATCACATGGTAAAATTATATAATATGTAATGAACACAAAACAGGCATATTTGTGTGCAAAAAATTAAAATTTAAAGTTATCAAGATTGTATTAAAAATTTTTACCAAATTCTCCATTAATCACAAAAAGGGGGGGTAGGATAATATCATGTAAGGAAAAATATCTGGTAGGTAAATTACATCTAGAAAATTTTCACTTTAAAAAATTAATTTCCATTTGAAATACTAACAGGAAGACAACCATGAAAAACACACATGGTGTCAAAATAAGCCAAAGAAAAAGCGGGTAGGCAAAAATAAAAAGGACACAGGTCAATTTTATAGAAAAGATTATTAACTCTTGGCCGAGAATATGTTTATGTACTTTCAGAAAACAATTCCAAAACTAAGTGGATTCCTCCAATAGAGAGGAACTGACAGGTCCACGCCAACCACAAAGGCAAGAGGAAAAACAGTCCAGAGATGTAAGACGCAGATGACGCCTTGCCATGCGAGCAGTCAGCAGCAGTGCATTGCTACAGGATGCCTAGGACCAAACCAGAGAGGGTCGGACCGGCATTGCCACCATTTGTTCACCATCCAGATACAATTGATGACATGTACACATAAGCAATTGTTTGACATTGAAAGTGGGACTCAAACATTTTCCTTTTGCTCTTGTGGGTTTATTTCTAGCCTACAGGTGCAAGATGTTTTTAAAGACAAGAATCAGGGGGTCAGAGGGAAGCAGATGCAGAGGTAAAGAAGCAATTAACAGACTGTTGTGCTACAGTGGGAAGGCAGGGGAGGTTGGAGGGGAGGGGCCTGTAGGAGATCAACCAAAGGACTTCTATGCATGTGTGTAGGCATAGCCAGTGGATACAGGGCAATGGGGGGAGGGGAGGTGGGGGGAGACAAATGAAAGCATGTACCAGGGGGTGGGGATGGCAATAGGGAAAAAAAGTATGTCAAATGTTTATATGAGATGTAGTCAGATGGAAGGCAAGTTTTAATAAAGAATCTGTACACACACACACACAATAAAAAAAAACCCAAAAATAAATAAATAAAAGCAGCCAGAGAGAGACAGGAATTTACCTACAAAGGAACCCCCATCATACTAGCAACTAATTTCTCAACAGAAACCCATCAGGCCAGAAGGGAATGGAATGAAATATACAAAGTCATGCAAAGAAAGGATCTGAATGCAAGAATACTGTACGTAGCAAGGCTATCAATCAAAACTGAAGGTGAAATCATGAGCTTCACAGACAAAAAAGGATTACTGGAATTTATTACAAGCAAATCAGCAATGTAAGAAATGCTAAAGGGTATGCTGTAAAAAAAATAAATAAAAGAAAAGAAAGAGAAAAGAAGTGAAGAAGATACACAGGAGTAAAGAATTAAAATGGCAAAAAATAAGTACCTATCAATAATAATTTTAAATGTAAATAGATTGAATGCGCCAATCAAAAGGCATAGGTTAATGGATTGAATAAAGAAAACATACAACGTATATCTGTTTTCTACAAGAAACCCATCTCAGAAAAAAAGATGCACACCGACTGAGGTGAAGGGATAGAAAACAGTTTTTCAGGCAAATGGAAATGAAAAAAAAAACTGGGGTAGCAATACTTATATCTGACAAAGTAGATCTCAAACTGAAGGACATAACAAGATAATAAGAGATAACGAAGGCCACTTCATAATACTAAAGGGAGCAATACAACAAGAAGAAACAATGCTGATAAACATATATGCACCCAATACAGGGGCACCCAAATATACATATATATAAAAAAAAAACTCCTGGAGGATGTCAATGGATAAATTGGCAGCAATACAATGATAGTAGGAGACTATAATACCCCACTATCATCACTGGACAAATCCTCTCAACAAACAAACAAACAAAAAAAAAAACAGTAAAGAAACATCAAGCCTAAATGACTCACTAGACTGGAGGGAATTAATTGACATCTTCACAACATTTCACCCCAAAGCTACAGAATATACATTATTCTCAAGTGCACATGGGTCATTTTCAAAGATAGATCATACGTTGTGTCATAGGCAAAGTCTCTTTAAATTCAAGACAATAGAAATCATGTCAAGCATCTTCTCAGATCACAGTGGCATAAAACTAGTAATCAACTACAATAAAAACAATCAAAAGAAATCATGCTATTAAACAATGAATGGGTTACCAGAGAGATCAAAAAAGAAATAAAAAACATCATCACAATAAATGTCAATGAAAACACAACAATCCAAAATCTATAGGACACAGTGAAAGCAGTCTTAAGAGGGAAGTTCATAGCTCTACAAGCCTACTGCAGAAAACAAGAAACAATGGTAATAAATTACCTAACTCTACAACTCAAAGAGTTCAAAAGAGAACAACAAGAAAAGTCCAGTGTAAACAGAAGGAAGGAAATAGTAAAGAGCAGACATAAACGATATAGAGACCAAAGAAACAATACAAAAGATCAACAAAACCAAGAGCTGGTTCTTCGAAAAGATAAACAAGATTGATGGACCTCTAACCAGGCTCACCAAGAAGCAGAGAGAACACCCAAAAAAACAAAATCAGAAATAAAAGCGGAGAAGTAACAACAGACCCCACCAAAATACAAAGGATTGTTAAAAAATACTATGAACAGTGCTATTCCAAAAACTGGACAACCTGGAGGAAATGGACATATTCACAGAAAAATATAACATTCCAAAACTCAATCAGGAAGAATCTAAACATCTCAATAGTCAAATAACTATGGAAGAAATTGAAGCAGTCATCAAAAAGCTTCCAGCAAACAAATGCCCAGGACCAGATGGCTACACAGGAGAGTTTTACCAAACATTCAAGGAAGAATTGAAACCTATCCTCCTCAAACTATTCAAAAAATTCAAGAAGAACACTTCCAAGCACCTTCTATGAAGCCAGCATCATCCTAATAACAAAACCAGATAAAGACAACACAATGAAAGAGAATTATAGGCCAATATCCCTCATGAATATAGATGCCAAAATCTTCAATAAAATTCTAGCAAATCGGATCCAGCAGTTCATCGGAAAGATCATACACCATGACCAAGTAGGATTCATCCCAGGAATGCAAGGATGGTACAATATCCGCAAATCACTAAACGTGATACATCACATAAACAAATTGAGAGATAAAAATTACATAGTCATATCAATTGATACAGAAAAAGCATTTGATAAAATCCAACATCCTTTCTAGATAAAAACTCTCAGAAAGGTGGGAATAGAAGGTTCATTCCTCATCATCATAAAAGATATATATGATAAACCCAGAGCTAACATCATACTCAATGGGAAAAAACTAAAACCATTTCCCCTAAGAAAAAGAACAAACAGGGATGCCCACTCTCACCACTCCTACTCGACATACTACTGGAAGTATTAGCCATGGCAATTAGACAAGAAGAAGAAATAAAAGGCATCCAAATTGTAAAAGAAGCAGTAAAGCTGTCCTTATTTGCAGATTAGATGATACTGTACATAAAAAAACCCCAAAGATTCCATCCTAAAACTAACAGACTTAATAAATGAATCCGGCATATATCAGAATACAAAATTAATGCCAACAAATCTATGGAATTTCTATACACCAATAGTGAACTTAAAGAAAGAGACTAAAAAAGCAATCCCATTTACCATCGCACCAAAAAAATTAAGATACCTAGGAATAAACTTAACTATGGATGTAAAAGACCTATACACAGAAAACTACAGTATGCTGAAAAAGAGATAGAGGAGACAAACAGATGGAAAAGTACACCATGCTCATGGATTGGGAGAATCAACATCATTAAAATGTCTATACTACCCAAAGCAATCCTAAGATTCAATGCACTACCCATTAAAATACTAAGAGCATATTTAACATATCTAGAAAGAACTCTCCAAAGATTCATCTGGAATAAAAGGAAGACCCCGAATAGCCACAGCAATCCTAAGAAAGAAGAATAAAGTAGGTGGGATCTCAATACCAGATTTCAAGCTGTATTACAAAGTCACAGTTCTGAAAACAATCTGGTAGAATGCACAAGAACAGACATATAGACCAATGTAATAGAATAGAGAACCCAGATATTGACCCAAAGCACTATGCTCAATTAATATTTAACAAAGGAGGCATAAACATGCAATGGAGTCAAGACAGTCTCAATAAATGATATTAGGAAAATTGGACAGATACATGTAAAAAAATGAAACTAGACCACCAACTTACACATACACAAAAATAAACTCCAAATGGATACAGGATGTAAACATAAGATGGGAAACCATAAAAAATATTAGAGGAATCCGCAGGTAGCAAAATCTCAGACATATGCTGAAGGAACTTCTTCACTGATACTGCTCCAAGATCAATGGAAGCTAAAAAGAAAATAAACACCCAAATAAAAAGCTTTTGCACAGCAAAAGAAACTATCAACAAAACAACATGAAAGCCTCTGTATGGGGGAACATATTTTCAAATGTTATCACTGATAAATGTTTAATCCCCAACATCTATAGCAACTTATACAACTTAATAAAAGGAAGATAAATGATCCAATAAAAAAATGGGCAATGGAACTAAATAAAATATTTTCAAAAGAAGACAAAAGGAAGGCCAAGAGACACATGAAAACATGCTCAAAGTCACTAATTACCAGAGAGATGCAAATCAAAACAACAGTGCAGATGACTGGATCAGAAATCTATGGTCCATCTACACCATGGAATATTATGCTGTCATAAAAAAGAAGGAACTGTTAGCATTTGCAGCAACCTGGATGGAACTGGAGAGCATTATGCTAAGTGAAATTAGCCAGTCAATGAAGGAGAAACACCACATGATCTCACTCATTTTTGGAAAATAAAGAACATTATAAACTGATGAACAAAAGGATAGATACAGAGGCAATAAAGCATCAAACAGACTGTCAAATTACATTGGGAATGTTAGGGAGAGGTGGGGTAGATAAGAGATCAACCAAAGGATTTGTGTGCATGCATATAAGCATAACCAATCGACACAAGACACTGGGGGGTTTGGGTATGCATAGAAGAGGGGGGAGGACAAAGGGAAGATATGTATACATGTAATATATTAATACAAAATTAAAAAAAAATTCAGATGAAAAAGAGGACACATGACATGCTTTTAACAATAAAGATTTCTTTAAAAAGAAAATAAGTAAATAACAAGAAGCTCTTATCCATAAAGAAAAGCACCTAATTCTATCTGTATAATAATTCCTACCATTCCTTTTCCTGATCATCTCCCCCAACCCCCTCTTCCCCCAACATCTTTGTGTTTAGTTGAAGATGGTATTCAAAGTTCTATCTTAGGCCATCTCGAGGATATCTCTCTGGGTAAATGTGAGATATCCAGTTTAATAAACTTCTTTTTGCTTTTCTTTTGTTAATCTGCCTTTTACTACAGTGGTCTTACTTAGCCAAGAAGAACATAAAAGGATAGAGGTGAAATTATTTTTCCTCCCCTGCACCATATACTCATTATATTTCAATATTAGGCCTTTTGAAGCTATTGTCCTATCTAATAAATAGGGAACATGCTAATTGACCATCACTCCATCAAAAAGATGGCTGCACCCACAGCTGAGGTCAAGTTCCCATAAGGAGCCTTACAATCAGCAGGGACCTGAGGCTACGCCTTACCCCACCCCTGTTGGACTTGACAGGGAACCTCAGGCCGCATCTCCCACCCAGCAGGGCTTGAAAGGGGACCTTAGGCTGCACCCCTCACCTGGCAAGGGACCTCAAGGCTGCACCCCCCCCCCCGGCCAGCAGGGATTGACGGGGGACCTCATGATGTAACCTCATCCCAGCACCAGGCCAGAGGACCTGAGGATGTGCCCCCTTGCCTGGTGGGGCTTGACAGGGACCACAGGCTGTACCCACCACACAACAGGGCTTAACAGGGGACATCAGGCTGCACTTCTCATCTGGTGCCTGGCTAGGGGACCTCAGGCTGTTCCCCTACCCCAGCACCAGGCCAGGGGACCTCAGACTGTACCCCCTGACCAGCAGGGATTGACAGGGGACCACAGGCCATGCCCCCCACCCAGCAGGGCTTGGCAGGGGACCTCAAGGTCCATCCCCAGTGCTGGGTCTGGGTAACTCAGGCTGCATCCTCGCCCAGCAGGGCTTGGCAGGGAACATGAAGTTGTGCCCCCCCCCTTGCCAGTTGGGCTTGACAAAGGACTTAGGACATGCCCCTCACCCAGCAGGGCTTGACAGGGGATCTCAGGCTATGCCCCCTACCTGGCAGGGCTTGACAAGGGTGGGACTGGCTGGATCTTGATCTAGCCCAATGAGGGAAGGGGCTCATGCAATTTTGAGGCACATGTGGGTGGGCAGGAACTTGACTCTGAGTCCCGTGATGAGCCCCAGACTCTGACAGGAGGAAGGTTTTCATGTACATTTTACTAATTTTTTTCATCTATGATAATTCTATTATAGAGAAAGGGCAAATAGCAATATTAAATTATTTCTTCTAATTAATTCCCTTTTAATGTGCATGAATTTGGTGCACTAGGTCACTAGTGTTTATTATAACCATTTCCTTAAAGAGGGCCAGGGTGGAAAAAAACCATGGCCACATAACATCAACTCTTGGTTATGTGATAGGTAATAAATCTGGTTGTTGACAAAATATACTACAGTAAGTAGGTGATAGGGAAAATTTGAGTAAGAATATACATTCCAGCCATAATCAGTTGGCTCCATTGGTTAGAGCATTGGTTGGCAAACTCATTAGTCAACAGAGCAGCAAACCGTGGCTCACATGTGGCTCACTAGCCACTGTTTGCCGACACCGGTTTAGAGCATGGTCCCATAGACCAAAAGGTTGCAGGCTCAATTCCCAATCAGGGTACATACCTAGGTTATGGTTAACAGGAATAAATTTCATGGAAAAAGTAGTCCCCATTGAAGAGTCACTGTCTCTAAAAGAAGCAAAGTTAAGTTTCAGCAACCTGCAAACTTTGGGAGGCTCTTAAGGAGGACTTTTAGATTTAGTGAAGGTGGTAGGGTAGAGAGACTTGCTATCCTTGCCTAGAACAGGAGAGTGGCCAGTAGCCAGGCTAGTCATATAGAGTTCATTAAATATGTCCATTAATTTTTAAAAAAGAAGCATTAATAATGCCAGTGAATTGTAAAGTGGATTTAAGCTACAACAGAAATATGACTAGAAGCCTCAGTACTCTACAACAGAGTGTGAAGGGAAGCTTTTTTCTCTATATAATTGGCTTTCCCAAGTATGCTTCTTGAAGAATAGAAAGTCCAAGTGCTCAGGACTTTATACTTATTCTACTTTGACTTGGTTTGAGTGGTTTAGTTTGTTAGTCTTGTAATGGCCAGGTATACTTGACTTAAGGCTCAATAATTGTAGTTACAAATGTGGATTATCCTCAATTTTTAAGATAAAAACAACTAGTAAATGTGTTTGTAAAAATCGTATATATTTTTACAGAAAGTACAAATATTTCTTTGAAATGTAAAGGCACAAGAGTAGAATTTCCATTAGTTTTTTCATACCCTTTTGAAATTTACAATTTCTATAGTTGGGAATCTATTTCTTACAGCTTTTCTATCCTAAACTTTGTCCTGGTCAATTCTAGATTGTATACAGAACCAGTTGATATAATTGTATGCAACCTGGTTGTGATGGAACAATTCTGATTCATAACTATGCAGCCTTTAATTTTCCTATCAGATTTTGGTAAGCTTCATAGGGCTTTTTTAAAAAAATATATGGGTTGAGAAATTGGGTAATGGAAATTCTTTCACTTCGTTACATGTAGATTTTTAATAACCGAGTCAGGTTGTTTTAAGGGGGGTGGGAGATGGGGAGCAGGCCATCGATTAACAAATAATGAGCTCAGATTGGGCAACAACTTGTTTTGAGTTCCTTCTGTTCGACCTAGCTTAACTGGTGAAATTTATGTTCATGAGCTCATCTGCAAAGCTTTTAAAAAGATTTTCAACTGTTCCAAATGAGATCTACTAAGCAGTATGTGTATAAAAAGATCTAATCAGGTGGATGAGAGATATCTGATCCCTTTGCTTAATAAGCTGTAAAATGATGGCTTTGAAAAGCAGGCTATAGTCTAACCATGGTGCTATTTTAGGCTGGCTTGTTAAACAAGGGTCTAAGCCTAATATATAAATAAAGCAAACACTTAATTGAAAAAAAAACAACTCTAAAACATATTCTCAGGTGATGATACATATAGATATGCATACATATAAATATATCTAGACAGCTAGACACACACACACACACACACACATACATACATTTTCCAACTTTTCTTTATTTCCTTTGTTTTGAGACTTTGCTAGTTTATAGTGTGATTTTCCTCATTATTTTTCTTAGTAATAATTACTCGTTCGTTAAATATTGCCTTAATTAGTGTGTGTCAAAACTTAGTGGTCACAGTCGCAGTTCTTATATAATAGATATTTAGTTTAAATTGCTATGTCATCCTCAATGACTATGTATATATGCCATGTGTTTTGATGAGATGTAATTGTGTAGATATTCCAGAAGCATTGGTAATTATTGAACTTAATGTATTTTTGATATTTGATGTTGAATTTAGGCAGACTAAATTATTGTAGACTGCCTAAATTATTGAACTTAATGTATTTTTGATATTTGATGTTGAATTTAGGCAGACTGCCTAAATATCAAAAATACTTTAAGTTCAATAATTACCAATGCTTCTGGAATATCTACACAATTACATCTCATCAAAACACATGGCATATATACATAGTCATTGAGGATGACATAGCAATTTAAACTAAATACCTATTATATAAGAACTGCGACTGTGACCACTAAGTTTTGACACACACTAATTAAGACAATATTTAATGAACGAGTAGTTGTTACTAAGAAAAATAATGAGGAAAATCTGGCCTTATCATTTGACAATTTCTTAAAAATATGACAGTATTATCAGTGAGAATTCAACCACTTAGTTAATTTCTGTCAACATTTTACTGACAAAAATGCCCTAATAGAATCATTGACCTTCAATAAAGAGTTTAAATGCATCAAGCACAAATCATTAAGTATTTTTCAAAAGCATACCACAGCAATTTTGACATTTAACAAGGTCACTTTTCAGAAACATAAATGAATAAAGCGTTCATTCTATAAAATCACTAATATAACTTTATTAAATTGTATAAAATTAAAATTAATAAGGTCAATCATATTCAATGTTTTCTTTACTAGCAACAACTATGTG
This sequence comes from Lasiurus cinereus, assembly GCA_011751065.1. Taxonomy (NCBI): domain Eukaryota; kingdom Metazoa; phylum Chordata; class Mammalia; order Chiroptera; family Vespertilionidae; genus Lasiurus; species Lasiurus cinereus. Next base: position 6,719,425 of record JAAGEH010000037.1, read on the forward strand.
ACAAAAATAATTTTAATCAAAAATAGTCATTTCCACATTTCTGACCATTATATTCAATTGTGAATAAACTAGCCTAAGGGTGGATCTTTTACTGAAGAATTAACTTCCAAAAAAACTACTTTGAATTTCAGTTTCTTAGATATTTGTCTGACTGTATTTTTATCAGTAGGCGACTAGTAAAGAACCATATAACTTAAGATGGTGCTTTATATAAATCTAGGCTATAAGTACAATATAAACAAGTTAATGATTTTTTAAGCCTTTCTCTTTTTTCAAGGTTATTTAAATAGACCATCAGCTTATATTAGGTTTGAATTTATGAGAATACCTGATTTTAACAAAATTTTTCATTAAGTTTCTAAATTCAGAAAATGTATTCCTCAGATACTAATGGCTTAACCAATATAAGATCACATTCAAATAATTCATCTTTAGAGAAGGCTAAGCTAACACATTTATTTGTTGTGGAGATCGGCTACAGAGTTTGGACAGGTTCAAGCCTTGGACTGAAAGAGGACACAGTCCTCTCCTGGCCATGTGCAAGTCCAAGCTTGGAGGGCAGGGCCCTCCCAGCACAATTATAGCCAACAACTGTAGTTTGTAAGTGTGAACCTATGGTCCAAACACATGGCCCCACGTGCCTAAGTGATATAGGCTGCAAGTAAACAAAGTTTGATCAGGTGCATGTAGTTGAGTATGATTGAAACCCACAAGAATGTTGTAAACATCTTGACCACGCCTTTACTTTGCCTCCTGGCTTCTGGCTATAAAATAAAGACACTGCTTGTAGGTGCTGGCACTGTCTCTCAGAGAAGCGGCGAACCACCCAGACCCAGTTTTCATTCTCTTATCTGTCTTTTCTCAATACTTCCTGGCCCCGTTTCAGGGTCACTGAACCTGGCTGAGGTGGCATGGTACATAAGGCACTCTGGGGCTGAGTTTGCCATGGCCTTGCTGGCTCACCACAATTTATCAGTTGTGTCCCCCGCAAATTGCGATGTACATATGCATAGCAATAATGGATTCTACATTAATAAAACTTGTCAACTAGCCATAATGAATTATATTTCAAACTGTGGCTGAGACTACCTAGTGAGGGTTCAACTAGTGAATAAGCTCCCACATCCTTATGTTCAGGCCAGATTGATTCCAGACCATATGCTTTTCTAGTTGCTGAACATCTCCACCTGAGTATCATACTCAACATGATCCACAGTTCATTCTTTCTTTCTCCTACCAAAGCTTGTATTTCTTCCATATTATCTCAATGACTTGCACCACAGATACCTCCCAAGGTCCTGAATTGCAAAAAATTCCAATCTGGCTTCCATCCACACCAACTCTTTAAAAGTGCTTATGTTAAAGATCATGAACATTCTCCATACTACCAAATTTAAAAGATTTTCTGTCCTCCTCATCTAACTTCTCAGCAATATTTTACATGATTACACCAGTGTCTTTTTTCTTCCTGAAATATTTTCCTCCTTTACCTTTGTGATGACACATTTCCTTTGTTTTGCCATTTCTTTTACTGTCAAAGTTATATAATTTTTACTGAAAGCTCTCCATTTGCTGGCTCTCCTCTTCCACTGGCCCTAGAAATGTTGGTCTTCAGGGATTAATCAGAGGCCTCTTTTTTCTGTCTATACAATTCTTCTTTAGGTAATGTGGAAGCTAAAAGAAAAACAAAAAACTTTTCCTCCCACCTTGTAAATTCTTCTACCTGGGCTAATAATTCAAACAACAAATAACAGACTAACAAGAGAAAAAAACAATTTTAATACGCATGCATGGAGAATTCATGTAAGCACAAAAATTTCAAAGACAGTAAGGTAAAATTGGATATAAAGAACATTTTGGATTTGGGACAAAGGAAAAAAGGGGGGAACTGAGACTTGACATAAAATGGGCAAGTTACAGTAGTTCAAAGAGTGGAAAAAAAATTCCCACTAGGTGACTCAGAAACCATGGAACAGAAGAGCAATCCAGCTATCAGGCCCTTTCTGCTTGGAGCACCCTCATCCACAGTATTCAATTCAAATCAGGCTTAGGTGAATATGCTAACATTTCCTTTCTGGTGTAGGTAGGCCTTTCCATCTGAATCTCTTATGCAGGAAAGGGGGAGAGTCAAAGATTCTTTCTCAGTCATTTGTTTTTTTAAATCATACCTCAAACAGCAGTTTTACGTTATCAAAACTTTGCTCCCGTCAGTAATTTCACCTATTCTCATGGTATTAAATTCCATATATATGTAAATGAGTTTCTCTCTCAAACCCAGGTATTCTTCTGAGCCCCAATTATCCACATACAAGTGCCCATAGGACAGAACCACTTAACTATTTTATACCTCAAACTTAAACCCTTATCTTTGTTTTTCCTGTTTTTCCCTATCTCAGTGAATAGGACTATTATCTACCACCTCAATATAACACCTCCTTTTCCACCTTCTTCCCTGTCTCTCACCTCCCCAAGCTTAATGTCATTATAAGTATTAATGTCACTTTCAAAATATTTAGTTCCCTCCTTTATATCCCCACTGCCATTGCTTTAGCCCAAGTCATTAAAATTCCTCAATTGGACTATTATTTGAAAACCTCCTTTGGAGAGGATATTGAGAAAAGAGAACCCTCATGTACTATTCGAGGGAATGCAGACTGGTGCAATCACTATGGAAAACATTGTGGAGTTTCCTCAAAAAAATTAAAAATGTAACTGCCATGTGACCCAGCGATTCTACTTCTGGAAATATATTCAAAGAAGTCTGAAACACTAATTCTAAAGAATATATGCACCCCTATGTTTATGGCAGAGTTATTTACAATAGTTATGATATGGCAGCAGCTAAAGTGCCCATCACCAGTAGATAAAAAAGCATGGATAAAAAAGCTGTGGTACATTTACACAAAGGATTACTATGTACCTTCAAAAAAAGAAGGAAATCTTACCTTATGAGATGGCATGGATGGACCTGGAGACTATTATGCTAAATGGAATAAACCAGTCAGAGAAAGACAAGTATCACATGATTTCACTAATATGTGGAATCTAATGAACAAAATAAACTAACAAGCAAAATAGAAACAAACTCATAGATACTGAGAACAGACTGACAGCTGTCAAGAGGGGAGGAGGTTTGGGGAGGCTGAGTGAAAAAGGTGAAAGGATTAAGCAGGAAAAAAACATCTCATAGACAACAGTTTTGTGATTACAAGAGGGAAAGGGGGTATGGGAGGTAGCAAAGGTAAAGAGAGGATAAATGGTGATGGAAGGAGACTTGACTTGGGGAGGTGAACACACAATACAATATATAGATGCTGTATTATGGAACTGTACTCCTGAAATCTATATAATTTATTAACCAATGTCACCACAATGAATTAAAAAACAGAACAAAACAAAAAACTTGCAAAATGCCCTCTCATCAATCTTATACTTTCCATTCTAAAATATAATTTGCTCATACCATTGCAAAAAAAATAATTAAAAATCCATTAAAGGTTAACCATAGGTCATAGTAAAAATGTGCTTTACCAACTAATTTCAACCTGGCATCTCCCTCCTGTCCCTCATACCACATTCTCCAGTGAAACATTTTACACCTCACTCCCCAACATGTGATGCTTTATCTTACCTACAATTGTTTGTATAGTTCTATCTGTATTGAATGCCCTTCTCTTTTTGGAAAAAAAATTACATATAACTCAAGTCCTAATCCAAACATTTTTGTGATACAGCTTTTATTATTCTTCATTATTAAGATTATTCTTTTATAGCTAGTATAGCAGTTATCACATTGTATTATAGCAATTGCTTTATGTATGGAGACACATTATGTATCTTGTTTTTTTAATTAAACTCTGGATGAGCTTAACTATATCTTGCCTTATACCTAAGTGTAAATAACCAGGTGGCGTGAGAAATAAGTCTCTCTTCTAGAGAGCCAAGATATTGGCCTACTTCATACAATAGACCTGTGATAGAAGGTGCTTATCCCCTTGAATTAGCATGTGACTAATGCCCTCTAGTTGACCATAAATTGACATCTTCAGAACATTTCACCCCAAAGCCACAGAATATACATTCTTATCCAGTGCACATGGGTCATTTTCAAAGATAGATCATATGTTGGGTCATAAGAAAAGTCTCTTCAAATTCAAGAAGATAGAAATCATATCAAGCATTTTCTCAGACCACAGTGGCATAAAACTGGAAATCAACTATAATAAAAACAATAGAAAGAAATCAAACACATGGAGACTAAACAGCATGCTATTAAACGACAAATGGGTAATCAGAGAGATCAAGGAAGAAATAAAAAACATCATGGCAACAAATGACAATGACAACACAACAATCCAAAATTTATGGGACACAGAGAAAGCAGTCTTGAGAGGGAAGTTCATAGCCCTACAAGCCTACTGCAAAAAACAGGAAACAATGGTAATAAATTACCTAAACCTACAACTCAAAGAGCTAGAACGTGAGCAACAAGAAAAGCCCAGTGTACTCAGAAGGAAGGAAATAGTGAAGATCAGAGCGGAGATAAACAATTTGGAGACCAAAGAAACAATTCAAAAGATCAACAAAACAAAGAGCTGGTTCTTTGAAAGGATAAACAAGATTGATGGACCTCTAGCCAGGCTCACCAAGAAGCAAAGAGAGAAGACCCAAATAAACAAAATCAGAAATGAAAGAGGAGAAATAACAACAGACCCTGTGGAAATACAAAGGATTGTTAAAAAATACTATGAACAACTCTATTCCAACAAATTGGACAACCTGTAAGAAATGGACATTTTCCTAGAAAAATATAACCTTCCAAAACTTAATGAGGAGGAAGCCAAACATCTAAATAGTCCAATAACTATGGAAAAAATTGAAGCAGTCATCAAAAAGCTTCCAGCAAATAAAAGCCTGGGACCAGATGGCTACACAGGAGAGTTTTACCAAACATTCAAGGAAGAATTAAAACCTATCCTCCTCAGACTATTCAAAAACATTCAAGAAGAAGGAACACTTCCAAACACCTTCTATGAAGCCAGCATCACCCTAATACCAAAACCAGATAAAGACAACACAATGAAAGAGAATTATAGGCCAATATCTCTCATGAACATAGATGCCAAAATCCTCAACAAAATTATAGCAAATCGGATCCAGCAGTACATCAGAAAGATCATACACCATGATCAAGCAGGATTCATCCCAGGAATGCAGGGATGGTACAATATCCGCAAATCAATAAATGTGATACATCACATAAACAAATTGAGAGGTAAAAAATCACAGTCATATCAATTGATGCAGAAAAAGCATTTGACAAAATCCAAAACCACAGTCTTGTCACAATAGTGTGATGTCATCAATTCCAAGGTAAAAGGCAGATTTTTTATTTTTATACTAGTGGCCTGGTGCATGAAATTCATGCACATTAAAAGGGGATTAATTAGAGGAAATAATTTAATATTGCTATTTGCCCTTTCTCTATCATAGAAGTGTCAGAGATGAAAGAAAAGTAGTAAAACGTATATGAAAACCTTCCTGTCAGCACACCATGGGTCCCAGAGTCAAGTCTCTGTCCACCCACATGTGCCTCAAAATCGTGTGAGACCAAGACCCAGCCAGCACCCCCACCCCCAATTGGGCTCGATATAGACCTGGCCAGTCCCACCCTTGTCAAGTCCTGCCTGGCAGGGGCCATAGCCTCAGATCCCCTGGCCTGATGCCAGGATAGGGGGCATGCCTTGAGTTCCCCCATCAAGCCCTGCCAGGTGAGGGACATGGCCTGAGATCTCCTACCAAGCTCCACTGGGTGGGGGAGGGCGCAACCTCAGGTCCCCTGGCCCAGCACTGGGAGGGGGGCACAGCCTCAGGTCTCCCATCAAGCCCCACTGGCAGGGGGGTACAGACTCAGGTCCCACATCAAGCCTCACTGGGCAAGGGACGTGGCCTGAGTTCCCCTGACCCAGCACTGGGGGTGCACCTTAAGCTCCCCATCAAGCCTCACTGGGTGGGGAACACAGCCTGAAGTCCCCTATCAAGCCCCACCTGGTTGGGGGCGCGGTCTGAGGTCCCCGGGCCTGGTGCTGGGGACAGGGGGAGCAGCCTCAGGTCCCTTAGCCCAGCACCAGGACAGGAAGCACATCTTGAGGTCCCCCATCAAGCCTCACCAGGTGGGGAGCATGGCCTAAGGTCCTCCATCAAGCCCCGTCAGGTGGGGGGTATGCTCTGAAGTCCCCTGTCAAGCCCAGCCAGGTAGGGGGACCCAGCCTCAAGTCACCTGGCCTGGAGCTGGGGTGGGGGCTGCAGCCTGGACTCCCCTGTCAAGCGTGCTGGGCGGGGGCTGCCGTCTGAGGTTCCCCAGACTGGTGCTGGGGTGGGGAGCATGGCCTAAGTTCCCCCAACCCAGCACTGGGGGTGCACCATGAGGTCCTCTATTAAGCCTGCTGAGTAGAGGGGCACAGCCTGAGGTCCCCTGTCAAGCCCAGCCAGGCAGGGGAGCACAGCCTCAGGTCCCCTGGCCTGATGGTGGGGCAGGGGGCATAGCCTGAGGTATCCCGTCAAGTCTTGCTGGGTAGGGGTGTGGTTTGAGGTTCCCCTGGCCTGGTACTGGGGTTGAGGGAGCAGCCTGAGGTCCCCTAGTCCAGCACCAGGATGGGAAGCGCACCTTAATGTACCCCATCAAGCCCTGCTGAGTGGGGTGCATGATCTCAAGTCCCCTAGCCTGGCACCAGGGTGGTGGGCATGGCCTAAGGTCCCCTGTCAAGTCCTGCTGGGTGGGGGATGCAGCCTGAGGTCCTTATCAATCCCTATGGGGGCAGGTGAGGGCTAGCCTCAGCTCCCTATTGATTGCTTGTTAAGGCTCCTTATGGGAGCTTGGCTTCAGCTGTGGGTGCAGCCATCTTTGTGATGGAATGATGGTCAATTAGCATACTCCCTTTTTATTAGATAGGATTTTATTGATATTTCTAAATCACTCAGTAAAAAACAAACAAAACTAAATAAATTCCATGTTTTCTCTATAGTAAAGTCATTCTAGCTTTTCTCATTCCAACACGTCTTTTGAGAGAGGAAGAACATAGGAGAGTTGCTGCTAGCATAGGAATGACTGCATCACACTCTGTATATGACCATGGAAGTAGTCATGATATGAACATCACTTAATGCAATTTCGTTAGGCCACATTCTGCTCTAGCTCTTCTTCCCTGCATATTTTCTACTAGGAGTAAATTTCTAGACCTCTTTTCCCCACATAGAGACAGTCCCAGTGTTTTGCCCTTGTATGACTTTCCATATAAGTCACCCTCATTACTCTACCCAGCAAAGTTATCATTCAGAATTGAAGGTCAGCTAAAGAACTTCACAGATAAGAAAAAGCTAAGGAGTTCATCACCACCAAACCAGTATTATATTAAATGCTGAAAGGTATCCTTTAAGAAGAGGAAGAAGAAAAAGGTAAAGATAAAAATTATGAACAACAAATACATACCTATCAAGAAGTAAATCTAAAAATCAAGTGAATGAAAAACCTGATGAATAGAATAAACTGGTAAATGTAATAGAATCAGAGGCATAGAAAGGGAGTGGACTGACAATTCTCAGGGGGGAAGAGGGTGTGAGGGGTATGGAAAGAGACTGGACACTAAACAAGTCTCCGCCCATCCACATGCACCTCAAAATTGCATGAGACCCAGAACTGGCTGTTTCTCCCCACATTGGGCTAGATCCAGACCCAGCCAGTCCCACCCTTGACAAGCCCCGATGGGCAGGGGGTGTCGCCTCAGGTCCCCTGGCCCGGTGTCAGGGGAGGGGGTGTGGCCTGAAGTCCCCCGGCCCAGAACAGGGCAGGGGGCATGCCTTGAGTTCCCCCATCAAGCCCCACCAGGTGGGGGACACAGACTGAGATCCTCTGTCAAGCCTAACTGGGTGAGGGGCATGGCCTGAGGTCCCCTGTCAAGCCCTGCTGGATGGGGGGCATGGCCTGACGTCCCCTGTCAAGCCCCAGCAGGCAGGGGAGCACATCCTCAGGTACCCTGACCTGGTGCTGGGGCAGGGGGAGCAGCCTGAGGTCTCCTAGCCCAGCACCAGGACAGGAAGCGCACCTTGAGATCCCGTCAAGCCCTGCCTGGCGGGGGGCATGGCCTCAGGTCCCCTGGCCTGGCACCAGGGTGGGGGATGCAGCTTGATGTCCCCCAGCCTGATGCCAAGGCAGGGGGTGGGGCATGGCCTGAGGTCCCCTGCCAAGCCCTGCAGGGTGGCGAGGGGGTGAGCCTGAGGTCCCTGTCAAGTTCCACAGGGGCAGGGGAGGGCATAGCCTCACCTCCCTGCTGATTGCTCATTAAGGCTCCTAATGGGAACTTGGCTTCAGCTGTGGGTGCAGCCATCTTTGTGATGGAGTGATGGTCAATTTGCATATTCCCTCTTTATTAGAAGGGATAATTCTCCAGGGTAACATTTGCCTTATTCACAACAAAGAGAAATAATTAAACAACCTTAGTGGAATTAGCTTCCTGCTAGCAAAGGACAAGTACCAAAGAAGAAAGAAGGAAGCAGCACAGAGTATAAAGCACTACAGAAAACAGTAGTTTGAGGAGTGAAGGCCAGTAGAGTTCTGTGTGGTGGCTGCCTATTGTATAGCTTGCCTGGGCTGTCTCTGGAGCTATGACACTATTGTGCAAACTGGAGAAGAGCAATCTCCGGTAGGATAAAAACCTGTGGGTATACAGTTTGTCCAATAGAGTCTGTGCTAAATTGTAGGCCCTCGCCAGAGGCTCAGCAGAGCACTCTCACACAATGAACAACCATAAGAGAAGTCCTGGACCTTCAGTACCATGCTCCTAGAAGGAGCTTGTTTGGAATATAGAAATGGAAAGACTGGGGTCTTCCAAGACTGCTATGAATCACTTTTTCTACTGCTTAACTGCTGCTTTCCCTAGGTTGAGCATGGCCTTTTCCCTCTGTTAAAGTCCCAGCATGAGGGAAGAATTGCTGAGCAGATTGGGATCCAATTTAAGGTATTCAGGAACAACTGAGATTTTATATAGACATGTAGATAAGCAATATAAATTTAAGGATGTGTTTTTTTGTGCAATCTACATAACACAATAAAGTATGTCAACTGTTTTACAGGTTGTTCACTGGGCCCTGTCAGGGTGAATGCAGGAGGCAACTAATTTATATAGCTCTCCCATATTGATTTTTCTCTCCCAATCACCTCCCTCCTTTCCACTCTCTTTCTCAAAAAAAAAAAAAATCAATTGGAAAAAAATACTCTCAGGTAAGGATTAAAAACACACACATACAAATACAAACAAACAAAAATGCCAATTACTCTTCCTAATACATATACACATGCATGATTATATGTTTGAAAATCTCCATTATGACATCATTTCTAAGAGACCCAAAAAAATACAAGTCCTTGTGTAATTTTTTAATATATTAGTAATTAAAAATGGCAAGTGATAAACAAATATTGAAAATAGAAAAGAGAAATTACCTAAAAGAGTTGACAAAACAGTTTCTTAATGTACTTACTGGAGGCCTTCGAAAATAAATGCTATGGAGTTCACTCATAAAATAACCTAAGCTATCTTAGATGCAAGTTAGCATATCTAAGCTGCAATATACTTTCCATGTGTTCTAGAATGCTGTTAGAAAAAAATTATCATACAGAGAAGTTACCTTGTCTTCTTTTAAAAAATACTTTTATTGATTTCAGAGAGGAAGGGAGAGGAGAGAGATAGAAACATCAATGCTGAGATAGAATCATTGATTGGCTGTATCCTGCACACCCCCCACTGGGGATCAAGACTGCAATCTGGGCATGTGCCCTGATAGAGAATGGAACTGTGACCTCCTGGTTCATAGGTCAAAGTTCAACTACTGAGTCATACTAGCTGGGCTACATTGTCTTCTTGGATGCAAATCTCCAATGCTTTTCACCAATGAGGTTGTTATACTGGTGCTAAAATACCTCTCTGCTAAACTGTAATGAAATAAAATATTACAACTGAAGCTACATCAGTGGTCAATAATAACTTTAGAAATCTCAACCAACTCACAGAGGATTCAGATTTGATACTCAGTTTTCTAGACCATAAAGGATAAGGAAATAATCAACAATCACAGTTGCTTTACTAATTCCACTCATTTCTTAGGACTACATTATCAGAGAAATGGTTGTATACATGGAACACCAAGAAATGAGTGAGAGGGCCCTTTGATATCTATCACAAATAATAATGCAGCCACAATAATATACTTCAAAATTTACATGAACATCTGTCAGATATGTATAATACATTTTGGCTACTCCCTAATAATTAATAAATGCTGAATTTATTCTTGACTCCTAGAATAAGATAATTAATAACTTTTAAAAATACCCTGGAGAAAAAAAATCCTGGAGTGTATTATTTCTATCTGGAAAGAGAACTTTGGAATATGGTGCTTCAAGCCACTTAGTGGACAATCCAAAAGAAATGACCTACACCTCTTTCTGAACTTCACGGGGTTCTTACCAGTACACTTTCAGTGCCTCTCAGGCACACAAAGAATGGAAAGATCTTTCTAAGATTACAGAGTTAGGTGGAATGAAAATAAAATTCTCTCTTCCCCAGAACAAAATTGGCCACTTCATAATTAATTCGTATCTAGTACACTGTGTGACCTCAGCTTAGAGTAAATCAAAAGAAAAACTGGTCTAATGAGGTGCAAATAGTTAAACAGAGAAAAACATAAGGCACAAACCTCTAGAATTGAAGCAAGCATCCTATTTCCATGCATCAACACTGGACTGCTTTTTAAAATTTATCTTATTGTTTGAAGTATTAGAGATGTCCCCTTGTTTTACTCAATGATCCCCTATACCCTGCAGCCTCCAGGCTTTTACTGCACTATTGTGAGTCCATGAGTTAAGCATATATGCATATAAGGTTTGGGCAGACCCCACCCCTTCACCCCACTTCCCTCTGAGATTCGTCAGCATGCTCCATGATCCTATGTCTCTGGGTCTATTTTGTTCATCAGTTTATAATGAACACTGAACTAATTCAAGCTGCACTGCACTTCCTACCTTTGGAAATACTAACTCAGTGCAGCCAAAGATGGTTTTATCTTGATTATCACATTGTTTTAAGCCTCTGACCATTTTCCCCATCAACACTATTGCTCTCTGCTTTTTCTGATTCAGTGGTTAGAAGATATTTACTGGACAGTACTTTATTTGCTCAAGACTCAAATCAACAAGTGTTCCCTGATTTCCATGTGTTTTTCTTATCCCTGCACTCAACCTATTAAGTCCTTTTGGCCTCTGCTTATAAAGATATATTTTAAATCCCTCCAGATCATATGCTTTTAAAATTTCTTTCAATAACCATCACACTTAATCCTCCACCTAAATAATTCTCTATGATATACTGTATTTTATCTTCTTTAGAATACTTAAATTCATATTAATTTATGTTATTACTACATCTTTTCTGTTAGACTATAAGTTCTAAGAGAATCAAGATCACATCTGCCTTAATTACAACTATATCCTCTCCCACTCGAGGGCTAGACTAGCATCTAGCACAGAACATATGCGTAATATCCTATATAATAAAGAGCTCATATGGTAATTAGACTGAACAAAAGAACAACTGTCTGGATAACCTTCTGGATGAAACCGGGGCTGCAAGTGTGAAGACACTTGCACGAATTTCGTGCATTGGGCCTCTAGTATATATATAAGCTTAATATATGCTTATATATGTTAGCTTCTTATAAATATAAGAAATCATAGAAAATAAATTTACTGATTACTATTAAGGGATTCAAGAGTTTCCATATTATTTATTACATACATTTCTGAGCAAATATAAGCAGCTCCCTTAAAAAAATCCTCTACTAATTCTGTAAACCAAGTATCTAATGAAGTGGCAAGTATATTCTTTACTTCTAACAGTCTTTATCACAATCCTACTTCTCCTTTTATTGGATACTGTAATGCCTTCTCTACTCCCATTTCCAAACTTCAAAATTTAAGGTCAGCCCCAAAGTCCACTGGAACATTTTTTATCATACTGAGTTACAGGTAGCTATAGGAGCACTCCAATAAAATTGGGGCAGAAATAAGAAAATAGCTAAGCAGAAGGTTTCTGGAAATATTCTCCATACTGAATATAGTGGCTTAGTTAACACACAAGCAGGTCTAACAACGAAATAATTGGGATCCTAGGATATTCTTGAAGATATTAAAAGAAATAGTAATCTTGAGTCTAAATAAGGGCCTAAAGTAAAATACAGGGATGGTGTCAGGGTAAAACAAAATAAACAAATCCCTTTCCACAACACAGAATTCACACTTACTCATTCCGTGAGTCATGGGCCTAATGGGGCAATAAATGATCTGTGAAAACAAGTAGTGTGTAGCATCAGATAGAAATTCAATACATATTTGTTGAATGAGCAAATGAGACAAGGATGATAGCCTGAATGACAGTTTGGAATAATTTCTAGAAAAATGCTGCCAACCCAGTTCTACAGTAAATTAGTCTCTAATTAGGCCACCATTACCTATTAATACATATACACGGAAATGTAGCTCCCAAGACCAGAACATCAGTTGATCCAAGATCTGTGAAATGAGAATGTGTCACTATGCTGATAAAGCAGTTAAAGGGTCCACTGAAGGAAGGGAGATGTCTGAAGGAAACAGGAGGAAGGAGGACTATTTTACAAAGTTCACATATACAGAATTTAGACTTGTAATAGTGCCTGCAAGGTTTAAAAAAAATTATATCCTCTTTCATTAAAATTTAGTCTAAAAAAATTTTTTCAATTGCTAGTTAGTAATGGAGATTAGTATTAAACATCTCTTTAGAAATGTATTGTCCAAAACAGCAAATTCTGTATAGCTGTTATCATATTAATATCTTACCTAATAATAAACAAACATGTAAATTGACAATACCTCTGCTACACCACCAGCCAATCAGGAGTGATATGCAAATTAACCCAACAAAGATGGCGGTTAATTTGCATACACAGATGCCAAGTGACAGGGGTGGGACACTTGTGTCATCGCCATGGTGACAACGCAGGCATTTTGCCCCACCACTGGTGTCTCAGGGCCTCTGGGCAGCCTGGGAAGGCAGGGCTGGATCGGAAAGAGGCAGCTTCCAGGCCTCAGCAGACAGGGGCTAGGCCAGAGTGAAAAGGCGGTGCTCATAGCTAGGGAAAGGAAAGCCCATTCTAGCACGCATCTTCATTCATCGGGCTTCTAGTACTAATATATTAAGTCTATTGGGTGGTTTATTTAACTTATAGGTGGCGGCTTCACTAAAAGTTATTAGTGCATCAAAATATTTTCTATTTTGACTGGCAAAGAAATGTCTAATATCACACGTGCCCCAGTGGCCTACTTCTTACATAGTAAGGGAAATAGGTTGCTTTAGTTCTATACATTTCAAGGTATGCATCTTTAAGAGCTAAAGTATTATTAGTAGATCCATGTATATTTATAGGATGCAGATATACATGATATAAATAATAAAATGGGGCATACGTTCATTTCCTCCCCAAATATCACAATGATGAATTTTAAAATGATAAGTAAAATACTGATATTTCCACAAATGCTATTGCTTTCTACATGGAAAGTTGCTTGATTCCAAAGTAAATTTCCTTAATGGATGTATTCAAGCTAAAATTTGTTCAGAAATACTTAAGGCAACCTCATTCTGCGGAATTATGATGGATTTAATTATTTATAATGTGTAACCATTAATATTTTTCAAATGCACATATTATCAACAATAATCAAAGCTCATTTATATAACCTCTTTTGATAACTCAAATTTAAAATATATATGTAAACCCTCTATTCTGACCTCAATTCAAAATTGGAAAGTGCAGGAAATGGAAAAAGAATGCCTAAGGACACCAAACATTTCAGTGAGCTACTACTGATGGGCATTAAATACAATGATTCTTATAAATGAACAGGTGCTTCTCGCAAAAAATAAAAACAACATAACATGATTTCTATTTAATAACTAATTTAACAATAATTGTAAGAAAATTAAGCTTTCCTTAACATTTAAGTCATTAATTTAATTTAATAACTTTGAAAAGCAATCTACACTGAGTGGCCAGTTTATTATGATCTCTGAAAGCATAATAATCTGGCCACTCAGTGTATATCCTATATAGTAAAAGGCTAATATGCAAATTGTCCCCTCAACCAGGAGTTCAACCAGCAGGCAGGCCGGCCAACTGCCCATGTCTCCCCCACTTGGCCATACACACACACACTGAATGGCCAGATTATTATTTGTTCAGAGAGGGCTAAGGGAAGTCGGCTGGCTGTGGGAGGTTAGCTGGGGGAAGGACTACAAGAGGTTGGCCGGCTGTGGGAGTGCACTGACTATCAGGGGGAAGTTCCTGTGTTGAGAGTCTGCCCCCTAGTGGTCAGTGTGCATCATAGCCACTGGTCAGTTGGTTGTAATGGTCACTTAGGCTTTTATATACACTGAGTAGCCATATTATTATGATCTCTGAACACATAATCTGACCACTCAGTGTATATCCCATATAATAAAAGGCTAATATGCAAATTGTCCCCTCAACCAGGAGATCAACAAGCAGGCAAGTTGGCCAACTGCCCATGTCCCCTCCCCCTAGCCAGGGTGGCCAGCCTCCACCCATACACCCATACATGAATTCATGCACTAGGCCTCATACACACACACACACACACACACACACACACACATATACACACATACATTGAGTGGCCAGATTATTATATGGTCAGAGATCATAATAATATGGCCATTCAATGTATATCCTATATAATAAAACTCTAATATGCAAATCGACCAAACAGCAGAATGACTGCTGTTTCAGCCAGAAGCTGGACTCACAGCTGGTAAGTGCAGTGGTTGTAGCCTCTCCCACCTCTGTGGCAGGCAGACAGTAAGGAGCAAGGGGTCCTGGACTGCGAGTGCCCCACCTGCAATAGGAATGTCTGACATCCCCCGAGTGGTACCAAACTGCAAGAGGGTGCAGGTCAGGCTGAGGGACACCCCCCTCCAGTACACAATTGTTATGCACCAGGCCTCTAGTAGATATAAATATATGTATGCTATATAAGTTGTATATATAGCAAGACAATGCTATATCAGTATAGAATCCTTTGCTTTAATATAATAGGGAAATAAACTTGCAAAATATCCCACAGCATTTCCTTATAAAAAAATTCTGAAACACTTCTGAAAGCAGTTTCTAGTAAAGACTTTTTGGTAAAAATTAATACACAATTAGAGGGTTTAAAATAAGGGCAACTTTTGTTGGAGTTTTCCATGTCCTTCCCAATTTGATTCTAAAATAAGTACACTTAGGTGCCAAGAATGAGTAATATTGTTCAGACTCAGAGGCAACTCAGAAAGAAATATGGATAGTCTGGAAATTCTCATTCAGCCAGCGTATATCACTGAACCAGACTAATTCTCTTCCTGGCTGTCACACCAATTCTGGCTTCCAGGTAAACCCCAGACCTGCCTGCCTGAGCATGTATCAGGCTTGTGGAATAGGACTGTGGTTTCTATGACATATACTTCATAAATATGTAAAAGGAACCTAGATTACCAACTATATAACTGACACCATGTATCAGGTGGGGAATGCCTGATACATATGGCCCACACTGCATTAGGGGTGAGTTAATTAAATGTTTGACCAAATATAGCAGGGTAATTTTTAAGTTGATAATTTTATATTATAAATATCCAAATGGGCCAAAACCAGTTTGGCTCAGTGGATAGAGCGTTGGCCTGCGGACTGAAAGATCCTAGGTTCGATTCTGGTCAAGGGCATGTATCCTGGTTGCGGGCACATCCCCAGTAGGAGGCGTGCAGGAGGCAGCTGATCGATGTCCCTCTCTCATTGATGTTTCTAACTCTCTATCCCTCTCCTTTCCTCTCTGTAAATCAATAAAATATATTAAAATAAATAAATAAATAAATATCTAAATTGTCCTTGGCAATAAAAAGGTTCTCCACACTTGAAAATTAGCTGTTTGTATAGCAATTAAAAATACTAGGTCAAACTCAGCTTTGTTGTCTTACTACCCTTTTGACTTTTGGACAAGTCACTTATCTCCATGTGACCCAGTTATCTAATGTTTCAAAATGTTTAAATGATTTAATATATGTAAAAAGTTCAGAAAATATGTGATATATAACAAATGCTTTATGAGTCAACTTTTTTCTGCCTGTGTGTTCAGTATCCTGGTACATAAATGCTGAATTTCCAGTTCATATATACATTCCAGGTAAACAACTGCATAGTGCAGTGATTTTCAACCTGTATGTCACAAGAAATTGTAAAACATGCAATTATCTGCCTTTTTAGTCAGGGGCATTGACCTCTTTTCCCTTAGATTGTCCAATAAATAATGACAACAGCCAACACAAAAATAGTCCTCTAGTGTGAATGAATAAAAAAGGGAAAGGGTGGGGAATTGGGGAGAGATTAACCAGAGAGCTTATATGCCTATATGCATAACCTATGGACACAGACAATAGTGTGGTGAAGGACTGGAGGGTGGGGGTTTAGGGGATTAATGGGGGACATCTGTAATACTTTCAACAATAAATATACATTTTTATTTTTTTATTTTTTTAAATATATTTTTATTGATTTTTTTACAGAGAGGAAGAGAGAGATAGAAAGTCAGAAACATCGATGAGAGACATCGATCAGCCGCCTCCTGCACGCCCCACAGTGGAGATGTGCCCGCAACACCCAGGTACATGCCTTTGACCAGAATTGAACCTGGGACCTTTCAGTCCGCAGGCCGATGCTCTATCCACTGAGCCAAACCGGTCTCGGCTAAATATACATTTTTAAAAAATTATACCTATTTTTACTCAGATCAGTTATATATATATAAATATATATATATATTTATATATATATATTTATATATATACACACGCACACGCACACGCACACACACATACACACACACACACACACACACACACACACATATATATATATATATATTTCCGTGGGGAGGGGTACCACAGAATCTTAGTAATCAGTTTATGTGTGCATAAAATGAAAAAGTTTGCAAATCACTCGTTTAGTGGCTAAGGAATGTAGAGTACATTCAGCAACCAGACAACAGAATTGCTGGAAACCAATTCCAGCATGTCTAATTACAAGAGTTTTATCAAAAGGTTGATGAAACTTGGGGGTTCAACGAGGGCTGAGTCACTTATGTAATTACTGTTGGAATAGCTAATAGACACTTCCCCAAAACCTGAATAGGATGATTGTTTACTGCCAGACAAATCAGGGCATCTTAATCTATATGTTCTTGCCTTCTGTTGGCCAAGCACCTGAATAGCTGTAGGCTATGCCCCAATCTGACAATGGTTCTGTTCCCTACCCTTTGAAGTGTATTATCTCCACCTTGCCTTAAGGCAAATTGTGTTAATAAAAAGCAAGGGGTCCTGATACAAGGAGAGTCTTTAGCTTCTTTAGCTGAAGCTCCTCTGACACCCAATTGATCTTTCATCTTTGGACTCTTTCTTAATCTACGCATAGCCTTTCTCCAGATTGCTGAACCCTTCTTAATGCTGGGACAAGAACCCTGGCACAGAATGCTCACAGACAAAACTGAATCTAGCACAGTTCATGAAGGATTTCATGTTCATTGAAACTTTATCTACATCAATCCTGAGGTGTTTGTTGGACTTTTGCCAATAAGATCACTGGTGCTGTAAGAGATAAAAGATAAAGATGGAAAAATTAAGACAATCTACAATAAGAGAGTCTTGCAACTTAAAGTAATACTCCAAACAGCATAAGCCCATTGTAATTCTTATGATCATGAAAGAATTCAATGGTTAGTATAGGATTTTCTATAATGTATGGCCCAGGAGAATCTGGAAGCATGAGAGTGGCCTATATAGCACATTTCCTAAAGGCAAGAGCCAACATATGTTTAAGATCATATTTGAAAAAAATAATTAAGCCCTACTAGAACTGGCTATATGAAGGTTCTTCTCATCACTTCTTTGCTTCTTATTCCTGGTCCAAGAGAAAACAAATACACCAGAGGTTAAAAAAAAAAAAGTGAAATACAAGAAAAAGACTACTATGAAAACATTTAGAGTAGTCCTTCCACATTCATTTCAGATACATTGCAAGAGCTCCAGTGAATGCCTGAAACCCAGATAGTACTAAATCCTATACAGACTATGATTTTGACTAGGCACACATACCTATGATAATATTTAATTTATTAATTAGGCAGAATAAAAGATTAACAACAATTTATATATATATATATATATATATATATATATATATATATATAAAAGCCTAAGTGACCAACCAACAGTTTGACCAGTAGCTATGATGTGCAATGACCACCAGGAGGCAGACACTCAACGCAGGAGCTGCCAAGCTGTGGTAACTTGGTAGCTGCAGTTCTCGGGTGATACATGCAGAACCAGAGAGAAGGGAGCCCAATTCCAGGGTGCATCACCCAAGAACTGTCCCCTTGCAATTCAGAACACCTCAGGGGGTGTCAGAGAACTAGTTTTGGCCCAATCCCCACAGGCCAGGCCGAGGGATCTCACCAGTGCATGAATATGTGCACCAGGCCTCTAGTAACTAATGATGAAGTATAGCAATTTTTTTAAAAAAAATATGTTTTTATTGATTTCAGAGAGGAAGGGGAAGGGAGAGGGATAGGAAGAGGCAGAGGGAAGGGGGGAGAGAGAGAGATATCAGTGATGAGAAAGAATCATAGATTGTATTCTGCAGATGGCACACTGGGGGTTGAGCCCACGGGCAGGGCACGTACTCTGACCTGAAATTGAACCATGACCTCCTGATTCATATGTCAATGCTCTTCAACCTCTGAGCAACATTGGTAGGATTATTATTTTTTTTAATAGAACAGTTTTAATAATATACTGTAATAAAAGTTATGGGAATGTGATATTATTAAGTAAAATAAGGGTCACTTGTATGTAAGTACCCTGATGCCATTAACAGCCAATCTAGTAACTGAGAAGACTACTTAGGGTTGAGTTGTTCAAAGGGTTGATGCATGTCCAGCATGGGACAGAGCTGGACAAAAAAGGACATGGCACAAAGCACAAGATTTCATCATGATACTCAGAATGGCATACATTTTAAAACATCTAAAGCATTTATTTCTGGAATTTTCCACTTAATATTTTCAGAACATGTTTGACCAAGGATAATTATAAAATCATAAAGTGGGACTACTGTACTTGTCTTTGCCTTCCACATATATCCCCAAATATTCCATATATTCATTCTACTCAACTAAAGCAAATAACTGAGAGCTGCTATATACATCACATATATACTAAATTATAAGAAAATATTACCCATAATGTTCATAAATATCAGCAAGCTATTAACACTACTACTTAATTAAGTCCTAAGTCCTAATTAGGGTCCAGTCTAATTAATTAAACTTATTTATTGTTAATAACTCTCAAGCAAATGTGATACAATATGTAAATGTTGAACCACAAATGTAGCCTGCCCACCAAGAAAACTGACAATGGTGTTTTGCAAAGCATTACATTTGAGAGAGCTCATAATAAGAATGAATGCTTCAATGTCTCTAAAGTTATGTCTAAAGAAATGTAGACTATCATTGAAACAAAGAGAAAATAATCTATGTAATAAAGAGGTAATATGCTAATTGGTCCTAATGATGTCACAGTCACAACATGGTGGGCAGGAATGGGAGCAAGGACTTGCGACACTGGGACATGAGGCTGACACAGGGGCCAGCCCCCCTGGCAAAGGCAGCGCCACCCCGTCTGGGGTGGGGACATCAGGATGGGGGCAGGACCTCGGTCGAGAGCTTTCAGCACTCCTGCTGGGGGATCTGAAGGTACAAAGGGATAGCACATAGGCAATTAGTGGGGTTAGGCCA
The DNA here is from genome assembly GCA_011751065.1 of Lasiurus cinereus. Taxonomy (NCBI): domain Eukaryota; kingdom Metazoa; phylum Chordata; class Mammalia; order Chiroptera; family Vespertilionidae; genus Lasiurus; species Lasiurus cinereus. Next base: position 6,739,412 of record JAAGEH010000037.1, read on the forward strand.
GGAAGGGAGAGCAGATAGGCAGTTGGGAGGATCAGACAAGGAGAGAAGAGCAGTTAGGGGGATCAGGCCAGCAGGAGAAAGCAGTTAGGCAGTTAGGGGGATCAGGCCAGGTGGGGAGAGCAGTTAGGGCCATTAGGCTAGCAGGGGAGCAGTTAGGGGCATCAGGAAGGCAGGTGAGCACTTAGGAGTCAGTGGTTCTGGATTGTAAGAGCAATCCCAGATTGGAGAGGATGCAGGCCAAGCTGAGGGAACCCCTCCTCTCCAATGCACGAATTTCATGATCAGGCCACTAGTACCATTATATTAGGATAATGATGAAGAGGTTTTATACATGTGACTATGTCCCTGAAAACAGAAAATTTAAGAATTTGTTGACTTGCCATTTTATTCTATAAAATTAATAATATACTGTTATATCCTGATCTGGTATGATATTAAATTTAAAAAGCTCTTTAAAAAGTCTCAAATATTAAACACTATAAAACCCTATAGTGCAGTGGTCAGCAAACTCATTAGTCAACAGAGTGGCAAATCGATGGGGCTCACGAGCCGCAGTTTGCCTACCACTGCTATAATATAAAGCTGTTCTTAGGCACTATTATTACAGAAAGCAAATATTATGAAGTTTATATCTAGTACAACAAAGGCTACTGTAAATAGCTGACAGTTATCTTTGTCATTATATATAATCTACCTGTGGCCAATTGTTTACATTAGTTAAAACACCATGCAATAGTCATGAATTCAATTCTTACTATGTCAGATATCTTGGTTCTATACTAAGGACACAGACTCTACACCTAACCCACTGCCATCATAAATGTGTATAATTTGTCACAAAAAGCATTATGCAAAATCAGATGAAATCGTCAGTTTAAAAAAACTACTACCACTGGAAATCAAAATAGTATCATAATGTATTAATTATGGTAGGTAGTGACATCTTTATATAAGGATGATAGATATAATTAGTAGACCAAATAAATTAAAAATATATATGAAAAAAATCTCACTGCTTTCATAGGTTATGTATAAGTGAACATGAAAAAGAATATTGCTGATCAGAAGACATCTCAGAAAAGAGTAAAGTATTCTAAAATTTTAAGAAATTATAAATTCTAAAGGAATCTCTTAGCTAAATTATGCCTTAGTCTGAAATATTCAAAAAGGACTAGACTTGAGTCCCCAAATCCTGTTTCAAATCCAAGAAATTAACTTTCTAAGATTTTACCTTTATATGTGGTCAGTATATGCCCTGAAATAGATTAAGAAATGGTGCAATGCCAAGTGATGTTTTTAATAAAATGAGTATCTATAAATTATGATATAAGGATGTTAGAACCACATTCTGATCTATCACATAGATATATGTATTAACATTTGATAATACACTAAACTATTAAAAGACTTAAATTCTCAGCATTAAGAAAACAAAGGCATGTGATACAGAATAAAAAATGCCAGTAATTAACAAGAATATGATCTGATTGGTACTGTAAAAACAAATAGTAAAGTAAAAGCTAGAAGAGCAGGGATAGCATCTTTATTATTGCTATTAATGGAAAAAAGGTACCTAATCACACCAGCTTCTCTTTTCAAAGATAATTACAAATATCCTAGTAGCATCACATGTGACAGAGTAGTCACTTTTGTTGCTTTCTATTAAAAGCAATTACATGCTAGGAAAAGCACATTGCTCTCCCATTGCCAGGAGCATATTATCAGTTCTTATCAGATGAAGCCAGACACAGTCAATTCTTCATAAACTATTCAAGTGCAGGGGACATTGATATTTCACAATAGTTATATTTGCCATTTGAATGCAATACATAGTCTGTTTAGGTGTCAGAAACCAAACATTGTTCTCACTAAATGGATGTGAACAGGAGACCAGAAGGCTGGTCAACCTTAATTGCTCTGAAAGGTCAGAGCTAATTAATTACTCACTGTTTAGTTGAAAACATTGTTAGCCAAAGCGCAAAGCGGCCTCCACCTGTTTGTTTCATGTTAATTTCTGTTTTTGTTATTTCCTGCCTGAAGGCTAGGGGTGTGCCCAAAAGCCTTAATAAAAGGGAGAAAAAGGCCAGAGCAAGTGGTAGTCCTTTCCACTAGAGCAGCTGTTTTCAACCTGTGGGTCTCGACCCTGGTGGGCGTTGAATGACCAAAACAACAAGGGTCGCCTAAAGCCATCGGAAAATACATATTTCCGATGGCTTTAGCTATTGAGAAGTCGCGCTACGCTACCGTCTGCAGCAGTGCTATTCAGCTGGAACACATGCCCTTATGGATGCGTGATCCAAACTGAATGCCTTCGCGGATGTGTAGACGTGATTGCATCATACGTCCGGGGGCTAAGGAGCGGGGGAAGCAGAGGGAACGCTCCACAGCAGTGGTTCTCAACCTTTCTAATGTTGCAACCCTTTAATACAGTTCCTCATGTTGTGGTGACCCACACCATAAAATTATTTTCGTTGCTACTTCATAACTGTAATTTTGCTACTGTTAATGAATCCTAATGTAAATATCTGTGTTTTCCAATGGTCTTAGGCTCTATAACAGCAGTTCTCAACCTGTGGGTTGCAACTCACAGGTTGAGAACCGCTAGCAGGTTCTCAACCACCTAAGACATCGGAAAACACAGATATTTGCAGTAGGATTCATAACAATAGCAAAGTTACAGTTTTGAGGTAGCAACGAAAATAATTTTATGTTGGGGGTCACCACAACATGAGGAACTGTATTAAAGGGTCGTGGCATTAGAAAGGTTGAGAACCACTGCACTAGAGGAAGGCTCCCACCTGGCCCCCCAATATCGCCAAATTAATGTTTTCTAGTCTATCATTTCGTTTGCGTGCAGCCTCCTCCAGAACCTGAACCCTGAACCAGGAACCCTGAACCACGCAGGTCGTGGAAAGGAGCTCCCACATTTAGGTTCCCATAAAATTAATTCAAATTAAAAGTATAATCCTTGTTCTAGCCAGTTTGGCTCAGTGGATAGGGCATTGGCTCACAGACTGAAGGATCCCAGGTTCTACTCAAGTCAAGGGCATGTACCTGGGTTGCAGGATCAATACCTAGCCCTGGTAGGGGCACATGCGGGAGGCAGCCAATCAATGTGTCTCTCTCACATAGAAGTTTTTCTCCCCCTCTTTTCCACTCTCTAAAAATCAATGGAAAAATCTCCTCTAGTGAGGATTAACAACAACAAAGAAAGTATAATCTTTAAGTCACTATCAACAGAACAGGAAAAAATGGTGCCTGGGAGGCAGGGAAAAATCAGACTAGTCTTAGTATTTGGTCATGGCAAAACACAGAAATGTAGAGCACTTAGCCAAGGGTTGCTAACAACTTCAATATATTTCACTCTTTCTAGATGGGTTTTTTATGAGGAGTTATGTTTTTCAGCACACTGTAAACAATTACGTAGTGAGCAAACTGATTCATTCAGTTCTGTCAAAAGGACTGGCTGCAGGTTCAGGCTTGTTCTAATGCACCATATTCCCCAGCTTTGTTCAGATAGTAATTATAGCAAAGTGGTAAAGCTCCCAGGTTGTGCAATCATCCTGCTTGAGTTTGATATCCAGTTCCACTTTGCCCATTTGCAAAATGGCTATAAAAATAGTACCTACAGCATAGATTAAAAAATTAACCCATGTAAAACACTTAAAAAAGTAACTGGCATATAGTAAGTGCACAACAAATATTAATACTTTTAATTGTTTAAATGGAACTAATATTTTTAAGATATATTTTATTGATTTCATAGAGGAAGGGAGAAAGACACAGATATTATAAAAACATCAATGATAAGAGAGAATCACTGATAGGCTGCCTCCTTTCACGTGCCACACTGGGGATCAAGCTCACAACCCGGGCATGTACCCTGACCAGAAATTGAACTTTGACCTCCTGGTTCATAGGTTGATGCTCAACCACTGAGCTCTGATGGCCAGACTTGAACTGATATTTTTAAGTTATAATTTTGAATTTCTTGGGTCATTTCCCATACTGGATCTAGAGGGCACCTAATAAAATTGACCTCACTCAAGTGGCATACTTACCTTACAAGATGTTAATCATTATTTTAAAATAATGATATGCTCATAGACACAGAGCTAAGATTTGTGGTTGCTAGAGGCAGGTTATGTGGTAGGAGAATTGGGTGGAGGTGGTCAAATAGTATAAATTTCCAATTGTAAAATAAACTAGAGGCCCAGTGCATGAAAATTCATGCACTGGAAGGGGGGTCTCTCAGCCTGGACTGTCCCCTCTCATAGTATGGGAGCCCTCAGGGGAAGGAGGCAACCTGGCAATCAAGGGAAGGCGACATCCCTATCACACCTCTGCTGCTGCCATTGCAGGCAGTGCAAGCCTCAGCTGGCCCTAGTTATGTGAGCCTCAGGCCAGCTCTGGGCAGCTTGCCGGCCCTGGGTGACTGAGAAGCTGCCATCCAAGGCTTGCCTGTGCTTTAGGCCAGCCCTGGGCAGCTGGGGGGCTGAGAGAGCTGGGCAGCACCATATTGTGGCAGTGGGTGCCACCATCTTTGAGGGTGTGGCAATCAGTTATTGGCTGTGGGTGCTTCCATCTTTGTGAGGATGTTATGGTCAATTAGCATGCTCCCTCTTTATTAGATTATATATTGGAAAGTTGATGTAAATATTAAAAGTTCCCATCACAAGAAAAAAAAATCTGTAATTATGTGAAGTAAGGGATAGTCACTAAACTTATTGTGTTAATCAATATGTAAAATCATTATGTTATACAGCACTTATATAATGATAAAACTGGAAGAAATGATAAAAAGCAAACAAAAAATAATGGCACAAATAAAAATTATAATACTGAAAATAGTAATAGCAAAAAGCAATATTTAAAATTAGGGAAAACTAAGTAAAAATCAGATATTACTGAATAACTCATTAAAAAGAAACAAATTTATTCTCACCAACAAGGACTAATTGATTAAAGGAATTACTTACATACAATGCCTCAGAAAAACCTAACAGATTTAAACTTCTCTAAATGGAATTTATTTTTTAAATCAGAGAAACCTTTGTTTTGCTTCTTTTATCATGCGAGATACAGTCTGGATCTGGTTTAAGTGCCATCAGCCTTCAGTTGGAACAAAGCACACCGCTTTGTGCTTCTACATAGCTGTGTTAGAAATGTCCATTGCATTTCAATGTCAATATTTTCTATTTGCAAAATAAAACTAATCTAAAAGAAGAATAATTCTAAATGTAAATTAGTATCTGTGTGAGTTGTAAATGCTACCAACTGAGCACCTGTGATCGTGCCTAATCAATACAATGCTTATTAGCAAAAATTACTGAAATGGGACAGTCTCACTAACTCACAGCTAAAAATTGTCATATTAAAATAACACAAGATGCCTATAGGGTTATAAAGTTAACCCCATGAAAAATTTATTTCATTAGTTTATGTACCTCATATATATTAATGTATCTTTCCAAATACCTAATGGCATGAAGACCACATTCCTTCATGTCTCTTAGGATATTTTAGTGCATCTTATAAGGGGTGTGAACTCTGAAACTGACATATCATTATTTTCAAGCCAATTCCAAGAATCCCTATATTATGAAGACAGAGATGAATTAGATTTTACTACTCTTTTGTTTTTTTTATTACTTTACTAAATATAGACTTTATTAAAGCAAACAAAAAAGCGGGTATCTTCAAAAGCAGCCAACTGATTCCAAGACTAAGAAACACAATTTAAAATATTATTCTAGAGGAAAAGTGCTTTTATATAAATAGCTCAATTTTCTGTTATTATTAAATCTAAACCGTACTACAGAAATACATTATTGAAGAAACTAAATTTTATTAACCTCTTGTGTTTATTTCTTATATTTCCTCCAAGCAACATTAAAACCAAGAAACTGCTTACAACTTTCACACAATCTTTGTTCTTCCTGAGGTCTCTAAAGAACCCTAGAAATTCTAATTAGAATTAGCAGTTATAACATACATATTTTATTATTATTTCAAGTTTAGTTAATATTAGCCATCATTATGTTAATTCTTATACAATATCTATTATCTATATCTTATACACTATTATCTATAATTACTATAAATTTTAAGGAAAATGACACTATTATTAGCCCCTTGATGTTTCTATGCTGCCAAATATCATCAAATCAATAATAAAACTAGAACAAAAATACAAATTCCAACAGTTGCATATATGACATATATATTCACAAGTACTAACAGGGCCTTTTCAAGTTATCTCTAATACACAAAGATATATTTTTTTTTCACTAATCCAGACATCATTTTGAGATATAATTTGTAATATAGCATCATTATGGCTTATAAGAAGAACCTAAATATTATGAGTGTGGGGGCAAAGGCCTTAGGAACTAGAATACACAACAGATATTATGAATTCCTACTAGTCAGGATATCACCATATCTTGCCTAGCCAAAGGGTATTTATTCACAGTGTTCCATCATCTATCTATGAATTCCCATCACCTATGTATATGCCAAACACCTACTCAATGATGAGTTATTGGGCCCCTCATGCTTAAAAAACAAAACCCCATTTCCTCAATGTGAAGTTCACTTTACTACCTTCACCCCCAAGTCCCAAACCAACAGGATGGGCTTTCAACACAGTATGGGCTTCACCTTCCCTGACTCCATTACTTTGCTAATGATGTTCTTGGCCTAGAATGCCTTCTCTTCTACTTCCTCTACTGAAATTCTAGCAAAACACAAGGCCTAGTTCAAATGATACCACCTCTGGAATCCCCATATTACCTAGGCAAAATTAACTATTTCCATTTTGATATTTTAAGAATATCTATGTTGATATTTAATACAACTTGAATAAATGTAGTGCTCCTCTTCCTCTCCCCTTCCCTACATGATGAGTTCCCTAGTACAGGAATAAGTCTATTCTCTCTCCCCCCCATGTACCTTGCATATGATGGGGACTCTAAAAAAAACGAACCAAAATAAGAGATCCGTTCTCTCCTAAAATAAAAATAATTTGCTTTATAATAGAAAGTTAAAAATAAATTTATCTGCAACTCTAAGATAAGTACTTCAAATGGAAAGTATAATTTAATGGTACTTTCCTATGTTAAAAATTTACACATTTAAATATTATAGTTATCAGAACTAGTGTATTTTAGGATTTCTTTCTATTTAGCAATCCAAAGCAATTTTAAATACCTAGATTAAACCTTTTCTTAAAACAGACCTGTAAAGCTTTCCAATGAATTTAGGAAACAGATCATTGAGCTCTCCAAAGGCCTTGCAGTAGGAGGAAATTCTCAGAGGTTTTAGAACAGTGGGACTAATAGCTTTGGAAATAGTTCTTAGAAACAATGAGTGTGTGGCTACTTCCTGATTGCATTTGAGTGACAGGCAAACTGCAGCTGAATGGGGAAGAAAGTGATGCCCTGGAGGTAGGAACTCCAGAAACTTCAAGGCTGCTTGGGTCACTGGAGCCAGAGCCCCCTATTAATTTCTTACAGATCCTGCCACATACTGACCAAATTATAAATCAAGACCTTGTGAAAAACAAAGAACTTCAGCTATTACAGCAAGATCAATTGATAGTTATTAAATGTTATTAAAATAAATGGCAGTTGTTTATGATGAAAATGTGTTTTGGCTATACCGTACTTGTCTGGAGTATGCTATAATGCTTAATTGTTCCATTAAATGTCCCTTCAGAAATAAATCTTAGTAAAAGTCACGGTACTTACAAGTGTATTCAAATACTCAAAATTAGGAAAGAAATAGTAGCAGCACTGCTTAGAAAATTCCAAGACTCAGAATTAAAAGGAATGGAAATGCAATGTTCTCAGGAATGAGTACATGAGAGCCTTTAAAAAAAAATTCTTAGCCAAGGATATTTTTCAATTGATTTTTAGAGAGAATAGAAGGGAGAAGGAAAGACAGAGAAAAAGAAGTAACAAAGGTAAGAGAGACATCAACTGGTTGCCTCCGCATGCAATCTGACCAGAGCAGGTTGATCCAACCTACAGCCAAGGTACATGCCCTTGACTGCCATCAAGTCCAGGACCCTTCAGTCTGGAGGCTGATGCTCTATCCATTGAGCAAAACTGGCTAGGGCACATGAGAGCCTTTATGTGAATTTTGTTTAGTTTACTTTGGTTTGATTAGATTTTAGCAGTTACAATAAGAATTGCTTCTATTGTAACTGATTGGCTCTACCAAGTGCTGCTCTGAAGAGCAGGAAATTCTCTTGCTGAATTAACAGTTATATTAAATGTCAACAACTAAAACAAAACACACACACCATGTTAAATGAAAGGTAAGGGGAAATTAATATGTATTGAGTGCCTGCTATGCTAAGCACTGTGCTGGGTGCTTTAAATATATAACCTTATTTAATTATCACAACACTACTAGCTAAACATTAGTCTACTCATTTTATGGATGAGAAAATTCAGTCTCAGAGGTTACATGCAGCACAGCTGAAATGCAAATATGTGTAACTCCATATCCTCTGGCTTTCCCCACTATGCCACACTACTTATAGAAACTCTCCAATAGGTTTTCTAGTTACCTCTATTTTTCAAACTTCATTTTATTCATTGGTAAAATAAAGAATCACTTCTAAGTTCAGACTAATGCTAACATTTTATGAAACCTATGCTTCTTGTGGGACTCAATCCAAATACATCAGTAAGTAAAAGAGCAAGTGTTCAATGCGGAGTGTGCAAAGAACTGTTAAGAAAAGTTCACGGAAATAAGAAATTAAACTTGTCTATGAATAGAAGAAAAGTTGCTCAACCTCACTTTTAATTTAAGAAGTAAAAATTATAACATGGATGATTTAACATTTTCACCTCTGCAATGGGAACAGATATATGTTTTACGTGGATCCTACAAATGGATACAAACTCTTTGGAAGACTATTTGGTAATATCCATCAAAATTATATATGTACACAGCATTTTAGACAGGAATTTCACTTCCAGAATTTATCCTACAGATAGATCCGTATGCTCAAAGATATATGTAGGTACATATTCACCGAAGCATTGCTTGAAATAGCAAAGGACTGGAACTAAACTACATATCCATTACTAGGGGACTAGTTATATAAATTCAAATGGGTCCAGACTGCAAAATTCTATGCAGTATAGAAAAAGAACACAGGAAATAAAAATAATCTATTATGGAATAATATCCAAGGACAAAAGTAAAAACAGCAGGAAGTAAAGTAACAAAAACCAAAAAAGATAAATATTCATATGCTTCTAGAGGCATAGACTATTTCTCATCGGTAATGTGAGAAATTAGTAAGAGTGGTTTTTTCTGGAGAAGAAGCTATAAGTCTGGGATTGAAGGATATGTTTACCATGTGTCTTTTATTTCTTTATTTTTTAAGTATATACATACCTTAATACAAGCAAAGTTTACTTTTTCAATTTAGAAAAAGTGTTTATAATAAATAGTAGTCTATGGAGTCATTGAAGAACCATTCAAATGTAAGGTGTATTACCACAAAGAAGAATGGAAAAAGGACCTAATGAGAGGAATTTTGTAAAATGTCAGAATTCTTCAAAATACTGTAATCCTGGAAGCTAAAGGAAAAATAAACAAACGGGACTACATCAAAATAAAAAGCTTTTGCACAGCAAAAGAAACCATCAACAAAACAACAAGAAAGACCACTGTATGGGAGAATATATTTGCAAATGTTATCACTGATAAAGGTTTAATCTCTAACATCTACAGCCACCTTATACAACTTAATAAAAGGAAGATAAACGATCCAATAAAAAAATGGGCAAAGGATCTAAATAGAACCTTTTCGAAAGACGACAGAAGGAAGGCCAAGAGACACATGAAAACATGTTCAAAGTCACTAATTATCTGAGAGATGCAAATCAAAACGACAATGTGATACCATCTTACACCTGTCAGAATGGCAATCATCAACAAATCAACAAACGACAAGTGTTGGCGAAGATGCGGAGAAAAAGGAACCCTTGTGCACTGTTGGTGGGAATGCAGACTGGTGCAGCCACTGTGGAAAACAGTATGGAGTTTCCTCAAAAAACTAAAAATGGATCTCCCATTTGACCCTGTAATCCCACTCTTAGGAATTTATCCTAAGGAATTACAAACACCAATCAGAAAGGATTTATGCACCCCTATGTTCATAGCAGCACAATTTACAATAGCTACACTTTGGAAACAGCCTAGGTGCCCGTCAGCAGATGAGTGGATCAGAAAACTGTCGTACATCTACATAATGGAATTCTATGCTGCCATTAAAAGGAAGGAATTCTTACCATTTAGAGCAACCTGGATGGAACTGGAGAGCCTTATGCTTAGTGAAATAAGCCAGTCAGTGAAGGAGAAGTACCACATGATCTCACTCATTTGTGGATAATAAAGAACATTGTAAACTGATGAACAAAAGGATAGATATAGAGGCAGTAAGGCATTAAACAGACTGTCAAATTATAGCAGGAAGATTAAGGAGAGGTGGGGTATATAAGAGATCAATCAAAGGACTTGTATGCATGCATATAAGCATAACCAATGAACATAGGCACTGGGGGGTTGGGGTATGCCTGGGAGGGAGGTGGGGCAATGGGGAGATATGTATACATGTAACACAATAAAAAAAAACTTAAAAAAAATTACTGTAATCCCGCAGATTTCTGTGTGTGCGAACTTCAATTTACAAGGAACAACAAATATAGCACAAGTACTTCCAGTGTGCAAAATTTGATAAACTGGCTGAAAAGGAATAATATCTGTCTCTTTCTCTTTGTATCTTCCAAAAGTCATATTTTCACATGTTAGAGCATGTTGTGACAAATGAATGGTAAAGGTGCTAATTCAATGGGCAAAAGAATATGAAATATATCAATTTCTTAGTTATAAAGATTCAGACTGAAAAAAATCCTCTTTTTAACTAAACTATCAATTCTACAATGATTAGTAAAATATTAAATGTTAATATAAACTATCAAAAATTCACAAACTACAACATTACTTGCAAGATTAAGAAGTTACCTCTATAGTGCCAAAATTATGTGGGACATTCATAAGAGCCTAAGGGACTAATCATAAACTATGCTCTCTATTAGCAAATCAGTAAAAAATATACTTAATAGGTACCAGATTTTGATATTATTCCACAAAATTTGGTTATAGAAAGAAACTATAAAATTTCCTAGGAAACTAAATTGATAATACATTTGTATTAAATGTAAGAGGGAAGACTACTTGAGCACTAGGGTATCAATCTTATTCCAATACCATGTAAATTTAAAGCCATCAGTATTATTGCATTATTTTATCTTACATTATTTTATCTTACAACAAGCTCATCTCCTCTGCTTCTCAGTAAAAATTATAACTTTATAATAGAGAGGGAATAACACATTAAACAATAAAAATAAAACTTAGATTTTCAGATGAATAACATTTATGCAAAATAAAATTAAAAGGCAAAAGAACTACCTCAATGTATTAATCTACTCATGTTTGACTCTGTCCAATATGGAAAAATGACACATGTATTAGTAGAAACTTTAGCAAAGCAACCAATTCAATATATCAGAATAAAGAATTTATATAAAAAAATAACGTACCTTTCATCTGGGTAGCAAAATTCAGTGCCAATTTTGCAAAGAGATCTGGATTTTCAAACTTGTCCTCCTTAACCTTTAACCAGAAACAGTTCTCAGATAATTCTTTGGGTTCAATCTGAAACAAAAATAACAAACATGTTTCTAAAACATTATATTTAATTTTTCAAGAATTCACTTTCACCACAGTTAAATGACAATTCCTTAACTCATTTACCTACTAAATCAACTTTAGAACCCATCAAAATAATACTATTGAAGTAAATATTTATTGGGAAAGGCACAAAATTCAATTACAGTGGTACCTCAAGATACTAGTGCCCTAACATAGGAGATTTTTGAGATACCAGCCGTGGAGCGAGCAATTTTTGCTTTGAAATATGAGCAACATTTGAGAGAGGAGTAATCAAGCGGATCGGCCAGCTGCACACGACCCACCAGTTTACCTTGACTCGCGTCTCATAGTTTCCCATGCCTCAAGGTTATGGAACGAATTAAACTCGTATCTCGAGGTACCACTGTAGTAAATAGAAAAGGCACATGATAGCAATAGGCCTTTTCTGTTTAAAAAAATCTACTGAAATAAAAATCTTTTACTGGAAGAAATCTTAAAAATAATTTAGCAAATCCTTCCCCAACTCATACATTCTTCTTGCTCCTGGATTTTTTTAAATGGGGAAACTAAAATTCAGATATGTGAATTCCCTATCTTCACTGATTAAGTTGAAGTCAATAACCATAATAATAGTTGATACATGCCTCCAACCATTGAAAGGAAATGGACTCCCCTCCATCTTGTCCTATAGGGCTGGGCCCCCTGCCTAAACCCACTCCCTTTTCTGGGAGTGGCCACAGGTGTGCCAGCAATGTCTTAACCCCCACCCAAATGGACCAATGAAGCTCCAGGAACACAGCGAGGGTCCTAATAAGGCTAAACCACAGAAAGACCCTAATTCAAGTGACCAATCTCTGTAACCCTCATCACTTTCCTAAGCCCCCTAATTATCCTACCCCATAAAACTCATTGTTCCCGCCTGGCTTGCTCTCTTGCCTCGCTGCTGTGCCAGAAAGAGGCTGCTTTTGCATCGGAAAAGGTTCCTTAGCGGTGGATTATTGGGGACCCCGAACTCTGGGCATAACACCATGTGTCCAGTACTATTTTAAGTGATTTGCTACATCAACTCATCTAAATCTTTGAGGTGGGACCTATTATTTCCATGTAAAAGATGAGGAAATTGAGTTTCAGAGAGCTTAAGTAGCTGCCCAAGGCAGTAAACAGCAAAGACTGGATTTAAAAGTAGGCAGTATAGCTTGAGGAATTGTGCTCTTAGTCACTACACTGAACCCAAGTTTAGAATTGTGCATTTCCCAAGGCATCATGATGCTTAGTGATTCCTAGTACCATTTATACTATATGCTAAATTAACATACCATTACATTTACACACAAAAACAACTGAACCAACAAATTAGGGATCCTATAGTTTGATAGATTGTACTTAATTTTTTAAAAATCTACTTTCTAAAACCATTTACTTTCTGAGCAAAGTATATACATAACTTTAAAATTTATTTACGGTTATTCTGGAAAACCAACTTTCTATGTAGATACTGTTAAATATCACTATGTTTCTAGATGAGTCATTGCCCCAACTGGTAGTCTGTGTGACTGTATTTTCATTAAAATATTAGTTCCTAGAGAATGGGGACTGTGCCAATATCTATAATAAGCTTTTTATAAGACATATGTGATAATAATACAGCAAAATATTATGGAAAAGAAAAAGCATTCATATATCATATAAAAAAAAACAACTAGGTTATTCACTACTGACTACTGTCACCTATCTCAAACTATATAAAAACTAAAAAATAATAATAATCATTCCCTACAGACTACCTCTTCATGAATGTGTGTCATTGCCGGTACTGAAAGTTAATAATGATATCAGAATCAAAATTATTTTTCATTTGGTGATATATTTCATATATTAGTCTAATTATCACTTTCACTTTGATTTTTCTTTTACTTTCTATTTTAATTTCAAATTATCTGTGCAGTTAAACAGCAAAATTTGTACTAGGAAAGATGAATGTAAGATGGTCCTCAAATATGATATAACACTCATACATAGCAACACAGTCACACACACATTAATGATGAACTATGGTTAGACAAAGCCAAAAAACTCTAGTTGTAATATTACCTTTGACCAATTAATTCTCTTCATGGACACCTCTGGTTTATATATTTTTTTCTGCTTCATTCCATAAGGCAGATCAATTGGTGCTCCTGGAGGAGGAGGAATTCCTCCAAGGGGAGGTGGTGGAGGAGGTCCCCCAAACAAAGGTGGTGGTGGTGGTATACCTCCTGGTAAAGGAGGAGGGGGGGGGGGAATTCCTTGGGGTAGAGGGGGTGGAGGTGGGGGAGGCCCATCACCTGGCAATGGAGGTGGTGGAGGAGGGCCTGGAATTCCTGATGGACTTAAGACTCCATGTCCCTGAAACATAGATAACCCATTGTTTAAATACTTACAGTAAAATATAGCAGCAAAGAAAACTTATCAGGAGACATTTGTGCTTGGTTAAAGGTTAACATGCACTTTATTTAACTGAGCAACAATTTAAGGGCTTAACAGTATATGGGGAAAAACTTGCTTAGATTTTTGATAAGCATTATAAACTCTGGACATTGACTACTTTTGCGAACACACTAATGCTAGGAAAGTTGGCATCCTCAAAGATGTTGTGAAACATTCTCCCAAAATAATGAAAAAATTTACCTTTCATTATAATTATATGGTTTGGGCCTGTTAGACTAGTTGGTTTGAACGTGAGATAGTTAATACTTAAAAGTTCATTGATTTGATTTTCTTGGGACCAATTAGCTTTACACAGGGTCTATCTCAGAGCACCAGTAACTCAGCTGTCTTCTAATACCAATAATTAATACTAAGTAACATCCATTTGCATGTTAATATTCAGTTATCAATGCTTTTAAACCTATTATTTCTTTTCATTCTTATTATAACCCTGGAATGTAGGTAGGGCATTTTTATTTCACCATTATCTCACTGCTTACCAATGAGCAAACAGTAACTGCAAAAATTTTAAATGACTTATCAAAGTCATACAGTCTAAAATGTGATTAATATTGGAATGTGGCCCTAACCGGCTTGGCTCAGTGGATAGAGCATCCGCCTTCAGACTGAAGGGTCTCAGGTTGGATTTTGGTCCAGGGCATGTACCTTGGTTGCAGGCATATCCCCAGTAGGGGGTGTACAAGAGGCAGCTGATAGATGTTTTTCTAACTCTCACCCTCTCCCTTCCTCTCTATAAAAAATCAATATGTGGTTCTTCTCATACCTAATGCAGTCCTCATTCCACAATAGCAGACTACCTCCCCATGAATGTGTGTTATTGCCATGAGGGAAATTAATTCACTCAGATTACATTATAAGGAGAATATAGCTTCTTTCTATTACCAGAAGGTAACTTCAAACTCATTAGCTAACATGAGGATGACAGATGAAAGAGAACATAGCATTCTATATTGTCTGTTCTTTTGATGATTAATTTGTATATGACTCTTTAAACAATTACTGATCACAATGGTTCACTTTCCAAAGTAAATGGATATAGAAGGGAAGTTGTTATTATTTTTTTTCATTCCTAAGAAACTCCTATCAATGAACAGACATCTTTTGTAATCAAGATATGACATTAGATTAACTGGAAAAAAAAGGTTTAAAATCAATGAAATTTCTTGGTATAGTGATCATTTTACTTGGAGAGCAAGATAATATGAATTTCTTACTTGGACTATTTAATTGTGCTAATTAAACTTAGAAATAGCTTTACAAAATAAATATGTTGATGCATATTTTTTGGAATAATCAACTTAAAGAACTGATTTATAAGATTGTAAATTAACAGTCATGGGTAGATAGGATCAGAAAATGTTTATCATATTATTTGATGTGCATTATCCACATGTTTTATTCACATATATGAATCTTTATGTATCTACATATATACAATCAAGGTGCTCTTACACCTAACAAGTGGCAATCCTGTAGTGAAATGCAATCTTCCGCAGAGATTAGGAAGAATTAAAGATAGAATTAGATATGAAACATTCTTTTAATTTTATTTTTAATATGGCAAAATTATAGAAAACCGCTTGATGTTTACAATCTTAATGGAGATCAAAGAAATACTGGAGAAAATTTAAATAATTTTTCTGAAAAATTCGAGGAATTAGTAAATTACCCTACAAATTGTGCATAAAATTATTTGTTAAATAATTTGAAAGGTAAAACATGTATCCCATTTTTATATCGAAACAGGAAAATAAAGTAATACATATTTATAAATATAAAAATTTGCCTTTATTAGGTCATATTTATGATATAAAATGTGAGCAGCCACTACAATTTTAAAATAGAATTTTGCTCGAGTTAAATACATATTTTTCAAATTTAATAAAGAATCTCAAGTGTTTATATTAAATGCCACCAGGCTTTAAACATAAACTCATATCAGCTCTTTTATTCCCTCCAATGAACAATTAGGAATGGAACAATTAAATTAGGCTACAATAGAGTATTGAAAATTAAATATTGCAAATGAATCATATTTGATACAATTTTGGGTGCACTAGAAAGCATTCTGTGCCTCTGCACTTTTACAGATTAGTTCATTTAATAAATCAGCTGACTACTCACTCAGGTGCAGTAGGGCCTTGAATAAGAATAAGTAAAGACATTGTTCTCAAGGTGTTTATGCTCCAGGGGAAGAAACAGAACAGGTATGCAAACAAATAAGACAAGAGTGGTCTACAAAAGTGACACACAAGTCCACAGAAATTCCTTAATGGAGCTTTTGGTGAAACTTTCCAAAGGATATTGTAGTGAGCTTATTCTTAAAGAATACGTTTTGCAGACACAGATGAACTTGGGAGAGCATTTCTGGCAAAGAATCATTAAAATCAGCATTTCTCGACTAAGTTTCATAAAAGCACTATTTTCCAAGGAGTTGTTAACAGGTGGTCTGAGATAAAGGATTCTATGTTTGAATGAGTTTGGGAAAGCTCTATGAAAAAGAAGTGGACAGGTTTCTTCAATATAGAACATCTCAGACCCTTTAATATGCTAATGAGTATTTCAACTCTCCAAGAAAAGTATTTTAAGTGTACCAAATTTATTGGATTATGGCATGCTTTCTTCATGAAAAACCTATTAGCAATTCTGTAACTAATGTCTGGGAATGCTCGAAGAAGGAAATGTGGAGACAGTAAATTCTAAATGAGAAGGGAGGGAAGGTGACTTAGCTGCAACAAAGGCTGTAGATAGGGAGCAGTCAGACTTGGCTGCAAAGGGGAGATAAGGAAGCCCATGACAGAAGGCCTTCATATTCCTGGTAAAGAGATTTTTATTTAATCCTGAATGCAACAGGCAGCCACTGGAAATATTAAAGCTAGAGTGACAATAATCAGGGCAGTGTTTTAGGAAGACTAATTTGCCACTGACACAAAGGATGAATCTGAGGAGGAAGAGACTATTGGCAGGGAAGAAAGTTAAGAAACAATGGTAGTTATTATCCCAGGCAGGAAGTAATGGGAGTAACCCTGAGCAGTTCTAGGTTTGGATGCAAGTGAAAGGGTTGGAGAAAGAACTGACATAAAACAGTGGCATTCCCCTCCCCCAGCTTCATGATCAAAACAACTTATGGTTAAATTTATACAAGTGAGAATGGAGATCAAGCTGGTTTTAGAAAATAGAGATGACCACAGATAATGGGTTTGATTTCAATATCCATGTGGAAAGTAATCAAGAGTTAGAAATATAAGACAAACTCAGGAGGACCGGATACCTACCAAAAGGTGGTATTTGAATTATAATATTGAATGAATATTACTTTAAGGACATACAGAGGAAAGAAGAGCAAGGGAAAGAACACTGGTGAATGTCACCATTTGGTAGTAAAAAACAGAAATAAAAACTGAGTTCTCAGAGATGTAAAAAAAAAAAAAGAAGTCGGGTGATAGCAAAAATGAGAAAAATATTTAGTAAAAAATAAAATGAATGAAACAGGCTAAGAGAAGGAAAAGGCTACCACAATGGGTAACTGGGAGTTCTTGGGTAACTATGAAGTCATTCTTCAGTAGACTAATGGCAACAGAACTAATCAATCAAACAATACCTCAACATCCAAAATGTTAAGAAGTTATCTTACAGTTCTTATATTTACTAAAAATATAAAATGTGCTGAGAGTACTTAATCAGTTCTTAAGTTTAGACAGTATAATTAAGATTTTAAGTGCATATGGAGTATTTCATCATAGGGAATGTAAGTGCAAATGCAAACTTTATAAGTTTTCAAGTGATGGTATCAAGATTTAAAGAGATCACAAAAAGCTTTGGGGATAATTAAAATTAAGGAGTACTTCCATGTAACTTTTTAAACAAAGAGTATGCACCTAATTTTTCAAATCATGATGAAAATTTCATCTCAGAGACAATTTTGCTTGTACAATATATTCCACTAAGGTTATTCAGCGCAGTTCAAGTGACTAATGCCTTATTGTTATCCAAACATTAAAATGATTTATTGTCCTAGAAAATTAAATCTGTAGTTATTTCAATGAAAATGTGACACTGCCAGAACTCTGCTTCTGGTCGTATTTTTCCTTCATCTAACAAGATAATTTCTACCATCAACCTGTGACATGACACAAAGTCTATATCTTATTTCATTACCTGGGTTCGAAGTTGCTGAATTTCTGTTTCAAGCTCCTTGATTTTTTCTTCTCTTTTCTGAAGCTCAGCTTGAGCTTCCTGCCGAGCTGTGAATTCTTCATCAAACTGCAATGACCACCACCATAATTGTACACTTTATAATACAGTTACAAGAAAGTTCTAAACAACTTTAGGTATTAAGTAAGTAATTTGCTTCACTGAATCCCTAGGTCACTAAAAGAATCAGAGTTTCATTATTTTCATGACAATTAAGTGGGGGCCGAGTATTGCTGTGGTAGTAGTAAAGAAGAAATATGCCCCCAACCCAAGAAAAACAAACCCCATTTTCACTTCTGAAAAAAAAACAAAACAGTCCTGCTAGTGTAGCTCAATGGTTGACCTAGGAACGAAGAGGTCACTGGTTCAATTTCTGGTCAGGTCACATGCCTAGGTTGTGGGCTCAAAGCCCAGTAAGGGTGTGTGTAGGAGGCAGCCAATCGATGATGTTCCTTTATCATGGATGTTTCTCTCTCTCTCTCTCTCCTCCTCTCCCTTCCTCTCTCTCTAAAAATCAATTAAAAAATACAAAACACAGTTTAAAAGGGTGAACTGAGAAGTCTCTCTTCATATGTAATGGATCTTTCTTTTCTGATATTGAAAGTTATGTTTTAGAATTATTCCTGTTTTTTAATGTTTCATCCCATACTTTCAAATTTACTCAATTAGAAAAATAAAACCTAAAAATTAACCATCAAGCAGTTTAACTCAATTATATTTAACCTTGAAAAGAGATTGCACCTTTTAGAACACTCAATAGATGTGCATTAATACCAATGAGAATATTTCTATTATAATTTTAATTGTCTAACATCCAAAACGTAGTGCTCCTTGAAATCTGATAGTAGAGTGATATATGCCATAATGGCATTCTCCTCTACTTGGTTAACCAAAGCACTTGTCTAAATGTTACAAGACGGAAAATAAGAGGTTAGAGTGTGCTAAACCAAAGAGACCATCTTAATGGTGAGTTACCATTTACTATATCCTGCCCAGCTCACACTCCAGTCAGGTCTGTAAGCAGGCCCAAACAAGCCTGCATAATTGGAGTGAATACTGTTTATATCCAGCTATAGAACATTTGCCCTTTATTGTTAGTATCACTTCGAGTCACTTTTAGAAGTCTATACATTATTCCAATTATCTTATTTCTGTTTTATCTTTTAATGTACAAAAATTGTCTTTAGAGATTGTAAAACATAAAAAGTATGTTCATTATACTAATACATATTCATCCTCACAGTAGATTTGACCTTTGCAATTTGTAAAATGCCACTCAGATCCTAGTCTGAAGAAAGAGTGGGTAAGCAAATTGGATAATCACAGTGTTTTGGTCAAACTTGAAATAGTAGTTAATTCATTTATTCATGTCAACTGGAGTCCTAGGAAAATGTCCCAGAAAGGCTGGTCCTAACTTCAAATTCCAAACCCACCCCTGATCCTTCAGTCAACAAACGATCTTGTTTCCTAGTTCACAGAGAAGATACTTCACTACTATCCCTATTGAAGCGGGTAAAGGGGGGATAAATGGTGATGGAAGGAGACTTGACTTGGGGTGGTAAACATACAATAGAATACACAAATAGTGTGTTATGGAACTGCATACTTTTAATCTGTATAATTTTATTAACCAATATTACCTCAATTAAAAAAAAAGATTTATCTGATTCTATATTCTTATCTCCCCCCAAAGTTAGCTTCTCCTGTGGGGTTGTCAAGCATGGTATCTACACAAGCACACTGTATAGTTTTCCTTTACAAAAGGTTTGTTTGCTAGTATTTTTGAAGAGAGGCACACAGTGTTTCTGCTGGAAATGATCTTTATCTTTAAATCCACAGAAGGAATCAGAGAAGTCTGAGATGTGTGAGCTGAGACACTTCTAATAAATCCACTAAATTTATCCACTCCTTTCAATGACAAAGAAACTATGATCCAAGGAGAGTAAGTGGCTTACCTAAAGTCATAGCTAATTAGTGGTAAAACTGAGATCAGATCTTAACTACTGCTTCTCATTCTAGTGCCTCTCATTCTCCCTATTTTTTTAACTGCTTTATACTGCCTTTATACTGGTGATTTTATTTTTAAAATCACCTAGAATAAGAGAAAACATGCAGACAACTCCTGGAAAATCATTCATGTTTCTTCTAAATGTTGGTGATGGGAATAAAGCACCAAACACTGAAATTTCTTTTATTATTATTTCAGGACTCCTTTTCCCACAACATATGCTTACAGAAAACTTTACTGGATAGATTGTCACAATTTGCTCCAGTCTTGTGTTCTTTAATCACGGTGCCAGGTAAAAATTAAGGAGATTCTAAGATTTTCGCAGGGAATTTTAAATGTGCTACTTAAAACAAGAACATTAGAAATATAAACGTCTATTAATCAAAAACATACATTTTCTTTCACCAATAAAAATGACATTCAAACAAACATTTTATGCTCAAGCTCTTAAAAATCTATTCTAGTAACTGAAAGAGCAAAGACATTTCTTCAGATGCCCTATAATTTCTAGAGTGATAGCAAAAGTGATTATCTAATCTCCAAGGTAAGACATGACTTTGAAGAGACAGCAATATATAAGCACTTTATCTTGCTGTCAGAGGCTGAAAACTGGAAAGACTTTAGACTTGTGCTTTAGTCCCTCTCCCTGCCACCAGCAGTAGAGAAATACCATACTAACACTTCATAGTGTCTAGAACAACAAAAAAATGCTACCTTTTGTACAGGCTAATAAAATTGTAAATATGCTTTCAGAAAACAAAGAAAAGATAATCTAAGATCTAAATGAAATTAAAATATTTAAAAAGCTGGCATTTACATAAGGAGACCATCAGATTGCACCAAGACTACATGAAGCAGCAGCATCATTTAAAAGTGATTATTATAAAATTCAAAGAAAGTAAGTCTAAGCAGTGAGAAACCCATATACAGGAAACACTGCATCGTTCGGTTGCTATTAATATCAATGACTTTAGAATATAACAGATAAGACTAGCTAAACATCTCACAGTTCTCCAAGGAGATACTTATAGTGAGAGCTGCAGGAAAGCAATGGAGAAATATATTTTGGTTGGTCGCTTTTAACTATAATCTTCATTTATCACTTTAGTAGACTAGGGCTAGTGTTCTTCTTCCATAATGAATTAAAGGTGATGAGGAGAAGAGAGTAGGAAACTTAACTTATCATGAAAGAAATCAATATCCTCTAGTTATGTTTGAATCCAGAAATATAAAGTACTACTTAACTGAAACATTTATAAAGCCTTACATAAAGGAACAAGATGGAATATATATTGTGATTAAATTATTAATTTAATAATTATGGCTAATATTTTATAAGCCTTACCTTCTTTGAAAATTCCATAGCTTTTTGTTCACTTTCTTCAACTTTTGCCTTGTTCACACAAGAATCTATTAAAATTAACCGAAAAAACTATTAGAAATTATTGCATCAGATCTCTAGGAAAAATATGGCTGCCAGCCTGTAACTCTACTGTGTAGATAATCATCCATATGCCAATCGCTATTAAAGGGAAATTGACCTAGACCACAGAAAACAGAAGCTACCAAAAATTGTCTTTCTTTTGCATACTAACTGAATTCAATGGTAGTATTGTTGAGGCACAAAACCAAGCATCCAAATACACAGTATATTTGACTAAATTATCATTGTTTTAAGGTATTTAATTATTTTGCAACTTTCACAATTATATAATTCTTTAAAAATTGTTTTGTAGTTTATTATGGCTTATAATCTCTTAGAGACTATAATTGGCACACATACTATGCTTAAGATTATTAAACCTCAAAATGGGCTTTAAAATAAGGCTAGAGGTAGAGATACAGTAACATTAATTCAGGTTTCCCAAAGAAAGACTTCATTTAAATAAATTATAATGGGGGCAGAATATATTATGTAAACAAGGAAATAAACATTAAACTTCTCACATCTAATCAAACACTTCAGAATATAAATAAATGAAGAACTTCTTTTGGGCAATATTTTTTTTTATCATACATACAGTCTCTTCTGTACTTAGCCATGCCACACCTATTTATTTATCCCCCCAAAATAAAAATGTATATCTATGTCCAGACTTGCATATGAATGTCATAACAGTTTTAACTTTCTAGGGTGATAGATTTGTTTATTGTCTTGACTGTAATAGTGGTATTAAATATAACTAAATATCAAAATTTTATCAAATCGTGTACTCTTAAAGATGGGTAGTTTTTCTCATATCCAGAATACCTCAATATAGGTTTTCTTCTTCCTTATTTTTTTCCTTTTTCTTCATTAAAGAATTGTGTGGCTGGAGCAAGGCAACTAAGGAGAAAATTGGTCAATGAAGAGATCAAAGAGGGGCCAGACCTGTGTTGTGCTGGTGATGGTTGGTAATAATCTTGATTTAAATCTCAATCAGAAGGTATCAGAAATTAGGCAGGAATAGGGTATGATTTGTAAAAAAAAAAAAAAGAGAGAGAGAAAATATACAATACTTACAATTTTACAATTGTAAAATCAGAAGAGACTCTATTTTCCTTAAGTCCAGGTGATCTTAAAACAGAGACTCATAAATTTCCTAGAAGCTCTTCAAGCACCTGAAACTTTTTGTGAATGCACATGTACATGTGTGTTTGTAGACGCACATGTCTGTGTGTATACACATTCTAATGAAAGTTCCACAGCATTCATCAGCTACTGCAATAGGCCTCTGACCACAAAATATTAAGAACCACACATATATTTGACTTATATGAATTCGGCGATTGAAGAAACTGAAGCCTAAAAAGTTCGGTAAATTGTTCCAGTAATAACGAGTCTATAATACTGACTCTCCTTTCTCACTTGGTCCCTTCATTTCCCCCCACCCCAGTACTTTGGATTAACAGTACACAATATCAATACCTGGCATACAGTATACAAAATAAATGTCTGTGAACACTGAATGAGCTAGCCAAACTCAAAAGCAGAGTATGTGTGCCAATTATAGTCCATAAGAGATTATAAGCCAATACAAATATTTAGAAATGGTTCCTTATAATTTTCTAAATAAAATATGAAACAAATGACTGAGTTTATCAAGCTTAATGAAAAATATGTAATGACACCAGCATTCACATTAATTGCTGGGCAAGGTAAAAAGCATTTTGCCTTCAAAATTCATACTCTCGCTTACAGAAATCAATCCTAAGAAAAAATTAGAAAAATCCAAACATTTATACAAAGAACACTCACATGAGATTCATTTTTAATTGTGAAAACCTATAAATAATCTAGATGTACAATAAGAAGGAACTAATTAATATGATATGGCATTCCATAAAATGGAATGTTATAGAGACACTCAAAGTCCCATCTTAAAAGTTTACATGGAAAAATTATCAAAGTCCCATTTTAAAGGTTAGCACGGAAAAATTATTGTAATGCAAATGCTCCATAATTCCACGTATTGAGCTGAGAAGTGAGATTGGTGCTTTATTCCATTACATAAGTCTCTAGATTTACTAGAATAAGGAAGCAGGAGTTTTAAAACCAAAAAAAGAATAGCCCTGTCTGAGTAGAGCAACTTCCCAATAATCCAAGGTTTTGGGTTCAATCCCCAGTCACTGCATACACCAGAAACAACTGCATAAATAAGTGGAACAACAAAGTTGATGTTTCTTTCTCTCTACCCCCCCCTTCTCTCCCTCTGTCTTACTCCCTCCCTTCCTCTGTCTCCAATAAAAAAAAAACATATCCTAAAAGCTTAATACGCTAAGTGTCCAATAGTTCAATCATTCAACCAGTCCCTATGACACACACTGACCACCAGGGCGCAGACGCTCCGTCCAGTGGGTTAGCTTGTTGCTGGGAATGGGCAGGTCTGGATTGGGCAAGATAGGCTAGACACGCCCTAGAGCCCTCCCAATATCCCTCCCAGGCCCCAATCGTGCACCAGTGGGGTCCCTTGGCTTGGACTGTACCCTCTCACAATCCAGGACCCCTCAGGGAATGTTGGAGAGCCAGTTTAAACCCAATCCCCGCAGGCCACGTGGAGGGACCCCCACTGGTGCACAAATTCATGCACTAGGCCTCTAGTGATAAATAATAATAAGGAATTCATCTCTGAATATTACTGTGAGTTTTCTCTGTGCTATGGCATGAAGAATATATGTGTAAATGGCATTCAACAGCTGTTGTTTTCTTCTTTTATAGATATGACAAATGAATTCATGTTTGAAACTTAGCAATAGTGATTTTGACTAGGTATAAATAAAGCTATTTAACTGTAAGGTCAGGTAGCACAGCATATTTCACAAGAGAGGTTTCACATCATCCAGAGATAGTTCCATAAAGTATAGCTAATTATGAATATAGGATGACATAAGTGCATTTCCTCAGCAATAGAAGTAGATGAACATGAACTTCTGAAATTCTTTTCTAGCTCAAAGTCTGTAAAATATAAAGGTTCTACTTTGATAGAATTAAAAGGTCTTAAGCTACTATATAAACCTGTTTCTTTCCTCAAACTTGAACATGAATAGCATAACTATATTATTAATTAGACCCTATTGTACATGTGATTTCTCTAAAGCCATTAAGGTACCAGTATAAACTGAATCAAATGATTTCAGGGTTGTGTTTCTAAACAGCAAGGCATTCGTGTATAATAATACAATGTATTTTGGTGGGGTATAAATTTTAACCTGAATTCAAGAGAGTTGAAACCTGTGACATAGGTTCATATTTTCACTCACACAGGCAGAACTCTCATGATCATAATAATTAACAATTATAGTGATTGAGTACCCATAAAAACAATGATTTATTAGATATTCATAGAGGAAGTCAGTAAGAGATATACTTTTATTTAATTAAATCTTTCTTATTCAGATTATTATATTCGTTTCTCTTTTATCCCCTCCATAGCTAACCTCCACCCAGCTCCCATCCCTCCCTCCCATTGACCTCATCCATAAGTATATGATTTTTGTCCAGTCTCTCCCTGTATACCCCTCCTCCTTTCCCCCTGAGAATTATCAGTCCACTCCCTTTCTGTGCTCCTGATTTTATTATATTCACCAGTTTATTCTGTTCATCAAATTTTTAATTCACTTAATTTTTAGATTCACTTGTTGATAGATATGTATTTGTTGTTCATAATATTTTGTATTTTACCTTTTTCTTCTTCCTCTTCTTAAAGAATACCTTTCAGTATTTCATATAATACTGGTTTGGAGTTGATGAACTCCTTTAGCTTTTTCTTATCTGTGAAGCTCTTTATCTGCCCTTCAATTCTGAATGATAGCTTTGCTGGATAGAGTATTCTTGGTTGTAGGTTCTTGCTATTCATCACGTTGAATATTTCGTGCCACTCCCATCTGGCCTGCATCCTTTCTGTTGAGAAATCAGCTGACATTCATATGGGTGCTCCCTTGTAGGTAATGAACTGTTTTTCTCTTGCTGCTTTTAATATTCTCTCTTTGTCTTTTGCTCTTGGTATTTTAATTATGATGTGTCCTGGTGAAGTCCTCTTTGGATTCCTTTTATATGGGGTTCTGTGTGCTTCCTGGACTTATAAGTCTATTTCTTTTATCAGATATGGGAAGTTTTCAGTCATTATTTCTTCAAAAGGTTTTCAGTATCTTGCTCTCTCTCTTCTTCTGGTACCTCACAATTCTGATGTTGGTATGCTTGAAGCTGTCCCAGAGGCTCCTTACATTATCTTCACATTTTTGGATTCTTTTTTCTTCTTGCTTTTCCAGTTGTGTGTTTTCTGATTCTTTATATTTCAAATTTTTGACTTGATTCTTTCCTTCCTCTAGTCTGTTAGGTCTCTGTATAATAGTTTTTATTTCAGTCAGTGTATGTTTAATTTCTAGTTGGTCCTTTTCCATCTCTAGTTCGTTCTTTTTCATCTCCTCTTGGGTCTCACTAACTTTATCCATTTTTTCTAGGATATTCTTGAAAAACCTTATAAGCGTGGTTTTGAACTCTATATCCAGTCGTTTGTTTTCCTCCATTTCTTTTGTTTGTGATCTCTTCCTTTGTCTCCCCATTTTCACTATGCTGGGGGAACTTCTTTAAAAAGTGCTTATTATACAGAAGAGAGTATAATACGATCAAAGGACTTTGAGGATTATATTACATACCTATCAGATGAGTTAAATCAATGTCTAATCTTTGTCTATACTTGAAATCGGGGTCCATACCACTGCAGTGCAGCACTATCTGTGAAACACACTCCTCAATTATTTTGTAATACTGTGGCCTGAAAAAAAGAGAAAGTATTCTTAAATACCTTTTCTACCTACATAAATCAATTTTATTAAGAGTTGATACACTGTGGTAAAATAACCATGTCTTTCTCTAGCACTGTTTTTCAAAAAATCTTTCCAGTCATTACACTACCTTAGAAGAAACATGCCTACATTTAAAGATGGTCTGGAAGTTATAGTGCAAAAACCATTCTGAAATAATCAACTGTGAACACTTAGTAACTTAATACTCTAGTTTGCAGGAATTCAGATCTGCATACAAAGATACTTATCAACCTTATTTACTTAAACTTAAGCTGTTGTTCCTAAAGTTAATGAAAACAAATGACCTGTTAGTACCACATCCATGGAAACAGTCCTAGGCCCCTAGATATTGTCAATTTCAATGAGGGATGGGTAGCTTAGTATTTAGTGGCAAGCAATGTCTTGAATTTATTCCAATACTTTTACTCAAGATTAGTTGTTAACAGCTTATAAAACTGGACTGAACCACTTATGCTATAGACTATTTCAAAGATCTACTTATGCACATATTTTAAAAGATCCATTTTATAGCTGCACACACACTTAATATGCTCGGCTACAGCCTCAATTTCTTAAAAGTGTCTAAGGTTTTAAAACATATCCTAATTCTGTAATCTACCACGGTAATTCTTTAAAATGCCCATTTGCATACTTCAAAATTTTAAAGATACTTTTTGCATTAATATTTGAGGAAAACTGAGTATTGATCAATGATGAATAAATTCAACAGAGAAAATTAGAAAGAGATACAACTATATACAAATTATTAAATAAACATCCCTAAAATTGTGTGCTAATAACTATCCAACCTACTAAAAGTTTTCCAATGAAACCAAACACATTCAAATTGTTCTTACATGTCCTTTGTCATAGAACTAGTATTAAGAATAAAAATAAATATTAATATACAAGCATAGGCAAAAGTAGGTTTACAGTTGTAATATAAATAATACAAGAAAGAATAAACTGTTTTGTGTACTCCAACTGTAAGCCTACTTTTACTCACCCTGTATATTACAGATCTGAGGTTCTTTCAAGTCATCATAAGGCCTAGGTTAATTGATATCAGAGTATAGTCAGTCTAGTCAATGACTCTTTGGGTAAATAAGGAAAACATAATTGTTCTCTTTGAGAACAGGCAATTACACCTCACATGGATGTTATCAGGATGAAAAGGATGACATATTAGAGCAAGTTCTCATTTCATCACTTCGTGAGAAATGGGTGGCATTGCACAATTTCCCCAGGCAACTGTGTACACACTGCCACAGTACCCCTTAAATCACTGGAACTTGTTTTATAAAACAACAATCATTTCAAGTGTATTACCATCATTCCTACTTTAAAAAAAACATTAACATTTAATATTTTAAACATTTTTCTATGTCTCTGTAATATCATGATGTCCATCAGTTATTGTACTGGTTTGAACTATAAGAGTTTTCTATGTGGCTTCAGAACTTTGATTTTTGTTGTAACTGTACCTGGCCCCAGGGTAGCCTACCTTTCATCATTAATCAAGCAAGTTTTGAGAAATCAGAAAGCCTAGGTTGCCAGAATGTCATGTATATTGACTATGAAGAACAACCAAGAGTTTCTGAAACAGTTAAATATAAGATCATGGTCATCACCTAATAGATAGGTTGAGTCACTCAGAAACCTTTCTCTAACTTTCTGGCTTTCAAATACATTTCTAGTTATTAGACTCTAAAATGTCTAACCTCGTGGATTATTCTCATAACCATTTATTTTGAAGAATTATATCAGTGCTGACACTGGTTTGGCTCAGTGGATAGAGAGTTGGCCTGTGGACTGAAAGGGCCCAGGTTCGATTCCAGTCAACAGCATATCCCCAGTAGGGGGTGTGCAGGAAGCAGCTGATCGATGCCTCTCATTGATGTTTCTAACTCTCTATCCCTCTCCCTTCCTCTCTGTAAAAAAATCAGTAAAATATATTTTAAAAAAGAAGAATTATATCAGTGAATATAAAGCTGAAATTTAGCATTATTTTCTTAGATAATAGTTTATGGTATTTTATAGAAAAATACCATAAACTAGAAATAATAGTAAAACCTTACTTATTAAAGATAAGAACTTAAAAGTCCTACCATAGATTCTATAGTGCTGACCCTGTGCTATAATTATCTAGAAAAGAAAATTCATCATACAGTCAATAAAATCTTTGGATTCATTGCTATTAAAAGTCCTGCCACTTGGGTACCACATTTTTATAAGTAAGTTCTTCTGGCCCCCCCAAAATAAAAAAATTAATACCATTTACAAAACGGTACCTTAAGTCACCCAGCTCTACACTTTCTGAAATGCATATATGCATAGACTGCCTAGGCCCCACTACATTGTTAATTTCCCTTTATATCTAATTTAATTTATACAAGTAGTGCTTTTTTTTATTTACAGAGAGGAAGGGAGAGAGATAGAAAGTCAGAAACATCGATGAGAGAGAGACATCGATCAGCTGCCTCCTGCATGCCCCCTACTGGGGATGTGCCCGCAACCAAGTTACATGCCCTTGACTGGAATCAAACCTGGGACCTTTCAGTCTGCAGGCCAACGTTCTATCCACTGAGCCAAACCAGTCTCGGCTACAAGTAGTGCTTTGAGAACTACTTCTTACCTGATATAATAATCATTTCTGATAAGCAAAAAATGTTGTAGAATGGATAGGAAGTAATTTTCAGCGGCTGTGTCCTTCAACAAATTATACAGAAGATGGTATACTTCATTCATATCAGTGAAAAATAAGTCAAGGAAAAAAATATTTTTCATGAAACTTAAAATCACTGATGTATCACTTTGTTTTTATTACTGTTTCTAAACCTTCAATTCTATCATCCTGTATTGCAATCCTATCTAATAAAAGAGAAATATGCAAATTGACCATCACTCCAACACACAATATGGCTGCCCCCATGTGGACAAAAGATGGCCACCACAAGCTGGCCAGCAGGAGAGGAGAGTTGGGAGGGATTGGGCCTGCAAGGGAGGGCAGTTGGGGGTGATCAAGCCTGCAGGGGAGGGCAGTTAAGGGTGATAAGTCTGGTAGAGAAGGGAAGTTGGGGGTGACCAGGCCTGCAGGGAAGGGCAGTTGGGGGGGGGACCCAAACCTGCAGAGGAGGGCAGTTAGGGGTGACCAGGCCTGAAGGGGAGGGCAGTTAGGGGTGACCAGGGTGCAGGGGAGGACAATTAGGGGGAAACAGGCTGGAAGGGGAGCAGTTAGGCATCAATTAGGCTGGCAGGGGAGTGGTTAGTGGGTGATCAGGATGGCGGGAAGAAGGAATTAGGGGCAATCAGGAAGGCAGGCAGGCGAGCAATTGGGAGGCAGCAGTCCTGGATTGTGAGAGGGATGTCCGACTGCCCATTTATGCCCGACCCTATTGGGATCAGGCCTAAAAGGGCAGTTGGACATCCCACAAGGGGTCCTAGATTGGAGAGGGTGCAGGCTGGGCTGCAGGACATCCATCCATGCATGAATTTCGTGCACCGGGTCTCTAGTATTTATATAAAGAAATATAATTTATGGAATCATGTTAATATTTTGACAAGAGAGATAGATTTAAAGAGTAATTTTAAGACCATTCAACCATTAAAACCTTAGGTGATCAATTACCCATTATATTTTAAAGTCCATATTATAGCTGATATCATTGAAACAGCAATGCCACTAATGGAAATAGTATTCTCTTGAGCTTTTTGTAGTTGTGATAGAGGGAGAACCTATATTGTTCATGAAAGCCACTACTCCTCTATTTTTACTGTGACATAAGATAGAAAGATAAATGAGCATTCTGTGAATTGATAAAAGGTCACAATCCAGTTTTATTTTATACAGATGAAATGCTTAATGAAATCTAAAATTATTATTTGCATTCCTTTGTATTTCATTATTCAATAAAACATGGATAATAAAGAATGAAACTTGGAACATTTTTTTCTTAGAATATAAAAAGAATGGTTGAAGTTCGAATGCTTTTAATAAACTATAAAACATATTTCAAAAATGGATCAGGAAATTCAATACAAAAGAAAGGTAGAAGAGATACAATCCACCATCCTAAAAAAAACCTGAAATGTCAACATTTTTAGTGAAGTAGAATTAAGTGCATGGTAGATCACTCCTTAAACTGCATGTAAAAGTACTGTGATAAAGTCTCATAAGGTTCTTTAATGGTTACAAAATGGGTCAAAAAATAGCTTTCTGATGAAGTTTGATTCTAAGAAAAGTCTATATAAAGCAAGAAAGCAATATATTTACTAATTGACATAAAACATTTAATATTATGGACACTCTATAGACTAGAGTCACTAATGATGGATTGAAAATTATGAAAAATTATCTACTATAATAATGAAATTGTTATTAGCTGCATACCTGTTTATCCAGTACTTATGGGAGCATTGGAGGAAAAATTTGAAATACAACATTTCTGACCTCAATCTCAAGGGGCATAGAAGTGTACATAAAATAAGACAGATACAAAGTATTCTGGGAGATTCAAAAAGAGGAATACTACTTCCAGTTATTTTTGAGAGGGGAGGAGTAAGAGGAAAGAAGACATCACAGAGAAAAAGGCCAGCTCAAGGTCATTTTGGTTCTGAAGTATGAACCAATTTCCCCAGAATCAATAAGGAAGAACATGAATGGGTGTGAAACAAATGGCAACTAATGCTGTGACAACCATCTTTAAAATATAAAATCATCCACAGATGGAAGACGCTGACGATGCCTTGCCATGTGAGCAGTTAGCAGCTGAGTATTGCTACAGGATGCCCAGGACCAAACCAGAGAGGGTCGGACTGGCATTGCCACCATTTGTCTAGTATCCAGATACCATTGATGACATGTACACATAAGGAACTGTTTGACATTGAAACTGGAACTCAAAGCTATCGGACATTGAAATTGGGACTTACTCATTTTTCTTTTGCTCTGGTGGGTTTATTTCTAGCCTACAGGGGAAAGATGTTTTTAAAGACAAGAATCGGGGGGGGCGGGAGCAGACGCAGAGGCAAAGAAGCAATGGACAGACTGTCATGCTACAGTGGGAAGGCAGGGGAAGTTGGGGAGGAAGAGACTATAGGAGATCAACCGAAGGACTTGTATGCATGTGTGTGTAGGCATAGCCAGTGAATACAGGGCAATGGGGGAAGGCGGGGGATGGGGGTGGTGACGGATGAGGGCATGTACTGGGAGGTGGAAAAAATATATAAAATCATTTCATATTAATTCACCTCAATAACAAGATTTTACACCACTTGTATTTGACTTATATGCTTCTATCGCACAGCC
Organism: Lasiurus cinereus; assembly: GCA_011751065.1. Lineage (NCBI taxonomy): Eukaryota > Metazoa > Chordata > Mammalia > Chiroptera > Vespertilionidae > Lasiurus > Lasiurus cinereus. The sequence continues at coordinate 6,771,436 of JAAGEH010000037.1, forward strand.
TTATTATAGCCAGACTAGAGGCACAGTGCACGAAATTCGTGCACAGGTTGGTGTGTCCCTCAATCCAGCCTGCACCCTCTCTAATCTGGAACACTTCAAGGGATGTTCGATTGCCCAACAGGATGTGAACATCCCTCTCACAATCCAGAACTGCTCGCCTGCCTGCCTTTCTGATTACCCTTAAATGTTTCTGCCCGCCAGCCTGATCACTCCCTGACCACTCCCCTGACAGCCTGATTGATGTCTAACTGCTCTCCTGCCAGCCTGTTTGCCCCTAACTGACCTCCCCTGCAGACCTGGTCACCCCTAACTGCCCTCCCCTACAGGCCTGGTCACCCCCCAACTGCTCTTCCCTGCAGGCTTGATTGTCCCCAACTTCCCTCCCTTACAGACCTGGTCCCTCCCAACTGCTCTCCCCTGCTAGCCATCTTGTGATGGCCATATTGTGTGTTGGAGTGATGGTCAATTTGCATATTGCTCTTTTATTAGATAGGATACTGTTACATCTAAACATTTCTTTGTTTTGTTAAGGATCCAAAATATTTGGAAACTAGGATATTGATTTGAATTGAATTGAATTACATCTCTAAACCACTGAGTACCATTTAATAAACTGAAAAAGTTAATTACCTATAGCCACATATGAACTCAGTGAATCCCATCCCCCTAAATTTTTATGCATGAGGTATATTTCCTTAGGCTCTTCCTTTTCAAGACCATGGAGCAGAATATACCACCACTGTGCAGATTTCAATATAACCTGTGTAAATCATCCAGACAGTCAGGGAGTTCCTCAATATGAGTCTCCAGGACAGCATCACAGTGAGGTTGTAATATAAATAAATGGATGTAAATTGGGTTTGCATAAAAGAATTCTAATAATGATTCACAATATCACACACAAATCCTTTTTCCACAATGCATGCAAAATGATTTTTCTGGCTTGTCAAAAGGATATTCCATTTCTGCTCGAATGTCATTGAGACGATGGGATAACTCAGTTAGGTCATCTTCTTTGTTTTCATCAAATACTCTCAACTGAATATCAAGCTCATCATTCTCTTTTTCTTTCAGATCCTAACATTTAAACATAAAACTTAACAGATGAATAACAGTTTGACAACAGCATATTTTGGTAATAAAGGCCAGACACTAGTATTCATTTATATACACAGAAGCAATTTGTATATTGGCCCCACATACTTGGTTTCCTGAAAGAAAGTAAAATGTGCTACGTTTTTCTATTTTAAAATAAAAGAACCTCTTTGCATTTTTTGCATACCCTGGATTTTGATTATTTACATTAAAAAATTAACAATCACTTTGACAAAGGAAAATAAAAAACTAATTCTAATAACCCAAATTAAATTCTGTCGTTTTGACTAAACATACTAATCAAAGATAGCAAAAGAACTCATGCAGTTAGAACATTCACATATGGCTCTGGTAAAAATGTAAATATAGATAAACTGTATTAATAAAGAACAAATGCAAAGATATACTCAAGCACAACAGTCTCAAGTATGGCGTGAAAAGTGAAATAAACTGGTTTATTTTAAATGATATTTTGTGATTTGAAGTAAAAATGTCTTTTTACAAGACTACTTATCAGGCTGCTTATCTAGCCTCCTCCCCCTCCTTTCATGTTTGCTTAGCCTAATCACAAAATACCAATTTGGGCATCAAAGATTTGTTTTTGTAATACATTATAAGCACATGCATTACACACCTCTGATAATTTTCAAAATAATAATATAAATGAAATCATTGGAAGCATGCCACACTAGAGATTGTTGGGCTTAATATATATCACCTGGGATAGCTTTTAATGTGTGTCCAGTAACGTGCAGCTTTCAAAACCCAAAGGGATAATCACAACTGTGGATGCTCAAAAGTGATACCAAAAGTGGGATTAGGATTTTCAGAGCTGAGCTTGAACTCTGAAAGGAAATGTAAGCATAATGTACTTCAAATTAGGTCACTAAAACAAAAGAGAATGCATCTCTTGTTTCTATTTTTATTCAATAGAATAATTATAAATGGAGATGTAATGGCAAGTACTAAAGACAACAACAAATTTATGCACTTTCTAGATGTATTTTTCTAACATTCTTAGACATAAAAATCAACTGAAAATTTACCTAAGTAGCATATAAAGATACTTATTAATATATATCTATATAATTTCATATAAGTATACTAGATGCCCAATGCATGAAGATTTGTGCAACAATTGGCCTTCCTTCCCTGGCTGCTGGCACTGCCTTTGTTCTGGCCAGAGCCACCTTTCTCCCTTCCCATGCAGCCCAGAGGCCTAGAGTGGCTGGGGCAGTGTAGAACGACTGCGTCATTGCCATGGCAATGATGCAAGCATCTTGCTCCCACCACTCCCACTCGGTGACTGTATATGCAAATTAATCCACCATCTTTGTTGGGTTAATATGCATACTCACTCCTGATTGGCTGGTGGGTATTACAAAATTACAGTCACTTTGTATCTTTCTCTTTTATTAGTATAGGTAACAAATAAATATATTTATACCAGTTTGCTCTTTAGTAATAATTTGTTTCATGTCTTATTTTCCACTTTGAAGGGAAATGAAGTCATTTAATGAAATGCAAAATTGTAAAATTGGTGGGTCATATTATCAGCTGATTTCTGAACTCTGTTTAGAAAACAGCAGAAGCGAGACACACCTAATATGCTAGTTACTCCAGAAATAACTTTTAACACATTTAGAATATAAACCTTTCATTATTCTTATGTCACATTCCATTTTTTCTTAGATGTTCACTATAAAACTTGAACTGAAAGAAAGTTATATACAGAGTATCCAAAAATATGTATACATACTTTGAATGATTATAAAGTCAGTGTTTATTAACATATTCAAATATGTTTGAAAGTTTTAGGATAAATACTGTTATTTAATTACCATCAGAACTTTATAAAACATGGAATCAATATGCATGATTACATATTTTCAATAAATAACCAATGTTACTTCAATAAATTTAATTAAAAATAAATACAATAAAAGTATTTTCAAGTAAAAATAACTAGTGAAATAATGTCATTTAGTTTTAAATTAGAATAACACATTATTTATATAATATATAGTATGTGAACATATATAGCAGAATATACAAATATAAACATGTACAAATGCAATATCTTAGATTGTTTATTAATAATGTCCCATTAAAATAAATATGTATCCATACACACACACACACACACACACACACACACACACACACACACACAGTGTCCCAAAAATATATGCACATTTTAATAGCTAATAACTCACTTGATTTTTATTCCTTTTAGATTTAACTGATTTAAAATAATGGGTAAAGCCAGTCTAAGCTTTGAACAAAGAAAATTTATCAAGAAGTGACATTAGACTTTTTTTATAGGGATACATAAAAAACAATGCTTAAAGAACAAAACCAGCATACAGAACAAAATGATTCTTAATGTTTGCAATTCCATTGCTTCCTGTTATTTATCAGCAGTGCCTGGACCAGAGTGGTCATCAGTTTGAAAACATGCATTGACAAAATATTATTCATTTATGTAGATTCTTTTATTTATTTACCCCCACCCCCACTATTGCCCTCTCCATTCCCTAGTACATGCCCTCACCCATCTCTCCCTCAACCTTGCCCCGCTATTGCCCTGAATCTACTGGCTATGCCTACACACACATGCATACAAGTTCTTCAGTTGATCTCCTACAGGCCCTTCCCCCCCAACCTCCCCTTTCAAATTTTAAAAATAAACTGTATGTTAATAAACACTGATTTTATAATCATTCAAATTGTGTATACATATTTTTGGGATACTCTGTATATAACTTTCTTTCAGTTAAATATCCAACTTTATGAATGATACTAGTATATCCATAAATACTTGATAAAAATAATCACTTATTTTTATATATCACAATTGTGACAAATATCCTATAAAAGTAAATGAAAATGCATAACTAAAGTTTTATGTTAAAAAATGTAGAATGTCAGACGATGTGTTGTAGAATTATACACATGAAACCGGTATAATTTTGTTAACCAGTGTCCCTCAATAAATTAAATTTTTAAAAAATTAAATGTAGAATATTATAAAATTACTGAATTACACTATTACTAATTCTCTGAAATATTGTAAACATATTTCAGTTATTTATTAAACAGACTATGTATATAGATATGGACCATTTTAGGCAGATTATTTAAACATATAATTCTCTATAATATAGTATACTTCTGCCCAGTCAGTATAGCTCAGTGGTTGAGTGTCAACCTATGAACCAGGAGGTATCACTTCATTCCTGGTTAGGGCATAAGCCTGGGTTGTGTGCTCCATCCCCAGTGTGGGGCACACAGGAGGCAGCTGATCAGTGATTCTCTCTCATCATTGCTGTTTCTCTCTCTCTCTTGCACTCTCCCTTCCTTTCTGAAATCAATAAAAAAATACATTTCTTTTTGTCCTTAAAACAATAGAGTCAAATATGGCCAAATATGATTCTGGTTCTCAGCCACAACCTTGATCACATTCCCCTAAGAAGAGATCATCAAGATCTTATTGAGGGTGTGGAAAAGATGTTTAGTTTAAAGAAAAATTATTCCCAGGTATTTCTGATGTAGAAGATAAGAACCTGAATTCAGGCAGACCGCCTGAGATTAGAGATTCTACAATATAGCAGCCAATTAGACATGGCCATGGCTAACATTGGTAGTTGGTATATGGATAAAAAGTTATTACTATCTGGAATCATTAAGTGATGGGAAAAAATAGTTCTTAGTACTTCAATAGCCCTTAGACCACCATAATGTTGTAATAGAGTAAAATATTTTTCATGTAATTATCAGACTCCTCAAGGACAATAATTTTAATATAATCTATAAAAAATTTAATTTCAAAATTCCCTCATCTCCATGGATAAATTAGTGTTGAAAGGGGGTTTGTATTTCTTTTATATAGAAATTCCCTTTTCATAAATTTGCTATAGTAATTTGGAATAAATGAATCACTATAAAGTGATTTCTAAAATGGTATTCGCTCTATAGTTAACTTATATTGATTTCTTGTGAAGTCCACATTGACCTTTTATTTTAACGTAGGAAATCAGATATGAGAAGGAACATGAAAATAAGAAATTGTGTCTGTAGACAGCAGTCATTCTTAAACTCTTTTTTAAAAACTTACAATCCCTTCCTTATTCTTCTGAAGAATCCATATTATTTTGCATTCCAGAATACCACATTTATGTGTCCAGAATATACTAATCAAAATTCTATGCATACTAGTGTTGAATAGAAATGAAATCAATGTATGTTATAAAAGAAAAAAATGTTTAAATGAAAATTGAAACTTAAAAAAAATAAAATATAGTAGTTTTTTATGTTATCAGTATTTACATCCAAAGATAAGAAGTTCCCTTTTGACTTCAGGAAGGAAAAAAAACCAGCACTTCTGGACATAGCACCTAGTATATTCTGAATTGTAAGCTGCATATAAACACTGATATTACTGCAATTAAAAAAGCTTACAAAAGGTTTAAGGCTTTACAAGAAAAAATTTCAAGGCACAATTACTTACCCAGTTCCAAGTTTAAAAATGAAAAATGTTAAAGTTCATCAGCATAATAAATGTATACACTCAACTTACTGGTAATATTGTCTTTAGTCCAGAACGGAGGAATTCATTCCTTAAATGTATTCGAAAATCAAGCTCATAAGGAAATGTGACAAGGGCATTTATAAACTGCATGCAAGCTACCTGCAATTAGAAAGCAAACATTATTTTAATGTTTTTAATTAAAGAAATAATGCATTCAGGCCATTATTTTTCCATTTACTAAAGGCATACATACATACAAAAATAAAATGCAAATATGTATAAAAGTTTAAGAATGATTATGATTTAAAGTACAAGCAACAAAATGAATAAAATTTCTAATGTGCAGAATAATTCTAATAAAGATATAGATGGTCAAGTATTTCTATGCTTTGCTGAACAGTATGAATAAATATTAAACTCTCTTTTGAGAAACACAAAGTTTCAAAAGTATGCATAGAAAGCACTTTAAAAAGCTCCTGAAATGTATCTTGCATATCCAGGTATCCTCAGGTAAACTAGTCTCAATCCTATATGATTATAAACACTTTTCCAAAATAAATCAAAAAAGTTATAAAAGTGACACACTAAATAACTCAAAAGTTACCATATGGGGAAGAAAAATGGCGGCGGAATAGACGGGCCAGTCCCAAGCCTTGTCCCTCAGCAGACAGAAAGAACAGCTGAGGGTTGCACTGGGAGTGTTTTTTAGCAACTAAAGGGACAGTTATACTCCAGGAGAAGGTGAGGCACTGCCGAATAGGGCTTCCCTGACTGGGCAGCTCCACTGCTGCTGGGTTCCCTCCCTGAGCCGCCACCTCTGACAAGGAGATCACACCATTGTGAAGGGGAAAGTGGATGTTTATGGAAGCCTGAAAATCTACAGCTGCGGCAGCCACTGAACAACTGCAAGCCCCAGAACACCACTCCCCAATTGGTACAAACACTCGGATTCAGAGGAGCTTTACATGCCACATGGAATTGTCAGATTTTGCCTGGGATAAGGGAAGGTCTCTGGTCCCAGAGGATAGAGAAACGTGTGCACTGGGAGGTGAAGGAATGGGGAAAATCTGCAAATAGAGAAATCCATGACTGTTGGGCAGGGCATGATTCATGACTGTGGAAGGGGGTCCTCAGAGCTGCTAAAAGAGGAAATCTCTACAAAGCAACCCATTTTGATCTGAAGCAAAAGGACAGCCTGAGAGTTATTAAAGTGTCCCTGATGTTAGGACAAGAGCGGGGAAGGGGAACTGCGCAGACTTGACTTCTTTCATCTTCACATCCTTGCTTCTGATTGTTAAGCCCAATACATAGGATCACCCAATCAGGGACATCCTAAGAGACTGCAGGGGAAAGTTGTTTTTCTGGAACCTGGGGATCAGAGCGGGGAGTGACCATTGGAGAACCAGCTCTGGGGAAGCCCACTACCATACACTGGTATTGAATGCCACAGGGAAAGTAGAATCTAAGCACAGGCTACAGAGGACCTATAGTCTCGAAGATCAGTCCTGAAACACTGCCACCCAGGGACTGACTCACAAATTGACTCTTGTGTAATCACAAATAAATAAAGAGATAAAGACAAACCCCCTGATTAAAAACCAGAACTGACTTACAGCACTGAGCACCAGTAGAATGGAGGTAATTGCAATACTGTCCTTACTGGGAAACAGGGGTACCAAACAGATCAATAGAGAAAATGAACAACCTTCATTAATGCACATTTTATTTTTTTATTTTTTATTTTTTTTATTTTTCCAAATGGTCATAAAGTGGCTGAAAAGAATGGAAAACAAATTTGACAATATGAGTAAGAACCAAGAGGAAATGAAAAATGATATCGCTACTGTAACAAACTCAATAGAAAGCATCAAAAGTAGACTAGAGGAAGCAGAAGACTGCCTCCATGACCAAGAAGTTAAGGTAGGAAAAAATACTCAAATAGAGCAGCTTCCAGAAAAAAGAAAAATCAAGAGGAGAGCCTACGGGAACTTTGGGAAAACACAAACCAAAACAACATCCATATGATAAGAGTTCCAGAAAGAGAAGCAACGAAGCAAGGGATAGAAAACCTGTTTGAACAAAGGATAGAAAACTTCTCTGATATAGTGAAGCAAAAACCCACACAAATCCAAGAAGCTTACAGAGTCCCAAGTAATATGAACCCCAAAAGACTGACACCAAGGCACACTATAATTAAATTGGCAAACCAAACGACAAAGTAAGAATCTTAAAAGCGGCCAGAGAGAAACAGAAAGTTACCTACAAAGGAACCCCCATCAGACTAGCAATTGATTTCTCAACAGAAACTCATCAGAAAAGAAGGGAATGGAATAGGATATTAAAGTTTCAAAAGGAGAGGTCTGAATGCAAGAATACTGTACCCCCAAAAAATATCAATCAAAATTGAAGGTGAAATGAGGAGCTTCCCCAAAAGAAAAAAAAAAGGACTAAGGGAATTTATTACCACCAAACCAGCAATGCAAGAAATCCCAAAGGGTCTGCAATAAAAAAGAAAAAAAAAAAAGAAATAGGAAGTGAAGAAGGAACACAGGGGTAAAGAATAAAAATGGCGACAAATAAGTGCCTATCAATAATAACTTTAAATGTAAACAGATTAAATGCTCTAATCAAAAACATAGTGTAACGGATTGGATAAGAAAACAGGAACCATATATCTGCTGTCTACAAGAAACCTACCTCAGAAGGAAAGACACAGATAGACTGAAAGGATGGAAAATGGTTTTACAGGCAAATAGAAATAAAAATGAAGCTGGAGTAGCAATACATATATCTGACAATTTAGATCTCAAGGTGAAGGACATTATAAGAGATAAGGAAGGCCACTTCATACTACTAAAGCAGCAGTTCTCAACCTGTGGGGGTTGAACAACACTTTCACCGGGGTCGCCTAAGACCATTGGAAAACACAGGTACGATTCATAACTGTTGCAAAATTACAGTTATGAAGTAGCAACAAAAATAATTTTATGGTTGGGCGGCACCACAACATGAGGAATTGTATTAAAGGGTCGCGGCATTAGAAAGGTTGAGAATCACTGTATTAAAGGGAGCAATACAATAAGAAAAAATAACTCTGGTAAAAACATATCCATCCAACACAGGAGAATCCAAGCACAGAAATAAATAAATAAATAAACAAACAAACTAACTAACTAACTAACTAACTAACTCCTGGAAGATAACAAGAGAGAGACTGACAGCAATAGAATCACAGTATGAGATTTTAATACCCCACGATCACCATTGGACATATACTCTAAACAAAAAATCAACAAAGAAACATCAAAGCTAAATGACTCCCTAGACCAGATGGAATTAATTGACAACTTTAGAACATTTCACCCCAAAGCCATATAATATACATTCTTCTCAAGTGCACATGGGTCATTTTAAAAGATAGACCATATGTTGGGTCATAGGCAAAATTTCTTCAAATCCAAGAAAATAGAAATCATATTAAGCATTTTCTCAGACCACAGTAGCATAAAACTGGAAATAAACTACAATGAAAACAATCGAAAGAAATCAAACACATGGAGATTAGACAGCATGCTATTAAACAATGATTGGGTAACCAAAGAGATCAAGAAAGAAATAAAAAACAGCATGGAAACAAATGGCAATGAAACACAACAATCCAAAATCTATGGGACACCAGGAAAACAGTCTAGAGAAGGATGTTCACAGCTCTACAAGCCTACTTCAAAAGACAAGAAACAATGGTAGTAAATTACCTAATCCTACAACTCAAAGAGTTAGAAAGAGAGCAACAGGAAAAGCCCAGTGTAAGCAGAAGGAAGGAAATAGTAAAGATCAGACCAGAGATAAACAACATAGAGACCAAAGAAACAATATAAAAGGTCCACAACACCAAGAGCTAGAAGGATAAACAAAATTGATGAACTTCTAGCTAGGCTCACCAAGAAGCAAAGAGAGAGGATTGAAAGAAACAAAATCAGAAATGAAAGAGGTGAAATAACAACAGACCCCTCCAAAACGCAAAGGACTGTTAAAAAATACTATGAACAACTCTATTCCAACAAACTTGACAACCTGGAGGAAATGGACATATTCATAGAAAAATATAACCTTCTAAAACTTAGTCAGGAAGAAAGTAAATATCGCAATAGGCCAATAGCTATGAAAGAAATGAAAGCAGTCATCAAAAAGCTTCCATCAAACAAAAGCCTGGGACCACATGGCTACACAGGACAGTTTTACCAAACATTCAAGGAAGAATTAAAACCTATCCTCCTCAGACTATTCCAAAAATTTCAACAGGAAATAACACTTACAAGCACTTTCTATGAAGCCAGCAACACCCTAATATAAAAACCAGATAAAGACAATACAATGAAAGAGAATTACATGCCAATATCCCTCATGAACATAGATGCCAAAATCCTCAACAAAATTCTAGCACATCGGATCCAGCAGTACATCAGAAAGATCATATACCATGACCAAGTAGGACATATCCCAGGAAAGCAAGGATGGTACAATATATGAAATCAATAAATGTGATACATCACATAAACAAATTGAAAGATAAAAATCACAATCATATCAATTGATGCAGAAAAAGCATTTGACAAAATCCAACAGTTTATTGATAAAAACTTTCAGCAAGGTGGATAAAGAATCATACCGTAACATAATAAAAGCCATATATGATAAACCCAGAGCTAACATCATACTCAAGGAGCAAAAACTAAAATCATTTCCTCTAAGAACAGGAACAAGATGCAGATGGCCACTCTCACCACTCCTGTACTGGAAGTATTAGCCATTGCAATTAGACAAGAAGAAGAAATAAAAGGCATCCAAATCGGAAAAGAAGAAGTAAAGCTGCCTCTATATGCAGATGACATGATACTGTACATAAAAAACTCAAAAGACTCCATCAAAAAACTAATGGACTTAATAAATGAATTTGGCAAGGTAATAGGATACGAAATTTATGCCAAGAAATATATGGAATTTCTATACACTATTAATGAACTTACAGAAAGAGAGACTAAAAAAGCAATCCCATTTACCATTGCACACAAAAAAAAAATCAAGATACCTAGGAATAAACCTAACTAAGGAGGTAAAAGACCTATATACAAAAAACTACAGGATACTGAAAAAAGATCAAGGAGGATATAAACAGATGGAAGAGCATACCATGCTCATGGATTGGGAGAATCATCATCATTAAAATTTTCATAATACACAAAGCAATCTATACATTCAATGCACTCTCCATTGAAATACCAATGGCATATTTCACAGACCGAGAAAGAACTCTCCAAAGATTAATCTGGAACAAAAAAATATCTTGAATAGCCACAGGAATCCTGAGAAAGAAGAATAAAGTAGGTGGGATCTCAATATCAGATTTCAAGCTATATTACAAAGCCACTTCTCTCAAAACAGCCTAGTACTGGCACAAGAACAGACACATAGACCAATGGAATAAAATAGAGAACCCAGATATCCACCCAAACCACTATGCTCAATTAATATTTGACAAAGGAGGCATGAACATACAATGGAGTCAAGACAGTCTCTTAAATAAATGGTGCTGGGAAAACTGGACAATTACAAGCAAAAAAATGAAACTAGACCACCATACACAAAAATAAACTCCAAATGGATACAGGATATAAACATAAGATGGGAAACCATAAAAATACTAGAGGAATCCTTAGGCAGCACAATCTCAGACATATGCTGAAAGAACTTCTTCACTGATATTCCTCCAAGGGCAATGGAAGCTAAAGAGAAAATAAACAAATGGGACTATATCAAAATAAAAAGCTTTTGCACAGCAAAAGAAACCATCTACAAAACAACAAGAAAGGCTACTGTATGGAAGAACATGTTTGCAAATATTATCACTGATAAAGGTTTAATCTCCAACATCTACAGCCAACTTATAAAACTTAATAAGAGGAAGAAAAATGATCCAATTAAAAAATGGGCAACGGACCTAAATAGAATGTTTTCGAAAGAAGACAGAAGGAAGGCCAAGAGACATATGAAAACATGCTCAATGTCACTAATTATCCGAGAGATGCAAAACAAAATGATAATGCGATGCCATCTCACACCTGTCAGTATGGCAATCATCAACAAACGACAAGTATTGGCAAGGATGTGGAGTAAAAGGAACCCTCGTGCGCTGCTGGTGGGAATGCAGACTGGTGCAGCCACTGTGGAGAACAGTATGGAGTTTATTCAAAAAACTAAAAATGGAACTCCCATTTGACCCAACAATCCCAATCTTAGGAATATATCCTAAGAAACTAGAGACACTAATCATAAAGGAAATATGCACCCCTATGTTCATAGCAGCACACTTTACAATACCTACAATTTGGAAACAGCCTACGTTCCCATCAGCAGATGAGTGGATCAGAAAACTATGGTACATCTACACAATGGAATTCTATGCTGCGATAAAAAAAGAAAGAATTCTTACCATTTGCAGCAACCTGGATGAAGAGCATTATGCTAAGTGAAATAGGCCATTCAATGAAGGAGAAATACCACATGATCTCCTCATTTATGGATAATAAAGAACATTATAAACTGATGAACAAAAAGATAAATACAGAGGCAGTAAAGCATCAAATAGACTGTCAAATTACAGCAGGAAGTTAGGGAAAGTTGGGGTAGATAAGATATCAACAGAAGGACTTGTATGCATGCATATAATCATAACCAATCGACACAAGATATTGGGGTCTTAGAGCATGCATATGAATGGAGAGGGGCATTGGGAAGATATGTATACATGTAGTACATTAATAAAAAATGTTTTAAAGTTATAAAAGTACCATAATATTAAGCAGGCAACAGTGATAACTTAGAGAAATAATTATTTTGATTTATATTATCTCTATTCTATTATTGGAATGGATTTGCACAATATTGGAGTATTAAGACATATGATTAATATGAATTAATTCATTATATATAAAAGTGAATTAAGATCAACTAGAAGGTACTGTGATACCAATACTAATGTGCATGCATGATAAAGTAAATATAAGGGCTTTTTTCCAGTGAAGATGATCATTAATTATATTGACACTGGAAAATGGGTTTTGCTTTTCTTATCTCCTGATATTAAGGCTCTCTACTATAAAAGGGCAATTATTTTCTGGTAATTGCAAACTAAAAGGGAATCAACAAAATGCTAATTGTCAGGTATTTCATACATTATTACTGAATAGCAATTTTAAAAAATGCTGCTTAAGTCTAAGGCAACTGGCTAATACTTTAAGTGAAGATCACACACTTACATCAATTATTTTTTAAAGTATTCAATGGGTGGTGAGGTGAGTGTTCAAAGAGCTGACTGCAAGGGGACTCCGGGAAAATACCATATTTAGTAAAGATGCCAAGTATACATAGAAGGGAACACCCATTTACACTAATAAAAGAGAAATATGCAAACTGACCGTCTCTCCGTGACACCCACTAGCCAATCAGGAGTATGCAAATCAATCCAACAAAGATGGCAGAGCAGGAGGGTGGTATGCCTGATATGTGGGGGGAAAGCAGGGGGTAGAGGGGCTACAGGAGTGGCACACCAACTGGAGCAGAGAAGACTCCAGCTGGAGCAAAGATGGAAGGTGGCAGCCAGAGGGAATCCCTGGGTCCCAGGTGCCAGAGGAAAACTGGTGCTGGCAGCCAGGGAAGGAAGGCCTGTTGCATGAATCTTCATGCAAAGGGCCTCTAGTAAATCAGCAGTTAGTATGGGCTCTAGTCTATCTACATAGTGTACCCAAGACCCTGGGGACTCTGCTGAGTGTCAGACTAATGTCTGTTTTTTTCTCCTCTTTGATTTCCCACCTATAAATCTAGCTGTGCCTGAATATATCAGCTTCTAGATATCCCACAGGGATGCCAGACTGACCAGTTAATTCCTCTAATCCTCAAGCCATCTTTCTTTCTCAGAGGGAGAACCAATCTCCTAAGGCTGCCAAGATGAAATAAGCGTAGGGATTAGGGGTTGGCAAACTACAGACTACAGGCCAGCTACAGCCAACAATTCTAATGTGCTGAGCTGCCTGCTTGTAGCAATAAAGTTTTATTGTGTCACAAAAATCATATAAAAATAGCAAAAATACATATTTCAAATATATTTTGCTTACACTTGTCCAGACTTATTATTATGATAATTATCTCTTCAAGTAGAAAGAAAAGATTAAAAGGTATATTGTGCCCTGGTCAGTTGGTTGGTAGGTTGTCTGGTAGAGTAAAAAGTGGTGGGCTAAATTCCTAGTCAGGGCACAGACTCAGGTTGTGGGTGCAATCCCTACTCCAGGTGCACTCGGCAGGTTTCTCTCTCTCTCTCTCTCTCTCTCTCTCTCTCTCCATATATATATCCCTTCCTCCCTATAAGATCATTTTTTAAAAGGTATATTGTTTTTTATTTGTAGATTTATATCTTATGCATTTAAGATTTTTTGGGGGGAGATTAGCCCATTTACCACATATCCAGGTTCAAAAATCAAAGTTACATGCTTTAAAGGTAATGACTGGGGTTGTTTCTAACATTGCTAGATATCTAAATAAAAATTGAACAATATAGTCTAATTACTATAAGTGCTTAAATGTCAAATGAAAACACTTATACAATTGACTAAATATCTGCCATATAAATAGCATTACTTTTTAAAAGACCTACGAGATAAATTAAGTTTATGCCTTAACAGATTATGTAACCCTCCTATTTACAATAAGAAAACACTGACATCTTCATAGTTATGAGATTGCAAATTCTACATTACCATTCACTACATTATTGTATTTGCTTGAATGATCCCTGTTATGTTACAAATATGACATTACTGAACAAGCCAAAGTACATATCCAATCCAAAATTAATAGAGAGAAAAGTTGCCATATGCTAGGATTGTTTTGCCATAAGAAATTCGAGCTTAATAGCTTGTATTACTACCCTACAAGTAGAGAGAACATTTCCATAAGAAACAACTTAATAATTCTTGGAATTGTACCTTTATACAAAAAAAGGTATTTAGGTCAGGAGATGATAAATGCAGTAAAAGTTAATGAAATTAATGAAACGTATCAATTACAAAATAACTTCAAATAAGATAAATGTTGCAATGCTATCAAATTCTTTAATAGCATTAAGAATATATATTATTACAAATATATAAGTAAATAAAAAAGAAGTTGCAGTTATTGACTATATTATAAATAAGTATAAGATACTGAGTTCAGTAATTAAACAGGTTAACAGTAATGGCTTACAAAATGTTCTGTTTACTGTTTATCAAATTCTAATAGATATCTAAATAGTTACAAATAAACATGATAAATAGTCATGCCATTGTGTCACTTTACAATACAATCTGCTAGAGCAACACTTTTAGAGAAATATTTATATTGTAAAAATGTGGAGAATAATAGTCATCTTAATGTTCTCTACTCCTTTAAACTACTACACAATTAATGCCCTTTTTACAGGATGAGAACAAAATTTTAAAAATTATCACAATTTTTAACTACAAAATTAAATTTAAAAATTGTAACCAGATAGCATGTCAGCTGTAGCTCAGTGTTTGAGCATTGAACTATAAACCAGGTCACAGTTTGATTCTTGATCAGGACACCTGCTCGGGTTGTGGGCTCAATTCCCAGTGAGGGGTGTGCAGGAGGTAGCCTATCAATGATTCTCTCATCATTTTTTTTTGTTCTCTCTCTCCTCATTGATATTTCTAACTTTCTCTCCCTCCCCCTTCCATGTAAAATCAATAAAAACATATCTTTAAAAAATGTAATCAGATAAACTTTAAAATGTAATTAAAAATATTAATTATAAACATGAAATAATCATTGTGTAGATTCTGATTTTAAAGATAAATATAAAATTCCAAAATATTATAATTATCATTATTTATATCATTATTATGAGTTGCCAGACAATATTAGGTGCTTTACATAACTCCCCATCTAATTTCTTCCTTATAAACATCATACAAGATAAGTGTTGCTATTACCCTTATTTCACAGATGATGAAGGTGAGGCTGAAAACAGATAAATAACTTACACTAGGTCATACAAAAAGAAGGAAATTCATGATTCTAAAACATATCACTTCACTACAAATACAGAATACCTTTACAGCACATACTAGATGCCTCATAAACCCCATTCATAGATTCATACAACAAAAGATTTTAAGGATAGGTAAAGACAGTGTTTGGCAAACTCATTAGTCAACAGGGTCAAATATCAACAGCACAACGATTGAAATTTATTTTTGAGAGCCGAAAACCGACTTCTGTGCATGGGCCACAAAGTTTCAATCACACTGTATGTGTGCGCCCACACGTGGTGTTTTGTGGAAGAACCACACTCAAGGGGCCAAAGAGCTGCATGTGGCTCATGAGCCGAAGTTTGCTGACCATTGAGGTAAGAGAATAAGATTTAACTAGTGCATCATGTTTAATACACTGAAAATACCTAGCTTTGAAATTATAGTTTAATTAATACAACAAAATTATTTTTTTTAGAAAAATATATTTTATTGATTTTTCACAGAGAGGAAGGAAGAGGGATAGAGAGTTAGAAACATCGATGAAAGAGAAATATCGATCAGCTGCCTCCTGCACAGCCCCTACTGGGGATGTGCCCACAACCCAGGTATATGCCCTTGACCGGAATCGAACCTGGGACCCTTCAGTCCGCAGGCCAATGCTCTATCCACTGAGCCAAACCGGTTAGAGCCAAAATTATTTTAATATGTAAAATGGTTATCTAATATGGCAAATATAACTAAATAAAAAAATTAAACAGTTATAACATACAATAGAATGAAAACTTTTAAGGTAAAAAATGATTCCTGAAATATGTTACAATCCACTATATATATACTAGAGGCTCAGGGCATGAAATTCATGCACAGTGAGGAGGGCTGTCCTTCAGCCCAGCCTGCTACCTCTCTAATCTGGGACCCTTTGAGGAATGTCCGACTGCCCATTTAGGCAGGAAGAAGCGGGCCTAAACGGGCATTCAGACATCCCTCTCACAATCCAGGACTGCTGGCTCCCAACTGTTCATCTCTCTGCCTGCCTTCCTGATTGCCCCTAACCACTTGTGCCTGCCAGCCTGATCAACCCCTAACCACTCCTCTGCCAGCCTGATTGCTGCCTAACTGCTACTCTGCCAGTCTGTTTACCCCTAAGTACCCTACCCTGTGGGCCTGGTCACCCCCAAATGCCCTCCCCTGCAGGCCCAGTCACCACCAATTTCCCTCCCTTGCAGGCCTGGTTCCTCCCAACTCCCCCTGTCCTGCTGGCGATCTTGTGGTGGCCATCTTGTGTCCACATGGGGGCAGGATCTTTGACTACATGGAGGCAGTCATCATGTGTGACTGCATATTACTCTTTTATTAGATAGGATAAAGGCCTGTGCACAGGCGGGGGCCTGCTGGTTTGCCCTAAAGGGTGTCCTGGATCAGGGTGGGTATTCCCTTGAGGGGCCAGCCACGTCCCCCAGCTACCCAAGCAGAGGCCCTGGTATCTGGGATTTATTTATCTTCTGCAGGTGAAACTTTGTAGCCTGGAATGGAACCAAGCCTTCTGCTCACATAGCCATTGAAATTTTGTTTCCTTAACCTTAGCCGGCCAGGATGTACTGAAAGCTTGCCTTCCTTTGTCACCACAGGCAACCCAAGCCTCTCTCCTGCTCTCTGTGGCCATAGCCATCTTGGTTGGGTTAATTTGCATACTCACACTGATTGGCTGGTGGGCGTGGCTGGAGGCATGGCTGGTGAGTGTAGCAGAGATATAGTCAATTTGTATATTATTCTTTTATTAGATAGGATACATACACACAACACACAACACACATACACACACACACACACACACACACACACACACACACACACACACTTAGGGGCCCAGTGCATGAAATTTGTGCACTGATAGGGAGTCCCTCAGCCCAGCCTGCCCCTTCCCACATATTGGGAGCCCTCAAAGGATGTCCTACTGAGGTGACCAGGCTGATCAGGGGAAGCCACCAGTCCCATCACCCCGAGGCTTCCAAGATGTTTTCATCAACACAGATTCCAGTCACTTCACCATGGAAAATTTCAACTTTCTTTAGGCATTTTAAAGATGTGTCTTTCATAGGATATGACATTTCTGTTTTTATTTTTTTTTCTCACTTGAAAATATGTTTCCAATTGATTTTCAGAGAATGTGGAAGAGAAAGGGAAAGACAGAGAGAAACATCAAAGTGAGAGGAACACTTTGATTGGTTGCCTCCTGCATAAGCTCTGACGTGGGCCCTAGCCAGGGAGGAGCCTGCAACCTAGGTATATGCCCTTGATCAGAATTGAACTTGGAACCTGTGGTCGTCAGGCCTAGGCATTATCCACTGAGCCAAACTGACTAGGGCAGGATATAACATTTCTTAGCCCTCCAGCAGCAGGCCTTCCTTTTTTTGTCCAGGAGTGAGGTGGAAAAACCATAGATCACCTTTTTGGATTCTTATACCCAAGTTACTAAGAATATTACCAGTGGCAAACAGGAACCTTAGCCAATGAGCAGTCAAAAAAGGTATTTCCTCTGTAGTTCACACCAATTGCCTCTGATCTCTGGCTCCACCCCTGCCAAGGCCTAAAGCCTCAGGACCTGGGCACAGGCCCCACAGCTCCCTCTGACAGCCCTGATTCACCCCTACCCAGGTCCCAAGCCTCTGACCAGAGCTTAGGGCCTGGGCAAGGGTCCTCCAGCTCCCACCAATCATCCAGCTCCACACCTGCCCAGGCTCTAAGCCTCTGGCTCAGACAGGGGACCTCCAGCTCCCTCCGATCGCCCTGATCTACCCCTGTCCAGGTCCCAAGCCTCTGGCCGGGGCTTGAGGTCTTGGCAGGGGACCCCCAGCTCCTTCCGATCACCCAATTGCCCAGCTCTGCCCCTGCCCAAAACCCAAGACTCGGGCCCAGACAGGGGACCCTCAGCTCCCTCCAATAACCCAGCTCTGCCCCTGTCCAAGAGCCGCCTGGCTCAGGCCCTTCCAAGGTTGTTCAGGACCCATGGAGGCCCTACCTCGAAGTGACCTGGGTGCTGAGAAAGTTCCCAGGACCCAGGCTACTGGGTGCCTACTTATGAAAATTATCTTCCATCTTTGTTGGGTTAATTTGCATACTCACTCTGATTGTATGGTCAATTTACATGTTTGTCTATTATTATATATTATGATATATCTTAAACTGTGAAGTATGGGCAGCATGCCATCATCCCAAATAATTATCTTGCACTCTCCTTTACTTACTGACACCTCACCCCTTACTTAGCACACATGTATATGCAAACACACGCACACACAGACACACACACACCTACACACACATCTGTGCATGCATGTTTTCTCCATTATTAAGATATATGCTAGGCTAGGACAACAATTCTGATTTTAAACCAGTAAGAACAAAGAACTTGTGTATTTCCATTTTTATTCAGTAACTAGAGGTCTGGTGCATGCAATTTGTGCACTGGGCATGGAGATGGTTTCTCAGCCTGGCCTGCACTCTCTTGTAGTCGGGGACCCCTTGGGGATATCCACCTCCCAGCAGTCAGATATTCTTAACACTACAGCAGATATCTCTATCACAGTCCAGGACCCCTCTCCTTACCGCCTGCCTGCTCACTGCTTCTTACCACTTGGCTCACTGCTCTTTTGCACTGCCGCAGAGGCGGTAGAGTTTCCTGCCACATCTGCTGCATTTGACAGCCATGAGCCCAGCCTCTGGCTGAGCAGCACTCCCATTATGGGAGTGCACTGACCAGCAGAGGGGAAGTTCCTGCATTGAGAATCTGCCTCCTGGTGGTCAGTGCACATCATAACGATTGGTCATTCTGGTCATTCCCCCATAATGGTCACTCAGGCTTTTATTATATACATCTCCTTACAATATAAGGAAATTTCTATATGATAATATATTAGCTATTGAATGGATGCAGAGATTAAAAAAACACCTACTTTGTGCATAAGATAAAATGTCTAATAATTTGTGCCATGAAGAATTATGTGCTAAACTTAATTCCTATCAGTTTTTCTACCAATTATGATCCTTCTATTCTTCTAATAGTATATTATCCTATTTAATAAACCAGTAATAAGCAAATTAACCACTACTCCATCACACCCACAAGCCAATCAGGATCAAGTATGCAAATTAACCCCAACCACAATGGCTGTGGCCCCGGAGAGAGCAGGAAGGAGGCGTGGGTTTCACCAGCGATGGAGGAAGCCAAGCTTTCCACATACCCTGGCCAGCTCAGGCCTCCACTCCAGGCTACAAAGTTTCAATTATAGAAGATAAATAAATCCCAACAAAAATGGCAGCAGCCAAGGAGCTGGAGAGAGCAGGAGGCTAGAGATTCCCCCAGCGATGGAGGAAGCCAAGCTTCTGTAGCCCTGGCCTGCCTTGGCCTCTGCTTAAGGCTACACATTTTCAATTATAGAAGATAAATAAATCCTAATAGAAATGGCTGCTGCCATAGAACAAGCAGCAGGTTTGGCTTCGCTCCAGGCTACAAAGTTTCAATTGTAGAAGATAAATAAATTCCAGATACCAGGGCCTCCACTTGGGTTGCCAGGGGGGCATGGCCAGCCTTCAAACTACCAAAGGCTTCTCGCCCAGCCCACCCCAAGCCCCAAGGGAACCCCCACCCTGCTCCAGGACACCCTTCAGGGCAAACCAGATGGCCCCCATCCATGCACCAGGCCTCTATCCTATCTAATAAAAGAGTAATATACAGATTGACCATCACTCCAACACACAAGATGGCTGCCCCCTTGTGGTCAAAGATCCTGCCCCCATGTGGACACAGATGGCTCCAACAAAATGGCCAGCAGGGGAGGGCAGATGGGAGGGACCAGGCCTACAAGGGAGTGCAGCTGTGGGTGATCAGACCAGCAGGGGAGGGCAGTTAGGATGGACCAGACCTGCAAGGGAGGGCAGTTGGGGGCGATCAAGCCTGCAGGGGAAGGCAGTTAGGGGTGACCAGGCCTGTAAGGAAGGGCAGTTGTGGGGCAATCAGGCCTTCAGGGGAGGGCAGATAACAATAAACAGGCTGACAGGGGAGCAGTTAGGCATCAATCAGGGGGTGATCAGGCTGGCAGGCAGAAGTGGTTAGGGGCAATCAGGAAGGCAGGGAGGCAAGTAGTTGGGAGCCAGCAGTCCTGGATTGTGGGAGGGATCCTAGATTGGAGAGGGTGCAGGCTGGGCTGAGGGATACCTCCCCCCTTGTATGAATTTCGTGTACTGGTCCTCTAGTCTTTCTATAATAATCACCTGCATTCTTTAACCACAGGATGCTATTATTTTCATCTAAGGTAAGGTGTAATATAGAGAATAGAATATCACAAAATAGACCTATCTTTCTAAAGACAAGACTCTCCATTTGTTTATGGTTTTCTCCATAACCTCTAACTGGCCCCAATAAATTGGTTACAATTTAATGGGTGAATAGTATTTAAATATTGCAAATGTTATTGGCATGAGACATATTACAAAAAGAAATTTCATTCAGTTTCTTATCTAAGCCATAGAGAGGAGAAATATTTAAACATGAAGAATATTCACAAAATTACTGGAATATAAAAAGACCCCAAATAGCTGCAGCAATCCTAAGAAAGAATAAAAGTAGGTGGGATCTCAATACCAGATTTCAAGCTGTATTACAAAGCCACAGTTCTCAAAACAGCCGGATACTGGCACAAGAACAGACATATAGACCAATGGAATAGAATGAAAAATCCAGATATCCATCCAAACCACTATGCTCAACAAAGGAGGCATGAACATACAATGGAGTAAAGACAGTGTCTTCAATAAATGGTGTTGGGAAAATTGGACAAGTTCCTGCAAAAAAAAATGAAACTAGACCACCAACTTACACCATACACAAAAATAAAATCAAAATGGATACCAGACTTAAACATAAGACAGGAAACCATAAAAATACAGTGGTACATCGAGATACGAGTGCCCTAACATATGAGATTTTTGAGATACGAGCCATCGAGCGAGCGATTTTTGCTTTGAAATACGAGCAACATTTGAGATAGGAGTAATTGCATGGATCGGCTGGCTGCACACAACCCACCAGTTTACCGCGACGCAAGCATCTCATAGTTTCCCATGCCTCAAGGTCATGGAATGAATTAAACTCGTATCTCGAGGTACCACTGTACTAGAGGAATCCACAGGCAGCAAAATCTCAGACATATGCTGAAGGAACTTCTTCACTGATACTCCTCCTAGGGCAATGGAAGCTAAAGAGAAAATAAGGAAATGGGACTATATCAAAATAAAAACCTTTTGCACAGCAAAAGAAACAATCAACAAAACAACAAGAAAGACCACTTTATGGCAGAACATATTCGCAAATGTTATCACTAATAAGGGTTTAATCTCCAACATCTACAGGCAACTTATACAACTGAATAAAAGGAAGATAAATGATCCAGTAAAAAATGGGCAATGGACCTAAATAGAATCTTTTCTAAAGAAGACAGAAGGAAGGCCAAGAGACAGATGAAAACATGCTCAAAGTCACTAATTATCCAAGAAATGCAAATCAAAAGGTCAATGTGGTACCATCTCACACCTGTCAGAATGCCTATCATGAACAAATGACAAGTGTTGGTGAGGATGCAGAGAAAAAGGATTCCTCCTGCACCATGGTGCAAATGCAGACTGGTGCAGCCACTGTGGAGAACAGTATGAAATTTCCTCAAAAAACTAAAAATGAAACTCCCATTTGACCCATTAATTCCATTCCTGGAAATATATCCAAGAAACTAGAAATACCCATCAGAAAGGATATATGCACCCCTGTGTTCATAGCAGCACAATTTACAATAGCTAAGATTTAGAAACAGCCTAGGTGCCTGTCAGCAGATGAGTGCATCAGAAAACTATGGTACATCTACACAATGGAATACTATGCTGCCATAAAAAAGAATGAACTCTTTCCATTTGCAGCAATCTGGATGGAATTGGAGAGCATTATGTTAAGCGAAATAAGCCAGTCAATGAAAGAAAAATATCACATGATCTCACTCACTTGTGGGATATAATAAACAACAAAAACTGAGGAACCAAAATAGAACTAGAGTCATAGAAGCATCTAACAGACTGTCCAACTTATGAGGGAAGGTGAGGGTTGAGGGGGTAAGAGATCAACCAAATGACTTTTATGCATGTATATGAGCCAAACTAATGGACACAGACAGGGGAAGGGGGGGAGAATATGTGCGGAGGTGGGGGGTGCCTAGGGAGAGGTCACTGGGGGAAAAAGGAGGCTTATGTAATACTTTAAACAATAAAGAATTTAATTTTTTTAAAAAAGCATGTGCTCTGGAGCCAGACACCTAGATTAGACAATCTGGGCTTTGCTACCTATTCACTTTGTGACCTTGAGCAAGTTATGTAACCTCTGTGAGCCTCAGTTTACTCATCTATAGAATAGGAATACTACTACCACCTCATAGAATTAAACATGAGGTGACATATGTAAAATATCTAGAACACTAGGAGCTCGGTGCACGAAATTCATGCATGGAGGGGTGTCCCTCAGCCCGGCCTTCACCCACTCCAATCCAGGTTCCCTTGGGATTGGCCCTAAACTGGCAATCAGACATCCCTCTAGCAATCTGAGACAGCTGGCTCCTAAACACTCGCCTACCTGCCTGCCTGATCACCCCTAACCACCTCTACCTGCAAGCTTGATGCCCCTAAAGGATCCCCTGCTGGCTTCATTGCCCCTAACTGCTTCCCTGCCAGTCAGACAGGCCCCTATCTGAGCCTGAGGTCGCTGGGCAGCCACAATTGGCAGCTTGCCTAAGCGATTGGGCAACTGCCATCCCAGGCTTACTTGAGCTTGCAGCCACCATCCCTGGTTTTCCTGAGCCTCAGGCTGTCCCTGGGCAGCAGGGCAGCCACCATCAGCGGCTTGCCTGAGCATCAGGCCAGCTCTAGAGGCCTGGGGAGCCACCATCCCTGGCTTCCCTGAGCCTTAGCCCAGCCATGGGTGGCTGGACAGTTGCCATAGGCAGCTTGCCTGAGCTCATATCCACCATCCCTTCCCTGAGCCTCGGAGTAGTCCTGGATAGTGGTAGCCACCATGTGCAGCTTGCCTGAGCCTCAGGCAGCAGCTGCAGCTTTGTCCTAAAGGTCCAAATGGTCTTCCAGTCTAATTAGCATATTATCCTGTTATTAGTATAGATCGGCACATGGCTTAGAAATGCTATTTTTTGTATCTTATTTTTATGATGTCTACAAGACATCTAGTTAGGCCATTAGACACGTAGGTTTAAATAGAGAAAGATGTGAGCTGGATTTATAAATCTGGGGAATGGGCTAGAATATAGTGGATGCTAAAGCTACAAAATCAATTAAGAACATTCATGAAGAAAATAAAATATATATGTATATGAATATATTATATATGTCTGTGTATAATACACTTGTAGGTATATACAAAAAATGATAATAGAAAAAGACCAAGGATGGAACTTAAAGAACAAAATACCAAGACGAGAAACAACATGAAGAAGATAAGGAGCAATTAAAGGTAGTTAAAGAACAAGGAGAGAATGGTGCCTGAAAAGCCAAAGGCAGAACAAATTTTAAGGAGGGAGGGGATCAATAGTGCCAAGTGATCAAGATTGAAAATAGGCCATTGGATTTTGAAATTAGAGAATCATTGTTGACCTTTTTGTGAACTGTGAAAAAGCAGAGCTGTGAAAGGTAATTTAGGAAACAGAGAAAATAAGTATTGATGATTCCTTTAGAGATTTAAACTATAAAATGTAAAAGGAAGATGAGAGGCTAGTTCAAAAATAAGTAGGATCAAAAGAATACTTTAAGCAATAAAGAATTTAAATTTATTAAATTCAAGGGAAACTTGAGAATGCTACTAAACTGAAGGGAAGTC
Organism: Lasiurus cinereus; assembly: GCA_011751065.1. NCBI lineage: Eukaryota > Metazoa > Chordata > Mammalia > Chiroptera > Vespertilionidae > Lasiurus > Lasiurus cinereus. The sequence continues at coordinate 6,796,070 of JAAGEH010000037.1, forward strand.
AATGAAGAGAGAGTATATGAAGATATATGATTTACTGTCTTATCTATTTTTTGAAGTACTGAAGATAATGAAAATGCTATCATAGGTATAAAATTTCACTTTAAAGATGATCGAGAAATCTGTGAGAAGTTAATAATCGGTTTTAAAACATAATAAAGAAAAAAAGGTATATAGTTGTCATTTAAAAATGTAATTAGTCCTGTATTTTAACAAAAGTATTTCCTGAGACTATAATAACATTTTGAGAATTCTCAGGATACTATCGAAATAGAAAAGTCATTATTAAAATACAGCACTAACTATATTTTTAAACAACAGATTTAAACTTGTTTTTCATTCTGCATTCTGAATATATTTTTTAACTTTTAGATAATATTTTTTCATTCACATGAAATAGTCCAAATAAACAAACCCACTTCACAATTCTGTGATAGCAATAGGCTCTGTCTATAACAAATCACTAATTTTCATAGCTCATTAGAATAGGAAATTTTAATTTGTGATTTGCAGATGTTTGCTTCTATAGCAAGTATTCAACAATTTCTTGAATACCTAACAAGATGTCTATGATTCTTCAATATGTTTACTTTTAACAACTTGCCATTTTATCAGTCCATTCAGCCCAGCTTCCTTAAGACTGGAAAATCTCATTCCCTTCTCATCATTTTAGGTGAACTACTCTATGGCAGAGGTGTCATTTTAAAGGTCAGACAATTCAATATATCTATGTTGACATCACAAAGACCTGGTTTCAAATCAAAGCTCTGCCCCCTTAACAGCTATGCGATTTTAAGTGAGCTGTGTAATGAAAACATTCACTATAACTAAAACACCTAATTACTTCTAAACAAGCATTGCAAGACAAGTACAAACTCCTACATATGACTGACAGTCAAAGAAATTTAACTAGGTAAGCCAAAGGAACATAGACAAAATTTTTAAGAAATCATCTAAAAAGATAGTTCTCAAACCTTACAATAGAGATACTAGATTTTATTTAGACATATCCTATATAATAAAAGGCTAGTATATGCAAATCTACAGAATGGCTGAATGACTGGTCACTTTGCTGTGCACTGACCACCATGGGGCAGATGCTTAGTGCAGGAGCTGCCCTCTGGTGGTCAGTGCACTCAGCCAGAAGTCCTGAGCCAGGCTCACTGCTGGTGACTGCAGTAGCAGTGTTGGGAGCCTCTGCTGCCTCCTTGGTAGTGCTAAGGATATCCAACTGCTGGCTTAGGCCTGCTCTTAAACTGGCAGTCAGACATTCCCTGAAGGCTCCCAGATTTCGAGAGGCTGCAGGCCAGGGTGACCCCCCTAAGCCTTTAGTTTTATAATAAGAAGTGTATTGTAAAAAGAAAAACATTGAGCCCGGCGGGTGTGGCTCAATGGTTGAGCGTGGCCCTAAGAACCAGGAAATCATGGTATGATTCCCAGTCAGGGCACATGCCAGGGCTGCGGGCTCAATCCAGCAAGGGTGTGCAGGAGGCAGCTGATCAATGATTGTCACTCAGATGTTTCTATTACTCCCTCCCTCTCTGAAATAAATAAAAATATAATTTAAAGAAGAAAAAAAAATCACTGGCAGTAAATATTCCAATTATTTTAAAAAAAATGTAATATCCTGGACATAAATGGCACCCTATAAAAGATTATCCAAACTGCTTATTATAGTTGGAGCAGAACTAACAATGAACAAATTTCCTTAAATATCTGAAGACTGATTATAGCTTTGTAACACTACAGCATTCTCATTGGAAAAACCAATTTATTGATACTATTGTAGCTTCAAATGCTGGTGGGGAAAAAAAGAACCAATTATTGATAATAAAATAAAAAAGAGAAAGAAAATGCTTACTTTATGTCAGATAAGAAATTTTAATATTTAAACAGTCACTGCTAAATGATAGCACCTACATAGCTGGGTTGTTGTGAGAATTAAATTAGGTAACATAAGTAAATTGTTTAGTTCATGATCTCACACTAAGTATGGTCAATAAATATGCATTCTCACCAGTCAAGAACAAAGTTTTCATAAAATAGGTCATTTCCTGAAATTATCTAAGAAAATATACTGAGTTTTGTCATTTTTCTAAAGAAAACATTTAGGCTGGGTCTACATAGGCTATCAGGTAAACACTGTCCTAGAGTTGCAATTCACTCACTACAATTCTGGTGAATCAGACTTCTGAATGCTCTTTATGGCACAAAGAGAGATGCACTTTGTTTTTTTATATTTCTAGAAGCCCACAGACACCGTTAACACTTGTTAAGGTAATGACATTGGCAGAATTGTTTGTGCTCTTCCCTTGATTATTGCTAAGGCTTTAATTTCTGCAGTTTATTACATTAATTACTAAATTTCTACCCAAATATTAATGATCATCCTAATAATCATATTTGTAATAATCCAAAGTACTTTTTCAAATTTAAAACAATTTGGCATTCTCACAGACAAAACTTCTAGTTTTTATGAACAACCAAGCAACAGGAAGAATTTCATTTTTATGTTCCATTCAAGTGTTAGTGCAAATGGTATCACACAAATTGAGTCCTCTAAATATAATTCTAGAAGCAATTTAAGACAAAACTAGACTCACCTGTAATTGCAAAGCTTCATGATTTTCTAACCCTTCCACAATTGGTGAAAATCGTTCTCTGTTATATCTTTCTGCTGCTGTAGTTATAGCCCCTAAAAGTTTCTCTAGACTAGAGAGAGAAAAAATAGAAAAGAAATGAAACATATCTCACAGACACATTGTGAATATGGGGTTTTCTCTATCAGATTTCCCTGCTTTCTTTCTGGTGTTTGATCAGGAGATAGGTTATCACAATTAAAGAATTGTGTTTCTATCTGCATATTTCAACACATCAAATATTGATAGCATTAAATAATTTTAGAGCATCAATTGAATTTTTTAAAATGAAAATTCAATTTAAAAATCTTGAGGACATTTTTTTTTCTGGGTGACATTTTTCAAAAGATTCTTAACTGATAAACACTGAAATTTAAATTTTCCGGTTTTGCTATTTTGTGTAACAGTTATTAATTAATATCTCTGCAACCCAAAATGGTACCTACAAATATTAAGTTTATTCAAGTATAACCTGACTGTAATTGTATTTATTTATTTATTTGAATTTTAATAAAATCTCAAATGTTCTCCCAACTGAAATTTTATAATAAAGTGCAAGAAAGAGTAAAAAATTTTAAAAAGAACTTAAGAATATTAACATTCTTTGAAAATGGAACAAGGAAACAATATCTGAAAGAGAATGCTTAGCTAATTACAGAAGCATCTATAATCACCTAGCACAAGCAACTTCAGTTACCTGAACAAAATAATAAAGACTATCTCTTGTACAGTATCTGATTCAAATAAATTCTATGTAGTGTACTATTCTTATAAAATTATATCTGAAATTATACTTAAAGTATATAAAATATAGCAGGGTATGATGTAGTATATGAATTAAGTACTGAAAAATATATGACTAGAAAAATATTTTTTATGCATGTATAAACGAATTTTTCTATAAAATCTAAGGAAACCTCAGTATTGCATATGTTACCTCATTTATAGTTTATTCTCACTGAGATAAGATTTAATGCCATATGATATTTTTGTTTGTTTGTCTTTTGGTTTCTAAGGACACACTAGCCAGCACTAACCAACATCTCATTTTATTCTAGCAGATATGAAAAGTCAACGCATTAGAATATTCCTAACTCTTTGTATAACCCTGTTCAAATTCAAATAATGGAAATTACTGCTGGCACACAAAGTGTTTAGAAGAAACATTTTAGTTCATGTCCTTAGCAGGTATTTCATTATTTATCACAATTGTTTCTTATTAACTAGACATATTAATGACATTAAATTTGAAATTTTGCTTCTGATTCAATATTATTTCCATAAGAAGAAATTATCTAATGTATAGTGAGCAACGACTTGCTGAAACTGGCACTTTTACTACACTTTCTAAAAAATTACCCAGACTTTCTGTTCTTTCTTTCTAACAGGTTAGTTTATTTCATTCTATGAATGATTGCTTTATCTTTTCACTTACCATAGGCAGATAAAATCCTATATAATAAAGAGGGAATATGCTAATTGACCATCAGTCCATCACAAAGATGGCTGCACCCACAGCTGTGGCCAAGTTCCCATAAGGAGCCTTAACAAGCAATCAGCAGGGACTTGAGGCTATGCCCTCCCTCGCCTCTGTGGGGCTTTGACAGGGGACCTCAGGCCATGCCCCCCACCCAGCAGGGCTTGACAGGAGACCTCAGGCCACACTCCCTGGCCCTGGTGTCAGGCTGGGGGACCTCAGGCCATGCCCCCCCCCCACCTTGGCACCAGGCCAGGGGACCTGAGGCCATGACCCCTGCCCAGTGGGGCTTGACGGGAGAATTCAAGGTGCGCTTCCTGTCCTGGTGCTGGGCTAGGGGACCTCAGGCTGCTTCCTTAACCCCAGTGCTAGGCAGGGGAACCTCAGGCCGCACCCCCCACCAGGTGGGGCTTGACAGAGGACTTCAGGCCATGCCCCCCACTCTTACACCAAGCTGGGGGATCTCAAACCTCACCCCCTGCCCAGTGGAGCTTGACTGGGACCTTAGGCTACACACCCCTGCTTGGCTGGGCTTTATAGGGGACCTCAGGCAGTGCCCCCCAATCCAGCAGGGCTTGACAAGGGACCTCAAGGTGCACTCCCAGTGCTGGATTGGGGAAACTCAGACCACGTCCTCCACCAGGTGGGGCTTAAAAGGGGACTTCAGGCCTCGCCCCCCACCCCAGCACCAGGCTGGGGGACCTCAGACTGCACCCCCGCCACTGGAACTGAGGCATGGGACCTGAGGCTGCACAAGACCTCAGGCCATACCCCCACCCAGTGGGGCTTGACAGGGGACTTCAAGATGCATCCTCAGTCCTGAGTCAGGGGAACTCAGGCCATGCCCCCCCACCCAGCAGGGCTTGATGGGGGACCAGAGGCTGAGCCCCCCACACACCTGGCAGGGCTTGATGGAGGACCTCAGGCCATGCTCCCCACCCAGTGGGGCTTGACAGGGAATTTCAGGCCATGTTTCCCACCTGGCAGGGCTTGATGGAGGACCTGAAGGCATGCCCCCCACCCCAGTCTGAGCTGGGGACCTGAGACTATACCCCCTACCTGGCGGGGCTTAACAAGGGTAGGACTAGCCAGGTCTGAATCTAGCTCAGTTGAAGTGGGGGGCAGCTGGGTCTGGGTCTCATGTGATTTTGATACACATGTGGGTGGGCAGGAACTTGACTCTGGGTCCCGTGGTGAGCCCCAGACTCTGACAGGAGGAAGGTTTTCATGTACATTTTACTAATTTTCTTTCATCTCTGACACTTCTATTATAAAGGGCAAATAGCAATATTAAATCATTTCCTCTAATTAATTCCCTTTTAATGTGCACAAATTTCATGCACCAGGCCACTAATACGTCTATAAAATAATAGTACAAAATAAAAGCATCTAGTTAATTAATTAGTTCAAGTAGCCAAATTTTGTGGCATGCATGTGTGTGGGTGTGTGTGTGTGTGCAGGAGTAAGGGTATAGGGGCATATGTGTGTGTGGTGTGTATGTGATTGTGTAGCCAAAATTACTCTGATTACTTTCCTATATTTCTAGGAATTGCTTTACCTTAAGCAAGACAAAATTCTATTCATTCACTTGGAATCCAGCTTTGAAGAATTTCTTATTAGGATTCTATCTGTTTAAACTTATTTTTCAAAGAATCAAACAAAGCTAAAATGTAAATAGAGAAGATAAAAATGCTGCTAATTTTTTCCTAACATTTCATATTATTTTCATGCAAGTTATCTAAAGAAACAGCATACAGTAGGACTTGTTAATTTCTCAAGTGTCACTTTCCATGAAATTAATATAACATAGCAATACTTACATGTTATCTTCTCCAACTATGCAAATAGCAGAAAGTATTTTTACTATTTCAGTCATCATGTTGGGTTGTTTGGGGTCAATTGCTCTTGCCAATAGTAAAAGACTTCTTTCATCTCCTAGAATCCTTTGCAATCCAAACTTAAAAAGAAAAAAAGCAACTTTCTTTCAAAATGTCTTTGGAACATATCTTTAAGAAATACAACTTACAATGATTTTCTAAAACTCATACCTCCACAATAAGATTCTACCTAATTATATGAATGTTCTTCAAACAAGCAGTTATTTGTCTTTGTTTTTTTATTTGAAATGACTGCATCTTGGGAGTTTTTAGCTCTTGATTAGATATGATCTCCATTAGCCTGTCTAAAATTCCATAAATATCTGGGAGAAATATGGGAATAATCAGTATTTCTTCAACAAAGAAGAACATGTAAAGCACATACTGTCATGATTTTCTAAAGTAATTTCACTTATGTCACTGGGTCTCCCTGGATATATCTGCAATTCATGGTTAAATGCTCCTATATGTTTGTATAAAAAATTAAGTTGAACAAAAAGGGAGAAATGTTGAAAGGCTCTTTGTATACTATATTCCAGGTAAAGCAATAAGCCTCTGTACATATTCTTCTGTACCTTCTCTGTTATACTCCCCTTTCAGACAGCTGTGCTGCATTCTAAAAGCTATGAACCCAAAGAAATGGCACCTGGATTTCAATAAGTGTCACATTCAACTGACATCGCTTTCATTTATTTTCCAGTCCTGAATATGTGTGCACAAGTGCGCATTATAAAAATGAATAGGTATAGACATTTTAATGAAAGCCCAAAATATAGGTTTTCACTACACTAAGGTAATATATTCTTTGATCTTTGTCCCACAGGGTATTTCTCAGATTTCTTACGAAACAGGTTTGCTTTTTAGAGTGAAATCTGACAACATTTTATCAGAGTAAAATGGCTATTTCAAACTAACCTTTAGTTAGGTACCAAGCATATGAAGATTTTCATGGTTACTAATTTAACTTCTAAAAGAATTCCTGGGGAAATAGCTAAAGCTCTTAAATGTAACTTTACCAGAGGTCAAAATAAGTAAGGGAATAAGAGAAAAAAGCATAAAAGGAAATGGAAGAGACAAAATATAAAAGCAGCAAAGAAAACAGAAGGAATATGTATGCATAAAGGTGACCAGTGGATAATAAATATTAAAAAAAATTAAGTGAAAAACACAGGTGTTAAAACTGACAGATGATTACCACATAATTACCAAATTTAAAATAACAACCTTAAAAATCACACTGAGAGTGAAATAATTTAATTTTCAATTTCCACTTATTGTTTAAAAGTATTTTATAATATGTAGGGATATATTGATAATAAAAATGAAGATATGAGTAATAATAACAAACCATAAATCTAAACCTCAGGGCATTATTACAGCAAAGGAAGGTAAGAAGCAATTAGTAGCTTTTTATGATCCTATTCTGACATGCACTATATAAAGAAAAATAATTTTTAAAGTAGGTAATATAAACTCCTTGGGGCCAACACATTTGATGTTTAAATAATTTCAGATGAAACTTTGATTCTTTGATTATGACAGTTTATTCCAACATGAAGTGGACTTATCACTGTATATTTTTATTTTAAATATATACTTTTGCCTATTATTTCATATGCCTATAATTTAAAAGACCTACCATGTGTTAATGTTTTGTGCCTCTATGTACAAGATATTAACATGCCCTAACTAAACCTTAGCCTTAGTTTAGAACAACCTAATTTAAGCCATCATGTTTGATGGAAAATAATTAATTAATAATACTATAAGAATAAACAATGTTTCGCATATTCACAACTGTAAACCTACTTTTGCCCCACCCTGTATATACACATTTACATGTAATCCCATATAATTAAAAAAGCCTTTGCAGATTACTTAGACTATCTCATTGCACTGGTTATTAATAGCTATATTTCACATTTGGCTAGTTTTTGTTTACTGTTATAATTATTTATCTCTATTAATATTTGAGATTCTTAAAACACCATCTAAAGGTAATTATGTAATTAGTAAATTTATCAGTGGTATTTTACTTATGGAAATATAAAACAAATCATTTCTAAGTCAGTAACAAAATAGTTTATAGAAAAAATAACTTTAAGAAACTCAACATTTGAAATGGCATGAATGGACCTGGAGAGCATCATGTTAAGTGAAATAAGCCAGTCAGAGAAAGACAAGTATCACATTATCTCACTCATATGTGGAATCTAAGAACAAAATAAAGTGATGAACAAAATAGATCCAGAGACATGGAATCATGGAACACACTGACAAGTCTCAGAGGGAAGGTGTGGATGGGAGTGAGTTGGGGGGAGAGATTAAACTGAGAACATATATGCGTATCGCATGGATACAGGCAATAGTATGATGAAGGTTTGGAAGGGGCAGGTGCAGGGTAACGGAGGTCAATGGGGAAAAAAAGCAAACAGGCATCTGTGATACTTTCAACAATAAAGATAAATAAATAAGTAAAAAACTTTAACTTCAAAACCTAAGCACACACTACTTTTAGAAGAAAAACCCTTGTATGGATTATTTCATTGAGTCCCTCATAATGCAAAAAAAGTAAAAGAAAAAGAAAACCCACACTAATTTCCAGAAATGTATTTTACTATGTTACCTGATATTAATTGAACATAAAAGAAAGAGAAATCATAACCTCATAATGTTCTTTGCAAACAAGTCAAACCATGGCTTCAAATTTTCCTTTTCAACGGAATAAAAAACACTAAGAAAATGCTATTCAACATATGACATCTAAATTTTTCTCTACTACAAAAGAAAAAAAAAGCATTATCTTATTTGGGAATAAGATTTATGTGTATATTTTTTAAGGAAAATATATTTTAAATACTATTTAAATAAACCATAATGATTTGCCTCATAAAGACCTTTCTGTAAACTGAATAAGCACACACTATTTTGAATGTTTCATATTTTCATATTGTTGGGTAAGTTCTCACCTTCTGTGACAGAGGTAGAAACAAACACCACTTACCTTATTATTCATAAATGCTTTGAGGCACTGAATAAGTTTATGCTGATTCTTCTTGTCAATATTTTCTTGCCTGAATAAAAGAAAAAACTATTATACTGTGCTTAAACATTTCCCCTTTGGTGATATTTTTCATGTTTGTTCTTACTGTTTCTTGTCCAGAAGCTTTTCCAGCACATCCAGTAAGAGTCCAAGACCTTCATGGCCAAAGTTGTTAACCCAGCTAGGAAATAAACAAAAAAAATGCATAAATAAGTTTGGATATTGAAAACATGAAGTATTTAAAATGAAAATTTGTTTTTCAAATATGATAATCCTATCTTTATATTGCTCATCACTATTTTTTCTACTCGAAGTGCTTTAAGCATCCTCTGTGAGGATGACTCAAGATCTTTACCTCAATGTCACAATTTTCTTCACATTTTATATTGCCCACTCCACAGCCCTGCCTTGGTTGTTTCTCCAGCAACATATACTTAAACCTGAACTTATAAGCCAAATTTATCTTCCTCTGTGCCCATGCTTCCCAAAATCAATTCCTCTTCCATTCTTCCATGTTTTTAATTATACCTCTATACTTTTTTAATCATTCAGACTTGATATACTTGCATAATCTGTGATCCCTCATCAATATATTTTTATTGATTTCAGAGGATGGGAGAGGGAGAGAGAGAAACATCCATAATGAGAGAGTATCATTGATTGGCTGCCTCCTGCATGCCTTCTACTGGGGAGTGAGCCAGCAACCCGAGTATGTGCCCCTCTTGGAATCGAACCTGGAACCTTCCAGTTTGCAGTCCAATGCTCTATCCACTGAGCCAAACCAGCTAGGACTCCTCAACTATATTTATTGAGTGCATATATTGTAGTGCCAGCATGTTCTATCTAGTCAGTGGTTCTCAACCTTCCTAATGCCACATCCCTTTAATGCAGTTCCTCATGTTGTGGTGACCCCCAACCATAAAATTACAGTTACGAAGTAGCAACGAAAATAATTTTATGGTTGGGGGTCACCACAACATGAGGAACTGCATTAAAGGGACGTGGCATTAGGAAGGTTGAGAACCACTGATCTAGATGATACATATGTAACAGGCAACAAAACTAAGCCCTTACCCTGGTGTAGCTTACTGTCTCAAAGAGGGAGACAGATGATAAGCAGATAAACATATAACAAAATGTCACTGCTTTGGTGCAATGAACAAAAATAAACATTGCTAAATGGAATAGGAGTGGCAGGGGACAAATTCTCGATAACATGGCATTTGAGTAGAGCCTTGAAAGAAATGAGGACTTTCCCAAGAGGGGGAATAAGTGCAAGTAGGTATTGTGCTCAGAAATTCCAGGAGCTGTGAGGAAACCTGAGTGGCTAGAGCTGAATAAGGGGGCCTGGATGAGCAGCAGAAGATAAAGTCCCATGTGTGCTAGAAGGCTGGAGGCTGATCAGGTGGAGCTTCCTTTGACTTTTATTATCCAGTTCTGAATATTCTACTGCTAGAATGCTTCCCACACACGGCTGGCCCTCCTTTCCATTGTCTCTGCTAACATTCTAGTGTAGCCCTAGTCACCTTAACAAGCCAGAAACCTCCCAACCAGGTTCTCTACAGCTTCATTTCTTCTTTTATTCATTGTACAAAATACCAAACTTGACTATATTTAACTAGTCTTTTGTCCAAAGTTGTCCTCTGGACTACCTAACACATTTCAAATCCTGACTCTGATCTAGTGTCAACCTACCTTTACAGCTTCAGGCCTTATACTACATGTTCTAGTGAAAATCAGACGCTGTCCCTCCTAGAGTCCTCCCTGTATTTCCCTGCATTTCTTAATTTATGTTTCCTTCCATAAGGCAACCCCAACTCCATCTCTCCAAACTCTTCAAGGCTTAAATTGAATGTCAATTCCCCCATTAGTGTTTTTCCCCATAACTCTTCCATCCAAATAGGAGTTACTGTTCCTTTGAACACTCATGTATCTTTGTTTCTTATTGTTTGATAATGTTGTTCTTGTCACACATGTCTTACACATCTTTCTGTATTAAAAATTCTGTGAAGACAGTTATATTATCTCATTTATCTTTCTGTCTTCAATAATGCTTAGCATGCTAGCTTATATATAATCAACACTAAGTAAATATGTGCTAATTCAAATTTAAATAAACTTACTGACTTGTGTGACTAAGAGAATCAGTAGTCTCATATTGCCCAAGAACTTCACAAATATAAATTAATATATAGCAGACTCCTATAAAGCAAAATTGAAAATCTATACATATTTAAACAATGACTGTATTTCTATTTCACAGTCTTTAAACTACATTTCATGTCTTCACAAAGTAAAGCTTATAAACAAAGTAGCTAAATTTATAAGAAAATAGCAGTAAGAATTGTCATATCACTGAAAAGATATTTTAAAAAAATAGCTGAAATATTCAAACTAACCACATCCACAATATATGTGGAAGCTCATTTTAAACAAATTCTGCTTTAATTTTCACAGTGGAAATGAAAATAAATCAATATGGCATTGTAATGATAATTGGCAGCAAGCTACTATTCAATTGAGGCATGTAGTCAACCAGTACAATGAACAATTTTCTCTAAAGACTATTGTTTATCAGCTGGACAGTGATGGAAGGTAAAAGGACACCAGCTCTAAAAAAGCATAAAAACTTGCATTTAACCATCACAGAAAGAAATCAGCAGGTATCATTACAGCACAACATACCCTATAGCAACCTTACAATAATAGTAGTTCTGACCAAATTTCAGATCTCCTTTGGCATTTGGGAAGGATAAAATGATCTCTGAATTCCTCATATTTAATGCTTACAAATTATTTTTAAGATTCTAAATTTTACTCATACTATTTTTACACCTAGTGCTATTAATATTATTAGGGTGATTTCTTCCTGGGTCTAGGAAATTGATAGAAGCACGTGATTTATATCTGTTTACTTGAAATCAGTCACCTACCTACACACCCCAGACTGCTTCAAATTGAGTTTATGGTACTTTAATTCAGTGTAAATTATTATTGGTTTGGAAAAATTAGGACACAATCACTAAACTTAAGTATGAGGAGAAGGGCCTATTTGTAACAAACCAGGCCGTGAAAAGTCTTAACCAAGAATATATTAGGCCAATGGGCAGAGGAGGTCTAGTAAGAATCCTCAGGACTTTGACAGAGAATAGGAGTCCAAAGGGAGCCTGTTGCTAGGGGGATAAAATGATAATGATGCAGCATAAAGAGGATAAAAGAAAGGGGGCAACTAGACATCCTTTTTTACCTTTTTCTCTTGCCAGCATAATTTCTCTGCTTTTAGGCATTGGACATTTTTGTGGTCTCTAGCCAAACACTATTTTCTCCCACACTCTTCCTGTCCCCACGCCTCATAAGCAGTTTAAAAATAAAACGTTGGCTATGAGAGTTAGGCAGAAATTTTGACACTGAAACACAAGAAATAAGCATAAATCAGTGGTTCTCAATGTGTGTCCCTCACCAGTAGCATCAACATCATCTAGGAACTCATTAGAAATGCAAATTCTTGGACCTCAACCTAGACCTATGGCATGAGTAACTCTGGCTTGGGGCAAAGTAATGTGGCTTTTAACTACTCCAGGTGATTCTGATGCTTGCTCAGGTTTGGGAACCAGTGGTAGAGAAACATGGTTTGCTAACAAGTGGAAAAGCCTTTCTCAGGACACACTGAGACTCAAAACTCAAGATAGCTTTATATGGCATACCCTACCAATCATACTGATCACTCCCACTGCCACAGGACAGATACAGAATCCAGTCAATGCAAGTATATTTGGTATATTTTACAGAGCATGCAAGTTCCAGCTCTGAGTTATTCAGTACAAATTGGAATATATAAAAATATAAAAATAGGGGTCTAGCTGGGTTGGCCTATAGAATGAAGGGTCCCACATTCAATTCCAGTCAAGGGCACATGCCTGGGTTGCAGTCTCGATCCCCAATAGGGGGCATGCTGTAGGTAGCCAATCAATGATTTTTCTCTCATCTTTAATGTTTCTCTCTCCCACTCCCTTCCTCTCTGAAATCAATAATATAATAAAAATATAAAAATACAGTTGATGACTTGATTTAAAATCTGATTCTAAGACTGCAGGTAAGGACAGATAAACACAAATTTTCTATAGTATCTCAACTTATCATGGTCCCTATATTTATAAGAAGCATAGAAGCAGCCAGGGATAATGAAAAACCTAACAGAAGAAAAAGTGGGGGAGGAGATTGCTCTCTCATAATTTCTATAACCACTCTGAAACACAAGTTGTTTTTTTCTGTTATATGATTTACATACAGAAAAGATTCATCATTTTGACAAAGGTATAGTCATGCAATTTCTAATACAAACAAGATATGCAACATTTCCATCACTGCAAAATATTTAGTCTTTTTCCTTTGCAGTCAATTCCTTTTCCCTACTCCCATGTCCTTTGCAACCACCTATCTAATTTGTGTCCCTAAAGTTTTGCTATTTCAAGAATATCTTTATAAATGGAATCACGCAATGCGCAGCATTCTCTGTCTGGCTTCTTTAACTTAGTATAAATACTATGATATTCAACAATTTGGTGCATGGATCAGTAGTCTACTTTTTATTGTATGGTTATGCCACAATTTATTTTATACATTCATCAGTTGATGAGCATCTAGATTGTTTCCAGGTTTTGGTGATGATGAATAAAGTTACTACAAATATTAACATGTAAGTTTTTGTGTAAGCATGTTTTCATTTGCTTGGAAAAATAATTAGGAATTGAATTGCTGGCTCTTAAGATAAATGGATGTTTAACTTTTTTAAAAAACTACTTTCCAAAATGGCATTCCTTCAGCAAAGTGCAACAGTTCCAATTGCTCCAATCTTCCCAGGCACTTCATATTGTCAATCTTTTTAAGTCAGCCATTCTGAAAACTATTTTCACACACGGAAACTGAGAAGCAAGTAGTCAAGTAATTTCCCAAACATCACTGAACAAGTATGATCTCTAGGACTCAAACCCAGGTCTGACTCCAAAACGCATGTTTATTTGAACCATACCATTAGAAATTAATAACAGGACCAGTGTACAATTTTTTAAAACAATATCTGGCTAATGGCTCCACCAATAACTCATTGAAAAAGAATCACTGGTTGTTCAGAACCACATTGAAATCATAACTATGTCTATGTCTAGATACACAAATATATGGTTTATATTACTGGACAGTTTACTTCATTCATTTAGGTGTGATAAGTACCTTTCAATCCCTGTTTCTATTATAATCCCTAAGCTTCATAAGAAATCTACCAAATAATGGTAAGAAAAAATATCTGGAAACTCCAACTAAAACTTCCAATCAAGGTTTAGGTAAGGCAGCTTATTGGAATAGAGCCAAAATATAGCTTATGTTTATTTGTTTGCTTTTAAAATGGGCTATATAATCCACAGTTTTATTTTTAGGTATTAACATACTGGTGATTTTATGCTATCAAGTTACCTAAGTTAAACAGTTAGGTTGCCCAGCCGGTGTTGCTCAGTAGTTGAGCACTGACCCATGAACCAGGATGCCATGGATCAATTACCTAGTTTGCCGGACTTGGTCCCCATTAGGGGACATGAAGGAGACAGCTGATCTATGATTCTCTCTCATTGATGTTCCTCTTTCTCTCTCTTCCTCTCCCTTCTTCTCTCTGAAATCAATATATTAAAAAAATTTTTTAAGAGGTGTCTTGAAATGATACACATGCATGGTGATATTTGTAGCCATCACTTGTCAGGAAACCAGGTGGAATAAATAAGCCACCCAAACAAAACAGATAGAAAGATCAGTCAAGATGATTAATGTATGAGTGAGCAAGAAGCCAGGTTTAGATCTGAAGACTGAAAAAGAAGCCAGGAAGATTATCTAGGGAATAAGAGGAACTGACCCACAATGAGATAGTATTTCTGAACTTAGGTATAAATGGCTTGGCGATGTCTATCAGGCAGTCTAATATTTGGTACGTTGCTCACGAAGTTAAAAATTAAAGACCTTTCCCAAGTTTACCCGAAGGTCACAAAAATATCACTCCATCCATCAATGAAATATGCTGTGAGGCTACATAGTGGCATAGTTAAGTGCATATGCTTTAGAAGAGAACCGATCCAAGTTCCAATCCCATCTCTACCATAGTCAACCTATTATTTTTGATCAGTTACTTAAAACTCTCTAAGCTCATTTTCTCAGCTTCAAAATAGGGATGAGAATAGTACCTACACCCTATAAGGTCTTTATGACTACTAAATGAAATAATGCCCGTGAAATAGCACAGTGAAGCTTGCACCAAAATTTTGTGAAAATATTAAAAATAAGAAACTTGAATGTTCTTTTAATCACTAGTCCAAAATACAATATAAATTTTAGGCATAAGACTACTTTTTAATAATATTAACATTTTATCATTCATTTATTAAAATATTTTAATTAATATGAAATATGCATTAGAATCTAAACAAATGCTAGGCTTCTTCAATAGATAATTTATATATAGTATTTGGTACTCATATTACCTTTTGTGTCTTCTTTAACTTTGTATATATTTATTTAGCACTTGCCAATTAATATTGGAATTCTATTTAATAAAAGGCAAATTGACCAAACAGTGGAACCACTGGTCACTGTGATGTGCACTGACCACCAGTGGGCAGATGCTCAATGCAGGAGCTGCCCCCTGGTGGTCAATATGCTCCCATAGAGGGAGTGCAGCTCAGCCAGAATCCCTGAACAGGGCTCATGGCTGGTGAGCAGAGTGGCAGTGGCAGGAGCCTCTCCCACCTCCAGAACAGCGTTAAGGATGTCCAACTGATGGCTTAAGCTCCCGAGGGCTTCCAGGCTGCGAGAGGGCACAAGCCAGGCTAAGAACTCTCCCCCCACAATGCCTGAATTTCATGCACTGTGCCTCTAGTAAATATAGAAGTTACAATGGGGGGAGGATGTACAGGGAGAGTCTATTTATAATTCATGAATATTCTTGACAAAAATAATATCAAAATTATATAAAAGAGCCCTGGCAAATAGGGCTCAGTTGGTTGAGCACTGTCTGATGCACCAAAAGGTCATCAGTTCAATTCCTGGTCAAGGCACATGCCCAGGTTGCAGGTTCCATCCCCAAAGACAGGGGTGGGGGATGTGCAGTAGTCAACTGATCAATGTTCTCTCACATTGATGTTTCTCTATCTCCCTTTCCCATCCCTTCTTTCTAAAATCAACCAAAGCATCTTTTTAAACAATTATCTAAAATTTTAGGTTTTAAAACATAAATCTATCCTGAGCCTTCAGAACTTCCGAGGTCATTTTTTTTAACGGATAGTCAATATATATTTTTTAAAAAAAGGTTGACTTAAGCATCTGCAATGGTGGCTTCAACTTTGATTCCTGGCTCAATACTGATGGAAGTAATCTGTTTAACAATCTTAGTACACTTCAAGTTAATGCATCGCCTGTGGATCCTCATCTGAAACTGATCCCAAGTGTTAGAACCCTCCCCAGAGGAAGCTTTTCTTGTAGTGATTTTCAGAATCTTGGTAGGCATCCAAACTGTTCCTTTCACATTGAGATTCTTCACCTTTGTGCCTCTGATCAATTAAGCACATACTTTCTCCAAAGTCGTTCCATTGAGACTGGTTAGAGCAACCCTAATTCGGTGAGTCACCACCTATGGCTCCATAAAGTGTCTTTCTGGTATCATTAAAAGCCATGGCTGTGGTTTGGCTTCCTGACTGATTTGTTCCTCTGGGAGAAGTAACAGCTGTGAGGCAGGAGCAGGAGCAGGATCAGGAGCAGGAACGGGTGGGATGGATTATGCTGCAGTTGTGACCTTGTCTTTCTCAAAGAGGAGATTAATATTTTAATAAGGCCCACTTATACTGATAGCCATAATCAAAGGAAAGAAAATCTTATGTTTATTTAAAGTATCAGAGGATTCTATGGCAAACAATATTTTCTCCTCTCTAATTCTCTGGGGGAAAACAAAGTGAGGGAAACTCTATAAATGTACCTATTGAATAAGGGAATGAGATTCTGCTCCCTCATATATACATGTAAAGGAAAACACTTCACAGTTTCCCAAAACGTTAATCTTTCATCCAAAATTGGAGATTTAGACTCTAAATTATTTAGTCACAGTTCATGTAAGTTAAAAGCAAAGAAATAGTGGATGATGAGCTCAGTACACTATACACATTATAGACATAACAGGAAGTAGTGACTGCATATACAATTATTATTTGATTGGCTGAATTCACAACTATCTTTCAAAAGGGACAAAGCTACAATTAGAAAGTTTTATCCAAAGTTCCATAAGCTGTAAAGGCAATTAGTCTCAGGTGCAAGAGACCAATAATTGGTTATGCTATCCCTTTATTAATATTTGTGTAGTGCTAGAGGGTTATGTGTTCTATACAAAGGATTGTATTTCCCTCTAATGGTATTCTATTCCCATGTGAAATCTCGTACTGCAACCCAAATCACTGGAACATCAAATAAAATGAATGATAGTTCAGAGTTTCTTGGGAGAATCAGAAACTTGGTAAAATTATAAGATAGAAAAACAACTAATTCAAAGAGTTTAGAAGACTTTAAAGATGACTTTAAATTGTGTTTACATATTTTATTTAATAGGAAAATATCTCATTTTAATACTAATTTTGCCAATTATAACCAAGCTGCAGTTTGCCGACCACTGTCCTAGTGATTAAAACCAATGTACAACCCAACACGAACATTATCATATATGCAGATCATGGATCAGTACCTCCAAATAGTAGCCAAGAAAAACTTCCTTTTTTTTCAACCTTTTAAAAGGATAATTTGCTCAGCTAAATCAACTTCATAGATGATTCCACTATCAATATATACATCCACTAAAATATAATGTTAAAAACAAACCAACATGGATTTGTATATGCTATGACTGCCCTGGTATTAGTCCAAGAAAAACATATATATATATATATATATATATATATATATATATATATATATATATATATATATGAAAGGGTTAATGAGGATAAGATGGGGCAGAGGAAACTTACTGTGCTTAGCAGATATCTTGCAGAAAGCTTGCGGCCTTGAGCTCAGCATAGATAACCACTAGACACTTGGCACTGAGAGGAGCCAAGGATGGACCAAACCCTTACGTCAGCAAAACTGTTTGCAGTCAGCAGAGGTTAATAAAAGTCTGCCTCCCCCTTCCATCTCTGCTGAGTCCTTTGTCGGACTCAGCCCACCTGCACCCAGATGCCTGAAATAAACACTTTTGTTGATACATTATGGCCTCATGTCATAGGTGTGCAACCCCAGCCCACTCCGAACCTTTCAATATCTATTCAGGTTTGTCTACATGAAAGTAAACACAATGGCATTTGAGTGTCCTTGGAAACTACTGATCATGGTAGATTGATGCATGAACTAATTCTAACCAATTGAATGTACCTATTAGATGTAATACTACCACTTCCAAACATTTGCATATATTCCATTGAAGCATAATATTCACTCTCCACTTATTTAACCCAGTTCATAGAAAGGTTGAATATGTCAATTTTCCAGCTCTGCCTCTCAGTAGTTTTGACTTCAATGTTGAGATAGATTATAATGTCCTAAGAAAAACACCAAAGAAGAAATTTGATCTTTCTATTCTCCGTTGTTTCCTTAAGCGGGTTTTATCTGGCTACATTTCTTCTCCCTATCATGTCTTGCTGGAAATATATGCTCTGTTTTATATTATTCACACATTTTTTAAGACTTTCTCACAAAAGAGGAAATGTGTGTTTTTTTCTAGTTGTTCATATAATATGAAAATAAATTCCTCTTATATAGTCACAACGAACTGTAAATGCCTGAGTTACATATAAAAATCTTATGAAGGAAATAGTTTAAGTAAAAATGCTCTCTCAAAAGATACAGCTCTTTATTTATTAAAATCAATTTCTTAAATTCTCAAAACTACTTGGGAGATGGCTCAAGTTGAAATATTTTTAAATACCCCAAAAGCTACAGAAAAAAAAATACTTTCTCTCTTGTGTGCCTTTAAATATTGTTAGAAAAGTTTCAAGAGACAGTCCTAGTCTTATTTAAAATTTTCTCCATAGGTTTGAAATTATGAATATAATTACATAGGACACTAACTAAAATCATCTCCTTAGTAATATAACTAGGCAAACTTATAATAAAATATTAACTTCCACAAGAAAAATGTATTGGCTCCTTTTCATAAGTTACCACACACTCCGCAATACATTCAGTTTCTTTTCGTTTAGTGGAATTTTGTTAAAATTAACCTAACTCCAAGAAATCAAATTCCTAATCTGTAAACCCTAAAAATGAAATGGAGCTGACATCAAGTTTATCTGTTGTGAATAAGATAAGAAGTTATTTAAATGCAAGGAGGAAAACAGAGGCATTAGAGAATACCACCCACACCATTTCCCTTTTTCCTATACTACTTTGTATGTTATATGTACTCTCTGATTCTAGTGGGCACCAGAGAAGTTAAATGAATTTTCTTTCATGGTAACAAGGGTAAGGAGAGTTGAAGGATAATTACTATTTAATGACTAAATAACAGAAATGTAACAGTTATTCTCACCTCCCAGGTGCAATTCCATAAAGATATAATGAAAGACTCATTATAGAATAGAAAGATACATAGACAAAGATCAAAGAAATGTGTTGTTCACAAATATTTTTAGCATAGGATACCTGCAATCAAACCAAAAAGAACCATTTGGGTTCTTGTGATGGATGTCAAAAACAATCTCAGCAAGTCCAAATGTTTTACTGTCTCAGAATGTGATCTGTAATGGTAATTGTTCCCTCTCTCTCTCTCTCTCTCTCTCTCTCTCTCTGTGTGTGTGTGTGTGTGTGTGTGTGTGTGTGTGTGTTGTTGTTGTTGTTGTTTTTTGTCTGGTTTATTGTCATATAAAATTTTAAAGCCCCTTTCTCCTAAAACTGAGAAAGATACTATGGAAATTATGTATGTGTCTATGTGCACATATGTGCACTCTTAACCATAGTTAAATATCTTAATACATTCACCTTTAATAAATTTTTTCAAAACATAATCATTAAACAATAAACAGAAAATCTTTAATCCCACATTAAACAACTTGGGAAATATTAAGGCTTACCTAAGAACAAATTAAGCCAAACACTCATTATTTTTCTCTTGCACAGTGATATAAAACCATCTAAAGCAAAATAACAACAAAACAATAATAAATATGTACAAAACTTATAGAAGAAAACACTTTCAAGACCAGCAATGCAGTAAAAAGTACCTAAGAAAGGGGTATTAGCACTCAACTATATTTAACTGGCTTGTACTCATGTCTTGAAAAATCTAGAAACATAGCTACTCCAAAAAAAGGTACATATTTACACATGGTAAGTCTTTCAAAACATATAAATACTTTTTAAAGAAAGCATAATGTTTTAATTGCTGAAGTATCTTTGGCCTGCTTCAAAATTACAAGCCCTTTTCAATTAGAATAGTTAAAACCCAAAACAAACATTAACATTTAAATTGACACATGGTTTTGCCATCATTTACAAACAAACTGCATTGAAAGAACATGCCTTGAACTCTGTAGCTTTACTGATTGTGAAATCAAAATAAGTGAGGCCATATTGGCTTTCATTGTACAAATCAAGAAACTAAAAATATTTAATGACCTGTCTTAGATTATACAGTTTATTAATGACAAAACTATGATTGAAATCCACCACTCCTCGATCCTTACACACCTCCCATTCAACTATATTATCAACAACTAACAAAGAAATCATCTATTAGTGGCTACAAGTGTTTTGGTTATATTTTGTTCATAAAGAAATATTGGATGAAACATACAATTTATAAAAATATCACCAATTTGTATAATTCAGAAGTGAAGGAAAGCCAGGGGGATATTTTTTTAATGGATTCCATCATCAAGGCAAGGGATAATTTAGATAATAAAAACTGGAGATGTCCAAAAATATACTTTCTTTCTGCTTCCCATATACTAATAAATAGAATAGTTACTTGTTCAGCATAGATACAGAGACAGATCATACTGGAATCCATTACTATGGATTAAAGACATACCAAAGAAATATCTATAAAAAGCCAGAGACCACAACAACCAGTTGCTATGATCCCCACTGCCCACTGCGGCCAGCAAACTGGCCCAATTGGGGCCAGCACCCAATCTCCAGTAGCCCCTTGCTCCAGCCGGCCAGCCCCTGATAGGCCTCTCCCATCCAGATCAAGGGTGGGGCGGCTAGCCAACTTCCTGCACCCTCTTCCCCTATGGGGTGCAGCTACAGAGTTTGGACAGGTTCAAGCATTGGACTGAGAGCAGTCTTCAAAAACCTTCCAACAAACAAAAGCCCAGGGCCAGAAGGCTTCACAGGGGAATTTTATGAAACATTCAGAGAAGAACTAAAACCCATTCTTCTCAGACTATTCCAGAAAATTCAAGAGGAAGGAACACTTCCAAACTCCTTCTATGAAGCCAGAGTCACCTAATACAAAACCCGATAAAGATAACACAATGAAAGAGAATTACAGACCAATATCCCTCATGAACATAGACACCAAAATCCACAATGAAATTCTAGGAAATCAAATCCAGCAATACATCAAAAGATCATACACCATGACCAAGTAGGATTTATCCCAGGGATGCAAGGATGGTACAATATCCGCAAATCAATAAACATGATACATCACATAAACAAAATGAGAGATAAAAATCACATAGTCATATCTATTGATGCAGAAAATGCATTTGACAAAATCCAACACCCTTTCTTAATAAAAACTCTCAGCAAGGTGGCAATAGAAGGATCATACCTCAACATAATAAAAGTCATATATGACAAACCCACAGCCAACACCATACTCAATGGGCAAAAACTAAAACCATTTCCCCTAAAAACAGGAACAAGACAGGGATGCCCACTCTCACCACTTCTATTTAAAATAGTGCTGGAAGTATAAGCCATTGCTATCAGATAAGAAAAAGAAATAAAAGGCATCCAAATAGGAAAAGAAGAAGTAAAACTGTCCTTATTTGCAGATGACATGATACTGTACATAGAAAACCCTAAAAACCCCATCATAAAATTATTAGACTTAATAAATGAATTCAGCAATGTAGCAGGATACAAAATTAACACCAAGAAATCGGCATTTCTATATACCAATAATAAACTTACAGAAAGAGAGATTAAAACAGCAATCTCATTTACCATCACACCAAAAAAATTAAGATACCTAGGAATAAACTTGACTAAGTAGGTAAAAGATTTATACGCAGAAAACTACACAACACTAAAAAAAGATAGAGGAAGACATAAATAGATGGAAGAACATACCATGTTCATGGATTGGGAGAAGCAATATCATCAAAATATCCACTCTACCTAAAGCAATTTATAAATTCAACGCAATCCCCATGAAAATACCAAAGGCATACATCACAAACCTCGAACGAACTCTCCAAAAATTCATCTGGAATAAAAAAAGACCCTGAATAGCTGCAGCAATCCTTGGAAAGAAGAACAAAGTATGTGGGATCTCAATGCCAGATTTCAAGCTGTATTACAAAGCCACTATTCTAAAAACTGCCTGGTATTGACGCAAGAACAGACACATAGATCAATGGAATAGGATAGAGAACCCAGAAATCGACCCAAACCACTATGCTCAATTAATATTTGACAAAGGAGGCACGAATATACAATGGGGTCAAGACAGTCTCTTCAACAAATGGTGTTGGGAAAATTGGACAGAAACATGCAAATAAATGAAACTAGACCACCAACTTACACCATACACAAAAATAAACTCAAAATGGATAAAGGACTTAAATATAAGACCGGAAACCATAAAAATACTAGAGGAATCCAAAGGCAGCAAAGTCTCCGACATATGCAGAAGGAACTTACTTACCGACACAGCTCCTCAGGCAAAGGAAACTAAAGAAAAAATAAACAAATGGGACTACTTCAAAATAAAAAGCTTTTGCACAGCCAAAGAAACCATCAACAAAACAACAAGAAACACCACTACATGAGATAACATATTTGCCAATGATATCAATGATAAGGGTTTAATCTCCACCATTTACAAGGAACTCATACAATTTCACAAAAAGAAGATAAACATCCCAATCAAAAAATGAGCAACTGATCTAAATAGGCACTTCTCCAAAGAAGACAGAAGGAAGGCCAAGAGACATATGAAAACCTGCTCAAAGTCACTAATCATCAGAGAGATGCAAATCAAAACAATAATGCGGTACCATCTCACACCTGCCAGAATGGTTATCATCAACAAATCAACAAACAAGTGTGGGCAAGGATGCAGAGAAAAAGGAACCCTCGTGCACTGCTGGTGGGAATGCACACTGGTGCAGCCACTGTGGAGAACAGTATGGAGTCTCCTCAAAAAACTAAAAATGGAACTCCCATTTGACCCAGTGATCCCACTTATATGAATATACCCCAAGAAACTAGAAACTCCAATCAGAAAGGATATATGCACCCCTATGTTCATAGCAGCACAATTCACCATAGCAAAGATTTGGGAACAGCCTAAGTGCCCATCAGCAGATGACTGGATTAAAAAACTGTGGTACATCTACACAATGGAATACTATGCTGCCATAAAAAAGAAGGAGCTCCTACCATTTGCAACAACATGGATGGAGATGGAAAGCATTATGCTTAACATAAACAGATGATCAAGATCAGATGCAGAGAATAATAAGAAACATCGATCAAAACATCAAACCTCGGGGAAGGTCGGGGTTGGTGGGAATAAGGGGGAGAGATCAACAGAGGGGCCTTTGTACATGTGTATGAGCATAATCATTGGGAACAGACAACAGGGAAAGTGGGGCATAAGAGGGAATCCATACAGTGGTCACCATAACTTTAAGAGAAATTGCTTCATGAGACAAAGATTTTTTAAATGAAACTCTGTAACATGAAAATCATTTTGGAAGGAAATAAAGAGAAGTTTCCTTTAAATGTCATAAGGATTGTAATTGAGAGTCAACATATTTGGCCTCTTGAGCTAAGGTAAGTAATCTGTGTTTTTGCCTCCTTGAAAAAGTTTATATAGTTACAAAAAGAAATTGTCAGCCCGTTTGAAATTGAATTGCCATGGCCTAGAGGAAAGAATATCCTTACATGATATTATCCTACAATATCATTTAATTTTTGATATTTCACAACAGCATATTGTACAACCACCCCAAACAAACGCACAAACTAATTCTTTGAATGTTTAGCAGCAATTTAAAAAGAGGACATGAAAGGATTTAATTCCTTTCCGAAGGAATTCAGGCACTGGGAAGGCACTTGAGCATTCTATACTGGCCCTCTTTCCTCTTTTGCGAAGAGGGACCCTCTTCTCACAACCCAATGGCCCTCAGCTGTAGCCTGAACTCTCTATTCACGCTGAGGTTGAAGCCTAGAGGTGGCTGGATTAATGGATCTGTCTCTCACCAAATGGTGTGAGCTGGGCCCTCACAGAGAAGGAACCTGAATTCCCCAAGACAAGTGATCCGTGCCAGGGCCCCTGCCAGCAGGCAAGTGGATCCCAAGGCAGGTGCTGGGCATGGAGGCCACCGGGACATAGGCTACCATGGAGACTGAACTGAACCTCACAGCACTCTGCTTGGCCCTGAGGATGACTGGTTAGCCGGAGACGGGTAAGATTCCTCAGGGAAGGAACAACCTAAGACAGGCACAGTCGCAGAGGGGCCATCAGGAAAGAACTTGGGGGTCAACAGAGGTAGGGCACAGGCCCAGCTCAGATCAGGACCCAGGTAACAGACAGAAACATGCCGATAGCAGCTGCCCTATATCTAAATTCAGCCCAGCACTAGGAATGCTCAGTGCCTACTCAATGCAAATAAACCTTTACACTAATATATACAGGGTAATCTAAGATTGTTGGTAGAGTATTAAATTTGACGTAAAAGAGTTATCAACCTTTCAGATTAATTTAAATTGGCGAATTGAAATAAGCGAACACCCAAGAAAATTTAAGTGTACTGCACAAAAAGCTGTTCCTAAAGTATTGATTAAATTTACTATTGATAGCTCAACTCATAGTAAAATTGCTTAATATATAATGAACATAAAACAGGTATATTTGTGTGCAAAAAATTAAAATTTAAAGTTAACAAGATTGCATTAAAAATTTTTACTAAATTCTCCATTAATCAAAAAAGGGGGGGAGTAGGATAATATCATGTAAGGAATAATATTTGGTAAGTAAATTACATCTAGAAAATTTTCACTTTATAAAATTAATTTCCATTTGTAATACTAACAGCAAGACACCCAAGAAAAACACATGGTATCAAAATAAGCCAAAGGAAAAGCGGGTAGGCAAAAATAAAAAGGACCCCAAGTCAATTTTATAGAAAAGATTCCTTTATTAACTCTTGGTGGAGAATACGTTTATATACTTTCAGAAAACAACTCCAAGACCAAGTGGATTCCTGCAACAGAGAGGAACTGACAGGTCTGCGCCAACAATGAAGACAAGGGGAGAAACAGTCCAGACATGGAAGACACTGAATACGCCTTGCCATGCAAGCAGTTAGCAGCTGTGCATCGCTACAGGATGCCTAGGACCAAACCAGAGAGGGTCGGACCAGCATCGCCACCATTTGTACAGTATCCAGATACGATTGATGACATGTACACATAAGGAACTGTTTGACATTGAAACTGGGACTCAAAGCTATCAGACACTGAAAGTGGGACTCAAACATTTTTCTTTTGCTCTTGTGGGTTTATTTCTAGCCTACAGGGGAAAGATGTTCTTAAAGACAAGAATCAGGAGGTAGGGGGGAATCAGATGCAGAGGCAAAGAAGCAATGAACAGACTGTAGTGCTACAGTGGGAAGGCAGGGGAGGTTGGCGGGGTGGGGCCTGTAGGAGATCAACCGAAGGACTTGTATGAATGTGTGTGTAGGTATAGCCAGTGGATACAGGGCAATGGGGGGGGACATAGGGGGGGAGAAGGATGAGGGCATGTACTGGGGGTGGGGAGGGCAATAGGGAAAAAAATAATAAATAAATAAATAAATAAAATAAAATAAAAAATAAAAAGTACTGCCTTCCCTCCTTGCTGTCTTGGAGTTGTATTTTGACCCTCATCTTCATGGTAGTGGGAGGCCTTCTTATTGGAAGGTGAAAATGTGTGTGTGTGTGTTATGTTTTCTTTTAGTAACTGTCCCATAATAAGACGTATGTAAAACTATACTCTATGTCCAAAACTTTTAGTTAAAAAAATCAAAAATAATATTTCAGCCCGGCCAGTGTTTGAACACTGACTCATGAGTCAGGAGGTTACAGTTTAATTTCCAAGCAGGGCATATGCCCAGGTTGTGGGCTTGATCCCTGGTTGGGGGCTTTCAGGAGGCAGCCAATCAATGACTCTCTCTCATCATTGATGTATCCAACTCTCCCTTTTTCTTCCTCTCTGGAACAAATTAAATCCCTATATAATAAAAGCCTAATATGCAAATTGTCCCTTCTGGCAGTCTTTTGACCATGAGACCAGAAGTTAGAACGCTTGTTATGACATGCGCTGACCGACAGGGGGCGGCACAGAACATCGCAGACATAGGTGATGCGGTGCTGGCAGCAGGTGGCAGTGGAGGCACTGCCAGCCCCAATGGGCCCTGACAAGAGCGGGACCATGGGCATGATGGTGGAGCAGGTGAGTGGTGGTGCCAGATCAAGGCGGGTGCAAGTAGAGGCCTGATTGCCTCACCAATCGCCCTGCAGACAGCAACCAGTGACAGTGGCAGAAGTGGAGGGGTGGGGACACAACCTGGCTTCCAGTCTCTGAAGTAGTCAGGCAGAATGGTGGAGCAGATGAGGGAGCAACACTAGTCCAAGGGAGGGTGCCTGGCAGGGTTGCAGAGCTGTGGGCCTGAGAGGCTGTAAGGCTGGGGGTGGAGCTGGGGTGCGAGGCTGGGGATACAAGCTGGGGCCCGATCTCCACAGGCCACCCCAAGATACTCCACTCGTGTATGAATTCGTGCACCCGGCCTCTAGTATATTATCCTATATAATAAACCCTAATATGCAAATCAACCAAACAGTGGAATGACCTGTCACTATGACATGCACTGACCACCAGGGAGCAGATGCTCAATGCAGGAGCTGCCCCCTCACGTTCAGTGTGCTCCCACAGGGGTAGTACCGCTCATCCATAAGTCAGGCTCATGGCTGGCAAGTGCATCGGCAGTGGTGGAAGCCTCTCCCGCCTCTATGGCCGCACTAGGAACTCCAGGAGGATGTTGCAGGAAGCAAGACTAAGCAAGAAGGTGGACATCCCGCAAAGGGTTGCAGACTACAAGAGGGTGTAGGTTGGGCTGAGGTAGCCCCTACCTCCCAATGCATGAATGTCATGTACCAGGCCTCATGTAAAAATAATAATATTTCAAATGCCACATATTGATAAGCATTTTCTGCCCTAGACATATTAGGACTATATGGAAAATGTAATAAAATGTATATTAAATGTTTTCAAATGAAAGGAACTTAGCATTCTATTCAGAAATCCATTTAATTAGTAGTTTGCTTCTACTATGAGAAATAATATTGGATTTGCCTTAACTTAAAGTTGTGTTCTGAAGCTAAAATTATATAATTAAAAATTCACTGTAAATATATATGGTATCTCAGCTAAATGAACATGGATATGGTTGCTGTTAATTCAAATTACTGACCAAGATTTTGAAAGAAAGCATAAAATCCCATCTAGTAAAGGAATAATACGCAAATTAACAATCACTCCACTACACCCACAAGCCACACCCACCAGCCAATCAGGAGCAAGTATGCAAATTAACCCCAACCAAGATGGTTGCAGCCATGGAGTGAGAAGGAGGCTTGGGTTTCCCCGTCAATAGAGGAAGCCAAGCTTTCCACACAGCCTGGCCGGCCTAGGCCTCCACTCAAGGCTACAAAGTTTCAATTATAGAAGATAAATAAATCCCAACAAAAATGGTTGCTGCCATGGAGCAAGCACGAGGCTTGGCTCCGCTCCAGTCTACAAAGTTTCAATTACAGAAGATAAATCAATACCAGGTACCAGGGCCTCCGCTTGGCTTGCCAAGGCATGTAGCCAGCCTGCAAACCACCACAGGTCCCTCGCCCAGGCTGCCCCACACCCCAAGGGAACCCCCACCCTGATCCAGGATACCCTTCAGAGAAATCAACCAGCCCCCACCAAAGCACCAGGCCTCTATCCTATCTAATAAAAAATATGCAAATTGACTGTCACTCCAACACACAAAATGTCTGCCACAAGATGGCCAGCAGGGGAGGGCAGGTGGGAGGAACCAGGCCTGCAAGGGAAGGCAGTTGGAGGCAATCAAGCCTGCAGGGGAGGGCAGTTAGAGGTGACCAGGCTGGCAAAGGAGGAAAGTTGGGGTCGAGTGGGAAGGGCAGTTGGGGGGGGAACAGGCCTGTAGGAGAGGGCAGTTAGGGGCAAACAGGCTGGCAGGGGAGCAGTTAGCATGAATCAGGCTGGCAGGAGAGAGGTTAGGGGGTGATCAGACTGGCAGGCAGAAGTAGTTAGGGGCAATCAGGAAGGCAGGCAGGCAAGCAGTTGGGAGCCAGCAGTCCTGGATTGTGAGACAGATGTCTGATTGCCTGTTTAGGCTCAATCCCAGTGACTTAAATGGGCAGTTGGACATCCCTCGAGGGGTCCCATATTGGATGCAAACTGGGCTGAGGGTCAACCCCTCCATGCATGAATTTCATGCACTGAGCCTCTAGTTTAATATAAGTGCACTGAATTTACTATTTTCTATTCTAAGTAAAAATGTACCAGGATCTTCTATAATGATTTATGCATTTAAAAGCTAAAGCAAACAAATTTAAAACACTAATATTAAACATCCCTGCTTTAGTGATACTGCTTTATGAGATGTACTCACAATTTTAAGTCTTTCTCACATTTCTGCACCATAAAAATTTGTCCTCATTATTCCGTTTTTCATAGATAGACCAATGCAAAATGTTCTAAGAGTATTGATCTGCAACTACCTTTATATTAACTTATTAAGTAGAGTTGGCTCCTTTGTCAAGCTTTTAATAAGTTTAATATAAGATGTTTAAATAGTTATTAGCAACCATAATTCAGAAAGTGTTTTCTATTCCTAAATTGTATCACTGTCAAGAGTCAGCTATTTTCATTATGCTGATTATCTTAAAACGCACAGTTATTAATACATACACAAAATCTAAAAGGGAAGTCAGAAAATATCAATGAAAACAAATGTTCTAGAGGTAATGCAAATAATTACAAACATATAAACTCTAAAAGACATTTTATCTGTTTTCACTGGCTTAAAATCATTGGCTGAAGAAACTATCAGCACAGTAAGTGAATATACATCCTATGCCATGAGTCTGGAAGATCAATTACTAAGATTCCAGGCAAAAAAGAAAAAAATTCCTAGTGGAGTAAAATACTCCTAAAGCTGTAAACAATTTCAGCAACAACTCTACAAAGAATTCTACACAATCACAACTCTCTGATACTATTCTTCAAACTAGTATTTGTTGCTTTTGTCATGTGTTGAGAAACTTTAGTCACAATGATTTATTACCATACATTTCTTTGGATCTTCATAAAATGTATTGCCAAATACTTTACATCCTGTAATGGGTTGGCTGGGAATAAAATTGTCCAAACTCATTGGTCATCTCTCAGCAGGCACTACTTCCCCTCATAAACTTTAGTAAAGAAATATGAACAAAAAACTCTAAATAACATAATTCTCATTCTAAAACATATGGACCATGGTGCAGAGTGTAACACATTTTATGATGGCAGATTGAGATTTATTTTACAGTCGAAATTCATGGATTTTTAGGGTGTTAAATAGAGTTGTAAACATTCAATTTCATTAATTTATTGTGCAACAGTTAAAAAGACCATGGTGTAAAGCATGCTGTGTTGTCTGTACCTTATGACAATGGTCCAGATCAAACCAACAGATTACATTCCTATGTGGAAGAAGTTAGCTTCATGTTTTCTCTGATTACATCTAAAAATGCAGGGCTACAAAATAGTGCCTGATTAATGCAAATTCATTCTCTCACTGAAGTAGAAGAGGCTGTTATTGATGGTGGGCCAATATCTACATCAAACAACACATTATTGTATACAAATCGCACCATACCTCCCATCATGAAACAATAGGAGTGCAAGAATACCCCTTTCCCAGAGGAGTGTAAAATCTAAATGAGAGAAACGGACATACATGCATGAAACTATTACAGTGCATAAGCAGTTACAGGTGAATATATAGAATACAACATAAATGTTGAAGGAATCTATAGTAAGGGAGTGATTTGAGAAATATAGCCAGTTAATGGTTTATAAAAGCAATTTTAAAATATTTTCGATTAGCAGAAAATATAATGAAATGACTTTCTTAGAGCCTTTCTCATCTGAATGATTAAATACCATATGAATTTAAAATTCATGACTCCATTGAATATTCTCAAATGACTGCACTTTGAGAATCTTGAGTAAAGCTATTAGTGTGTGTTTGTGTATTTACATTTATTTATTATTTTGATAGAGGATGAACAAAAAGAAACCAGTAAAAAACCATAGTAGGCAAGGAAAACAGTCATGGGAGGGCAAATGCCCGGATTCTAACAAGCAGCATGTTTGAAAAATAGGTATGTAACACACTTGGAAGATGATTTCTTTGCTATTTTAAAGAAAATTATAAATACCTGTCTTTCATTGATTAAATAGAATATTTATAAAGGCAAGAAAATAATGGAATGCTAAGAAATCTTTCAGTCTTATGAAGAAAAGTTTTTTTTTCATTTTTCAAAATCATTTCTAAGCACTAATGTAGTTCCAATAGCAAACATAATAAACTGGACCTAAGCAAACAACATAAAACATAGAAGTTTAGAGCTAGAAGGCTCCAATCTCATTTACATGTGGTGAAACTACGGCCCAAAGAGAACACTAGTTGATTACACGATTAAGGTCACAGAGATTGAAAGCTCTAGGACTAAAAATCAGATCTTACAATTGGCATTCTAATATGATTATGTGTTAACATGCTGTCTCTCAGAATTTAGTACTACAGAAAAATTTTCCTTATAAAGGGTATGAGGCCAACAAAATTTAATTTCATTAAGAATAGTTATACATAAAAAGAGATCTAGAAGTTGTACCTAGTTCTACTTTTTTGGGTATCCTGAACTAGCTAATGCTTTCACCTAGATAGAATTTAGCTTAATTCTGTTATTTTAAGGGTTTTAAGGATATTGTCCTTTGCATGATTATAATGTTGTTGTTATTGAATACCCTCTATCTAAAATTCACAATAAAACCTTATTTAGAAATAGACTATTTGCAGATGTAATTAAGCCTGAGAAAACATCATATTGCATTACATGTGAGTCCTAAATCCTATTAGAGTATTCTTATGCTATACACAGGAAAGACACACACACACACACACATAGAACAAGAGATATGAAAATGGAGCAGGTTTAGAGTTACACTGCCAGAGCCAAGGAATGCCAAAAGCTGGAAGAAGCAAGGAAAGATCTTCTTCCCCTGGAGCCTTCGGAGGGAAAAACCTTCATATAAGACTTCTTGCCACTAAAAGAACTGTGAGAAAATAAATTTCTTGTTTTTAAGTTACCCAGTTTTTATATGGAATTACTTATTAGGAAACTAAAACAATAATATTAAATTAATTCTGTTGAATTTCAAGGATTATTTACTGTTATTCTAGTATAAGACACTATGCATTCAAGGTGATTTAAAGTTTTATAGATATTTTTCTTTTCTTTGTTTTCTGTATAATTTCCTTCTTGTTATACAAACTATTCTCATTCTTACATGTATTCTTACACTTGGTTCCCTTCTTTTCTGATTTTTTATTGTTTCATTTTGTTTCTTTGTTCTTATTTGCTTATTTGTTTCTGTCCAAGAAGAGTATTTGCTTGCTGTGTTGATATGATTACTTATATTTTGGTTTCTGTGAAGGAGATTTTAAAGTAGGAGATGGTTAGATAATGAAATCTTAGAGCTGTTAGTGGGTTTAAAGCTGATGGAAATAGAAGGTGTGGTTTATCGACTATGAAGTGGTAAAAACCACTTCTAAGGAATAAAATGTTGTTTTAACCTGGAAACTGGGTTGATAAAGTTAAACAAGTTTCTTTCCTGCAGGACTTTTAAAAGCTTCAAAACAACAACAACAATGCTATTAATGTTCACTGTGAGTCCACAAGAAGGGAAAAGGCACTGCCAGAACTAATTAACCATATGATGTACAACAAATACTACCGCCATTTTTTTAAATTTTTTGAGAGGTAGGTTGAAGAGAATATCCCTTTATCAGGAAGAAATATTTTAGACAAAGTCTAATGATAGATGAAAATCCAAGGAGAGGAGAGAGAAAAATGGCGGCGGAGGAGACAGACGAGTCTGCAGCTTTGTCACTGGGCAGAGGGAGAGAGAGCAGCTGAGAGTCGCACGGGGAGTGTTTGTTGGCAAGTTAAGTCAGTTATCCTCCAGGAGAAGGTGTGGGACTGCTGGACAGGGCTCTCCTGGCCAAGCAGCCCCATTGCCAAGGGGATTTTGTCTGCCAGAGCCACCAGCGCGAACGCGGAGACCGCACCATCTTGCAGAGGGAGGTGGATGTCTGCGGCGGTCTGAAACCTGTGGCTGAAGCACCCACCGAACAGCTGGGGACCCGGGAACCCAGAACTCCGCTCTCCAGTCTGCGCAGACATGGACTCAGAGGAGCTCCACACGGCACACGGAAAGGTCAGATTTCGCCTGGGATAAGGTGAGGTCTCCCGTCCAGCACAACGCAGATGCACACACACTGTGGGAACCGGGCTGTGGGAAAGCTGCCTCTGGAGAGGACCACACATGTGGGGCAGAGCATGATCCCTGAGTGTAGAGGCAAACTGTAAGAACTGTTGACAGAGGGGAGCTCTGGAAAATGACTCGTTTTGATCTGAAACAGAGAGACAGCCTGGGAGTTATTTCAGTGTCCTGGCTGCAAAATCCCCACAAACCGGTTTTGAGAACCACAGAGTAACAGGATCTGAGCACAGCCTAGAGAGATCCTGTGCTTAGTCTCAGAGGTCAACTCCGAAACACTGCCACCCAGTGGATGACACACAAATTGACTCTCGCATAACCACAAAAGAATAAAGAGATTAAAACACAACCAGCAGTGGGACAAAGGTAACTGCAATATCCTCCCGCCTGGGAAACAGAAGTGCCAAGCAGAACATTAGCAGAAGTGAATGAACATTCTATTTTTTTTCTTTTTTCTTTTTTTTAAATTTTTATTTTATTTTATACTTTTACATTTTTTGCATAATTTAATTAAAAAACAATTTTTTTCTATCCTCCTCAATTAATTTTACCTTTTTAATTATTACATTGTTGTTTTCAACTAGTATTAGTACTACTACTATTTTACCATTTTAGAAAAAAACAAGTGTCATTTTGTTTTCCCTTTATTTTACTTCGGGATTAGAGTTCTACATTCTATTTTCACCTTTCCTTTAGCATAATTTTACTCTATCACAACTCTACCTTTATGCCAACACTTTCCCCATTTTGTTGTCTTGTTTTATCTTTCCCTTTTCCAACTTTATATTCTCCCTATTCTTTCTCTTTACCTGGTTAAAATGTCACCATATCTAATTTCAAATCCCGTACTCCAGGTGCATACAAAACTCTCTCTTTTTGACTTCACTATACAAAAAGTTGTTTTCCTCTATGACCTTTTGTTGTTCTTTGCCTAAACGGTGATTATATCGATTTTTTTGTACTCTTTTGGTGAGATTGTTTTAGCTTATTCTACTTCTTTTATTTGCCTTTTTCTTTGCTTTCACTTGGTTTGTTTTTTACCTCTCTTTTCTCTCACCTCCCTCCATACCAGTTGTTACTTGCAGTTTGTATTAATCACCAGGTACTGGTTGTTGACATTTGTTGTGATTAGTGACTGTTCTATTGGCGTTTTCTCCTGACATCTATATTTTGTTCCCCTTTTCTCTCTTATATG
The DNA here is from genome assembly GCA_011751065.1 of Lasiurus cinereus. Classification (NCBI taxonomy): domain Eukaryota; kingdom Metazoa; phylum Chordata; class Mammalia; order Chiroptera; family Vespertilionidae; genus Lasiurus; species Lasiurus cinereus. The sequence goes on from JAAGEH010000037.1 coordinate 6,830,221, forward strand.
CTTTCTTTTCTCTGTGACTTTTTTCTCTTCCTCTTTTCTTCTCCTCCTTCTCCTTTTTATTTTCTTATTTTATTTTATTTTTTTGTTCATTTATTATTTTTTTTCTCCCTCGCCCAATTTGATTTTGGCATTTCTTTCTTTACTTTTTTCCTCATTTTCCTCTTCTTCTTTCTCTACTTACCCCTAATTTGTCTTTCATTGGTGGTCACTTTATTTGTGATTATTAACATCTTGAATACATTTCTACTCAGTGCCTTATGTGCTGTACCTGGTCGTGTTGCAGTTTGTGCCTTTCAATCAATGTAGGAGAGAGAACTACATATCCAGACACCCGGAGAAGAAAGACAATGGGCAGAAAAATAAACAGACCACATAAGACAAAAAGGCAGGTTTTACCAGAAAAGAAAGTAAACAAAATAGAAGCAGAAATAAGCCTGCCAGAGAAAGAGTTCAGAGAAATGATCATAAAGTGGATGAAAAAAATGGAAGACAAAATCGACAATGTGAGTAAGAGCTAAGAGGAAATGAAGAAGACCCAAGAGGAGATGAAGAAGCAGCAAAAAGAAATGCAGAAGAACCTAGAGGAGGTGTAGAATAATCAAGAAGAAATGAAAAATGACATCACTGCTATAAAGAACTCATTAGAAAGCATCAAAAGTAGACTAGAAGAGGCAGAGGACCGTATCAGTGGAGAAGACACGGTAGGAAAAAATACCCAAGTACAGCAGCTTCTACGAAAAAAATGTTTAAAAGCAAGAAGAGAGCCAAAGGGAACTTTGGGATAACATGAAACAAAACAACATCCGCATAATTGGGGTTCCAGAAAGAGTAGAAACTGAACAAGGATTAGAGAACATGTTTGAAGAAATAATGACAGAAAATTTCCCCAATATAGGAAAGGAAAAACCCACACAAATCCAAGACGCCACAGAGTCCCAAGCAAAATGAACCCCAACAAACCAACACCAAGACTCATTATAATAAAATTGGCAAACACTGACAAGGTAAGAATCGTAAAAGCAGCCAGACAAAAACAAAATTACCTACAAAGGAACCCCATAACACTAGCTACTGATTTCTCAACAGAAACTTATCAGGCCAGAAAGGAATGGAATGAAATATACAAAGTCATGCAAAGGAAGGGTCTGAATACAAGAATACTGTACCCTGCAAGACTCTCAATCAAAATTGAAGGTGAAATCAAAAGCTTCACAGACAAAAAAGGACTAAGGGAATATATTACCACCAAACCAGCAATGCAAGAAATGTTAAAGGGTCTGCTGGAATAAAAAGAAAGAGGAAGCGAAGAAGGAACACGGGGGTAAGGACTAAAAATGGCAACAGATAAGTACTTATCAATACTAACTTTAAATGTAAACGGATTAAATGCTCCAATGAAAAGACATAAGGTAATCAACTGGATAAGAAAACATGATCTATATATCTGCTGTCTGCAAGAAACCCACCTCAGGAAAAGAGATGCACACAGATTGAGGGTGAAGGGACGCAAGATGGTATTTCAGGCAAATGGAAATGTTAAAAAAGCTGGGGTTGCAATACTTATATCTGACAAATTAGATCTCAAAGTGAAGGACATAACAAGATATAAAGAAGGCCACTTCATAATACTAAAGGGAACAATCCAACAAGAAGAAATAACTCTGGTAAACATATACGAACCCAATATAGGAGCACCTAAATACATAAAAAAACTCTTGGAGTTAGTAAGGGAGAGATTGACAGAAATACGATCATAGTAGGAAACTTTAATACCCCACAGTCACCACTGGACAAATGCTCTAAACAAAAAATTAGCAAAGAAACATCAATCATAAATGACTCAGTAGAACAGATGGAATTAATTGACATTTTCAGAACATGTCACCCCAAAGCCACAGAATATACATTCTTCTCTAGTGCACATGGGTCATTTTCAAAGATAGATCATATGTTGGGTCATAATAATAGTCTCTTCAAATTCAAGAAGATAGAAATCATATCAAGCATTTTCTCAGATCACAGTGGTATAAAACTGGAAATCAATTATAATAAAAATAATAGAAAGAAATCAAACACATGGACACTAAACAGCATGCTATTAAACAACGACTGGGTAACCAAAGAGATCAAGGAAAAATAAAAAACATCATGGCAACAAATGACAATGACAACAAAATAATACAAAATTTATGGGACACAGTGAAAGCAGTCCTGAGAGGGAAGTCCATAGCCCTACAAGCCTACTGCAAAAAAAAAAAACAGAAAACAACGGTAATAAATTACCTAACCCTACAACTCAAAGAGCTAGAAAGAGCAACAAGAAAAGCCGAGTGTAAACAGAAGGAAGGAAATGGTAAAAATCAGAGCGGAGATAAACAACATGGAGACAAAAGAAACAATCAAAAGATCAACAAAACCAAGAGCTGGTTCTTTGAAAGGATAAGCAAGATTGATGGACCTCTAACCAGGCTCACCAAGAAGCGGAAAAGACCCAAATAAACAAAAGTAGAAATGAAAGAGGAGAAATAACAACAGACCCTGCTGAAATACAAAGGATGGTTAAAAAATACTATGAACAACTCTATTCCAACAAATTGGACAACCTGCAAAAAATGGACATATCCTAGAAAAATATAACCTTCCAAAACTCAATCAGGAAGAATCTAACCATCTCAATAGGCCAATAACTATTGAAGAAATTGAAGCAGTCATCAAAAAGCTTCCAGCAAATAAAAGCCCGGGACCAGATGGCTACACAGGAGAGTTTTACCAAACATTCAAGGAAGAATTAAAACCTATCCTCCTCAGACTATTCAAAAACGTTCAAGAGGAAGGAACACTTCCAAATACCTTCTATGAAGCCAGCATCACCCTAACACCAAAACCAGATAAGGACAACACAATGAAAGAGAATTATAGGCAGATATCTCTCATGAACATAGATGGAAAATCCTCAACAAAATTCTAGCAAATCGGATCCAGCATTACATCAGAAATATCATACACCATGACCAAGTAGGATTCATCCCAGGAATGCAGGAATGGTACAATATCCACAAGTCAATAAATGTGATACATCACATAAACAAATGGAGAAATAAAAATCACTTACTCATATCAATTGATGCAGTAAAAGCATTTGACAAAATCCAAAAGTCTTTTTTTTAAATAAAAAATATTTTAATTTCATGTGATTACATTGATTTATATCTTTTTTTAATTATTAATTTTTATACATATCTGCCCATTGCCCCACCTCCCTCCCAGGCATAACGCAACCCCCCAGTGTCTGTGTTCATTGGATATTCTTATATGCATGCATACAAGTCCTTTGATTGATCTCTTATCTACCTCACCTAACTTTAATTTTCTTGCTGTAATTTCATAGTCCATTTGAAGCTTTACTGCCTCTGTACCTATCCTTTTGTTCATCTGTTTATAATGTTCTTTATTATCCACAAATGAGTGAGATCATGTGATGCTTCTCCTTCATTGACTGGTTTATTTCACTAAGCATAAGGCTCTCCAGCTCCAACCAGGTTGCTGCAAATGGTAAGAATTCCTTCTTTTTAATGGCAGCATAGAATTCCATTGTGTAGATGTACCACAGTTTTCTGATCCACTCATCTGCTGACGGGTACCTAGGCTGTTTCCAAATTGTAGCTATTGTAAATTGTGCTGCTATGAACATAGGGGTGCACAAATCTTTTCTGATTGCTGTTTGTGATTTCTTAGGATAAATTCCTAAGAGGGGGATTAAAGGGTAAAATGGGAGATCCATCTTACACCAGTCAGAATGGCAATCATCAACAAATCAACAAAGGACAAGTGTTGGCGAGGATGTGGAGAAAAGGAACCCTTGTGCACTGTTGGTGGGAATGCAGACTGGTGCAGCCACTGTGGAGAACAGTATGGAGTTTCCTCAAAAAAACTAAAAATGGATCTCCCATTTGACCCTGTAATCCCAACACTCTTTCTTGATAAAAACTCTCAGCAAAGTGGGAATAGAAGGATCATACCTCAACATTATAAAAGCCATATATGATAAACCCAGAGCTAACACCATACTCAATGGGCAAAAACTAAAACCATTTCCCCTAAGAACAGGAATGAGAAAGCGATGCCCACTCTCACCTCTCCTATTCGACATAGTACTGTAAGTATTAGCCATTGCAATTAGACAAGAACAAGAAATAATAGGCATCCAAATTTGAAAAGAAGAAGTAAAGCTGTCCTTATTTGCAGATGACATGATACTATACATAAAAAACCTGAAGGAGTCCATCCCAAAATTAATTGACTTAATAAATGAATTTGGCAATGTATCAGGATACAAAGTTAATGCCAAGAAAACTGTGGCATTTCTGTACACTAATAGTGAAATTACAGAAAGAGAGACTCAAAAAGCAATCCCATTTATCATCACACCAAAAAAATTAAGATACCTAGGAATAAACCTAACTAAAGAGGTAAAAGATCTATATGTAGAAAACTACAACACACAGAAAAAAGAGATAGAGGAAGATGTTAACAGATGGAAGAGCATACCATGCTCATGGATTGGGAGAATCACATCATTATAATGTCCATACTACCCAAAGCAATCTATAGATTCAATGAACTACCCATTAAAATACCAACGACATACTTCACAGACCTAGAAAGAATTCTTCATAGATTCATCTGGAACAAAAAATGACTACGGATAGCTACAGCAACTCTGAGAAAAAAGAATAAAGTAGGTGGGATCTCAATACCAGACTTCAAGCTAAACTACAAAGCAACTGTTCTCAAAACAGCCTGGTACTGGCACAAGAACAGACATATAGATCAATGGAATAGAATAGAGAACCCAGATATCCACCCAAACCACTATGCTCAACTAATATTTGACAAAGGAAGCATGAACATTCAATGGAGTCAAGATAGCCTCTTCAACAAATGGTGTTGGGAAAATTAGACAGATACATGCAAAAAAATGAAACTGGACCACCAACTTACACCAAATACAAAAATAAACTCAAAATGGATACAGGACTTAAACATTACAAGGGAAACCATAAAAATACTAGAGGAATCCACAGGCAGCACAATCTCAGATATAGGCCGAAAGAACTTCTTCACTGATACTGCTCCAAAGGCAATGGAAGCTAAAGGAAAATAAACAAATGGGACTATATCAAAATAAAACGCTTTTGTACAGCAAAAGAAACCATCAACTGTGGGAACCTCTTTCCACGTCCCGCGTGGTTCAGAGTTCCCTGGTTAGGGTTCGGGTTCTGAAGGAGGCCACACGCAAATTAAATGAGAGACTGAAAGCATAAATTTGGCGATATTGGGGGGCCAGGCGGGAGCCTTCCTCTAGTGGAAAGGACTGCCACTTGCTCTGGCCTTTTTCTCCCTTTTATTAAGGCTTTGGGACACGCCCCTAGCCTTTAGGCAGGAAATAACAAAAACAGAAATTAACAAGAAACAAACATAGAGGTTGCTTCAACCAATAATGTTTCAACAAAACAGTGAGTAATTAGCTCTGACCTTTCAGAGCAATTAAGGTTGACCAGCCTTCTGGCTTCCTGTTTACATCCATCTAGTGAGAACAATATTTGGTTTCCGACAATCAACAAAACAACAAGAAAGACCACTGTATGGGAGAACATATTTGCAAATGTTATCACTGATAAAGGTTTAATCTCCAACATCTACAGCCAACTTATACAACTTAATAAAAGGAAGATGAACGATCCAATAAAAAAATGGGCAATGGACCTAAATAGAACCTTTTCGAAAGACGACAGAAGGAAGGCCAAGAGATACATGAAAACATGTTCAAAGTCATTAATCATCCGAGAGATGCAAATCAAAACGACAATGCGATACCATCTTACACCTGTCAGAATGGCAATCATCAACAAATCAACAAACGACAAGTGTTGGTGAGGATGCAGAGAAAAAGGAACCCTTGTGCACTGTTGGTGGGAATACAGACTGGTGCAGCCATCGTGGAGAACAGTATGGAGTTTCCTCAAAAAACTAAAAATGGATCTTTCATTTGACCTAGCAATCCCACTCTTAGGAATTTATCCTAAGAAATTACAAACACCAATCAGAAAAGATTTATGCACTCCTATGTTCATAGCAGCACAATTTACAATAGCTACAATTTGTAAACAGCCTAGGTGCCCTTGAGCAGATGAGTGGATCAGAAAACTGTGGTACATCTACACAATGGAATTCTATGCTGCCATTAAAAAGAAGGGATTGTTACCATTTGCAGTAATCTGGTTGGAACTGGAGAACCTTATGCTTAGCCAAATAAGCCAGTCAATGAAGGAGAAGCATCACATGTTCTCCCTCATTTGTGGATTATAAAGAACATTGTAAACTGATGAACAAAAGGATAGATACAGAGGCAGTAAAGCATCAAACAAACTGTGATATTATAGCAGGAAGATTAAGGAGAGGTGGGGTAGATAAGAGATCAATCAAAGGACTTGTATCTATGCATATAAGGATAACGTATGAACATAGACCCTGGGGGGTTGGGATATGCCTGGGAGGGAGGGGGGCAAAGGGAGATATATATACATGTAACACAATAAAAAATATATATTAAAAAAATCCAAGAAGACACAACTGTGTGGAGGTGGTTACTAGACTTTAGAAAGAATTCTCCTGGCATGGAAAAGAAAAATAGGAACACCAGTGCTCCTTGTTTTGCTTTATTTTTTTCCTCTTTCAAAAACTGATACATGCACATAGGAACACTAGCGGCACTTCATAGTAGCAGTGTTACTTTTTCTCATTCACTCAACTTGTAATGCCAAAATGAATTAGTAACCTGTATATTCAGCTAAATGCTGAATAAAATTACCCATGACCTTTAGGATGAATAAAATATCCCATGACCTTCAGAAGATCTCCATACAATAATTTTCCTTCTCATCTTATTGAAGTTCCTGTGCTGTCCAGTGACTGAGAAGCTCATATCCCTTTCTTACCGGAACACTCCCCAAAGTCACTTTCTACAGAAACATTCCAAGGTGAACAAATTCTGAACCACATCACCCTGCCACCATCTCCCTTAACAAATGCAAATCTGACTAGATCAGAGATGGGCACCTTAACTCTGGTATGGAGACTGAGGTGGCCTGGCATGAAAACTTTCGCCCAAACAGAACCAAATGGGGACTAGAGTCACCCCATTTCTAGAACTAGATCTAGAAACATAAAAGCATGCAACAGACTATGGAACCTCAGAGGGAAGGATGGGAGAATGAGTGGGTAGGTAGGAAGAGGTCAAACAAAGAATTTGGATGTTTATATGCATAACCCATGGACACAGATAATAGGGTGCTGAATGTCTGGTGTAGGAGGCGGGGGTGGTCTAGATGAAGTCAATGAGGGGACATATGTTATACTTTCAACAAAATATTTTAAAAAGGAATCTCACCTGGACAATACAGAGAAAGCCAGGCAGTTAATATCAGGAAAGGAAGCTGACAATGGGACTAATCAGAGTAATACTCAATACATTTCTGCTGCTGAGATGAGGGAGGTTCATGACAAAAATAATCAGGTTCTAGGACTACCAGGGGATGTCAAATGACTTTCTTCTATATCAGCTTCCATGAGGCTAGCAGTTATACAAATATCCCTGGAATTCCAGTGAAATTTCTAGCTCCCTGATTCTACTCAGAGTTATCCTTTAAAAATCTTAAATCAGTCAGGTCATTCCACTACTCTCCTTAAAACTTTCTAACAGCTTCCCAGCTCTCTCAGAGTAAAAGCCCAAGTCATTCCAATGGCTCCCAAGACACCACATTCTATGCCTCCAGTCACATTGGCCTCTGAAACTTGTGGAACAGGGCAAGCATTTGCTTTTGCTGTGTCCTATTTCTCATAATGGTCCTCCTCCAGTGGATAACATGGCTCCTTCCCACACTTCATCTAAACCTTTGCTCAAATACTACTCAAGTCTGGGAGGCCTTCACTGACCATCTGATACAAAATAGCAACATCCCCTCCCCAGCAGAGATCACAACCTGACATTTTATGTACATATTTTTTAAAATTTACCTGACTTCTCTTACTAGAATGTAGGCTGTGGAAAAAAATAATTTGTTATTCCTTCAAGGGATATCACTCTGCTATGTAAAAACAAACCACATAATATTAGGTGCTATTCACTGAACTATTCCAACTCTACATATTACCAAAGAAAATTAACTCTTCATAGAATAATAGCAAATAAGAAATGTTTTATCATACAGTAATAACTTGAAATAAATATAGATGGCATTTGAATCACTACAGGTGTTGTTCCTTAATGTACAGGGCAAATAAGTCCCAAATCTTACTATACTGAACTATGAGGTCATCAGGAAAAGAGACATTTCACTTTTTAATGCATTAAATATATTCTTATGTTACTACACTTCACAAAATAAATGCACTGGTTTATAGAACATATAGAGTTTCAGATGATTTTTTATTCAGTTAAAATTTAAGCTCAAGAGGTATTCTAGTATCATTAAAATTAATCTGAGTTATATGGCTAAGTTCTCTACAACAACAATGAAATAGTTTTATTAAACTGGTAGATGAGTTCACAGCTGTCTTAACATTCTTCATCCCTTTTTGCTAAAATATTTCATCATGGTGGTTTTTTAACTAAAGTTAGGTAAATTGTAATGAAAGAAATAATGTTAAAATATTTAGTGTGTGACAATAAAAGGAGGGTATTTTTAAAGATTTTCCTTATTGTGAGGCACTATAAAAAAGTGGTTAAGGGTCCAGGCTCTGGAGACACACTAAGTTGCAATCTTAGCTCTGATGCTTACTAGCTAAGCAACATTGCAATGGAGAAAATTACCTAACCTTTCCGAATCTCAATTTTCTCATCTATAAAATGAGAACAATACTAATACTTACAATAAAGATAACCTGGTTGGATGTGTATATTTCAAGTTCTTAGAACATTTCCTGGGGGACAGTAAATGCTATATAGTGTTCATTGTTATTATTTTTTAAATGTTTTTAAAGATGTCTGTAGAATATCCAGGAAGGCATGTGAATACAGAGTTTGAATTTTAAGAGAGGTTTGAGCTGGAAATATAAATCTAGGCATTAGAGGGAGGAATGAATGGACAAATGGACACACACACACACACACATACACACACACACACTCCTACTCTTAAAACAGTGCCTAGCATATAAGTACTATATAAATGTTAAAATGCTAATTGTTTAATATTATCTAATTATTATTTTAATAATGACTTTATGACAATTGAATTTAAGATTAAAATGAAAGCATATAGTAGGTGCTCACTAAATATTTAATGAAAAATAATTTTTGGTGGTTACCTTTTTTGATTCATTATAATAAAATCCAGATTGAAATTTTTAAAAAATACAAAATTTATATTTCTTAGATTATACTCAAAACTTAAATTTAACAGGTAATAAAGAATTATTAGCCGAAACCGGTTTGGGTCAGTGGATAGAGCGTCGGCCTGTGGACTGAAAGGTCCCAGGTTCGATTCCAGTCAAGGGCATGTACATTGGTTGCGGGCACATCCCCAGTAGGGGACGTGCAGGAGGCGGCTGATCGATGTCTCTCTCTCATCGATGTTTCTAACTATCTATCCCTCTCCCTTCCTCTCTGTGAAAAATCAATAAAATATATTTTTAAAAAAAGAATTAAGCGCTTATGACAACACTATCAACTTTGACTTGAAAATATTTTCAAATTTTATTCATTCAGTTAATTTAGAATAAAAATAAATGCATATATTTCATAAGTCTATGAGCCATAGAAAAACAACCCCAAGTAGACTATAATCACCAATTAAGTCCTTCAGATTCCTTAGGCTTAAATGTTCCTGCCCCCAAATAGTTAGTAGTTATTTCCCCAACATTTGTATCTCAGCCTCAACAGTTTGGCTCACATACAGGACTGGAGAGGAAGGGGAGCACAGACCAAGTCATTCACCACCTAAACAAAACTGGGGGTGGGGGGAGGTACATGCCAGGAGGATGGTTTATATGGAATTTTTTTTAAATCTTGTATCCCTAATATGCATCAAATATGCCTGTATAAGATAATCTAGCAATTACATTCTGCCTAAAAATGTTTCTTGATTTCAACTCATATTATAGTTAGTTCTACTTATTTCTCCACTGCAGTCCCTTACCAACAACAGAATCTTACTGAGGTACATGATTCTATTCAGAAGAATGAGGGCATGGGTACTGGGAAAATCAATAAACCTATTTAGGAACACAGATGGACAGTTCCCCTCAGAGGATGGGGAGGCAAAGGGGGTGATCCTGGGCCTTAAATTCAGGTGTAAATACCACAACATAAGTTCCTAGGACAAAGGCTAGCCCCCAAAAACCTTAGTCATTTTCTGTTTTTCTAGTTCCAGAGAACTAGAAATATTTCTAAAGTAAGGGAAAAAGTGGCTACCTATCCAGTGGCCAGTTGAATAAACTTGAACTATTTTGAGAGTGACTATACAGTCATAAAAATACCAGATTGTAATCTCGGGGTTCCAGCATTTTTATGAACAATATCACACACAAAAAAATTATGTCTCCTAGAATATTTCCTTCTGCACTCAGATTCTGAGGAAGAGATATACCCCTCATTGCCTCTCTCCCAGTATGATTTTGCCCAACACAAGCAACCTTTGTCAACAAAGTATAAAAGCAGGTTTATAGTATGTTAACCATTCATGGTTTTTTCGAAAGAGTACCATTTCTGATTTCTCTGCTTTTGAGGAAAAAAAAAAAAGATGAAGTGTATGCCTCAAAATGCTTAAGTAAGATTTGGTGATGCTTTTGTAAAGGCCGACAATGAGAGACCATATTCAGATAGTTTTCCTGATAGTATGGATCACTGGCAATGGTGCATTTAAGAGATTTTCTCTTTTTTTGCACCTTCTTTTTGTAAACCAATTAAGGCAAATGATGCTTTATTCTTCTACCTGTCAAAATAACTACATATACTTTTAAATTTTTTTCTAATCGATACCATTTTAGTGTGTAATTGAAGGTTTACTTCATTCTGTTTTTTAAAGTCCCACAGTTAATATAATATATACTAAAATGTATTACTAAAATAAGAAAAAAGAAAAATTATGCTGGATAAGTAAAATTATTATTCCTCAAAGACAAAAGCAAAAGGTTTTTTAAAGTGTATTTAGAAAAAAAATCACACAATAAAGATTTCACAAAAGTATTTTAATAAAACATTCAAATAATTTTTGGTTAAACTTACTATGGTTACTATAGCTAGAATTACATATTGTTTGTTTGCCTAACCTATAAGAATAAAACCTTGTTACAGCATTTAGGTCTAAAACTACTTAAGAACATAAAACAAAAGAAAATCAAGCATCCATGTACTATAAAACAACAATATGTTGTAATTTAATCCAAATATCACTACATCCTATTTGAAATATGCATTAAACAATCACTTTTAAAAAAAGCATTCAAAGATGACCTTGCAATTTAAACACAGTATAACCTTAAGAAAATAAACCTATGGTTATAAAAGTAAACCATTCAATAAACACTTGAATTGAGCATTTGAATTCACTAATTGCTATCTTTAGCACATTTGAATTAATCCACTACTATATTTACTAAGAGATAACAATGTCTATAATAAGCTAAATCCAAACAAAAAATAAGTAATTGTAAAAACATTTTTTTGGTCTGTTAGCTGGCTCCATGACTACATCTATTTTCTCCAAATACCTAGGTATTTCAAAAAGAAGCTCCCATACAACAAAATCAAAATTTTGAGTGTTTTCACTTGCTTGCTGGTAAATTCTACAAAGGCTCACTCAATTTATCCATCCTGATCTCTAAGCTTCAAATATAGTTAGAAAAACAGAAAAGGTCAAAGCTGTTGTAGAAGCAATGAGGTTCCAAAGGGATGCCAGTTGAGATTTTTGTTGAAAAATAAACCTACTTTCTAAAAGTCAACAGGTCAAACTCAGTCACAGCCGGAGGCAGTGGTCTTCAGAAACAGAAAATTCTTCTCACCACCTCAATCAGCAGACTTAAAATGTTCTCCATCCACAGTGGGGTAGATGTGACCCTCGACCATCAAATATTCGAGGGCTTCCTTGATGGTCCTGATGCCCAGGCTGCCAAGCTCGGTCTGGAGCTCTCGGATGCTCTTGCCTTCCTGGCGAGGACACTCGTGAATCAAACGCAGCACCTCCGCCTGAATAAACTCATGGCGGACCTCGCCATACTCTGGAGCCAAACCCACCTCAGACAGAGCAGAGGGCGCACTTGGCCCATAGGCCGTTTCCTGGGCTTTCGCCAGCATCATGTGCGCGTTGACCGTTTCCAGGATGTGTGAGGTGAACTCATTCATGTCTTCCAGGGCACGGATCTGCAATACCTCAAGGATCTTCACTTCGGCAGAACCTCTGAGGATACCGAACACTTTAGCATATACTCCCACAGAACAGGGAGCCAGTGCCTGCTTTGCTTTACCTCTGCCCAGCCAGTGGCGGGCGTCGATAGGCTTGGTGGTCATATCATCAATCTTGTAAAGAATGTAGCTAGGCGCTCTCTCTGCCTTCCTGATGATCCCCACGATAGAGACCTGGGAAACCACTATTCCTCTGACCTTGAAAACATCTTCAACAAGAGAGGCTGTGAGCAGCTGGTTCACGCAACAAGGTATAATGGTCTCAATTCGAGCCCTGGACCTTGGCGCCCTCGGAAAAGGAGTTGTGACACCCTGAAGGGATCCATCATTGCTGCCACTGGCTCCGCCTGCAGCAGAAAAGCCGCCATAGCTCCCAAACTCACTCTTACTCATCTTAAACATAGCACACACGCACAGGCAGATGAGTTAGCTCAATGGCACTTGCCTGGAGTCAGCGAGGTCTGCGGGACTGGGCTCCAGTCAACGAGTTCTTCAAGCAAGCTCCGGCCGCCATGAAGAGCTACCACCGAATGCGTGGCTTCCGAAAGGTATGCAAGTATGTAGCCTCACGTCACCCCTGGAACCAATCAGCTAGTAGCACATAGCTGCCTCCAGCCAGTCGGGACCTGCCAGCTGTGTGCGTAATCCCATAAATCCCTGGTGCTGGCTGGGCTATATTTTTAAAAGGCCCGCGTATAATTTTAGGCCTTTCCTGCCATCTAATAAAAAGGCATTTTTGCTACCTCCCCCTGACCTCTTTATACCTAAATTTCACAACTTCTTCCACAGTCACTTCTAAAGATTCATTTATTCACTCAGCCATTCAAAGGAAATTTCAAAACGCACATGTGTACTTTGGCGGAATGCTGTGCATTATGTGAGGAGATGAGGACTTGGGGAGGGGACATAAGGAGAGGAGGTAGCAGGGGGGGCCAGGCGGGTGGGACAGGGATGTTGAGGGGGTAAACCACCACCATAATTACTTCAGTTCCACAGAACCTCTGAAAGAACTCAATCCTTTGTTCAAATAATTAAAACGAAGCATACTTCTATAGTCACTTCTTCAAGAACCATTTATTTAGTCATTCAATCTGTTAACCATTCAAAGTAAATTTCGAAACGCACAGGTGCACTATGGCAGAGTGCTGTAGATCACCTGAGGAAGGAGGCAGGGACATGGATGTGAGTGGGGAGAGGGACAGAGGGGCAGCTAGGGGAATGTGGAGGGTGGGGGCAGGGTTAACGCGAGTTGTGGGGAATCACCACCATGGTTTGTTACTGTTCTCAAATAACTCACATCCTGTTCAAATCATTAAAACCAGAAGCATTCTGGAAGAAATAGCAAGACAGCCACCTTTGAATGATTATACTAAAATGTAAGTTACATCGTACCACTTTTCTTTTTAAATTTTTATTGTAGAATCATAATTTTCCAGTTTTTCTGCTAAATGCATTGCAGATTAAAATAAATATAAAACTGTATATTACAATACAGGTTCACATATACCCACACAGTTCAAAGCTGCATTGTATAAGAGTCAACTGGCTCTGGGAATCCAGTTATGCAGAGGGCTAACTTAGGTTATAAGCCAACTCCTACCCCCCATGTTGTTGAAGGGTGAAATGTACTATGATATACTTCAATTTATATATAAATCCAAACAGAATGACTAAGCTCTAAATTATTTTTCAAGGCTCTGTGGCTAGGTCAGAGAAGTAAGAAGATCTTAACCCATTATATATTAAGAAAAATATCTAGCCCTAGCTGGTTTGGCTTAGTGAGTAGAGCATCGGCCTATGGACTGAAGGATCCTGGGTTCGATTCTGGCCAAGGGCACATAACTGGGTTGCAGGCTTAATCCCCAGTATGGGGTGTGCAGGAGGCACCCAATCAATGATTCTTTCTTATTATTGATGTTTCTATCTCTCTTTCCCTCTCCCTTCCTCTCTGAAATCAATAAAAATATATTTAAAAAGAAAAATATATATACTAATAAAAGGTTAATATGCTAATTAGGGCAGACGTCCATCCAGATGTCCATCTGGAAAAAAACACACCAGCTGTGAGGCCCAGGGCTCAGGCAGCCATAAGCAGCTGTGGCAGCAGTGGCAGCAGCAGCAGGGTGATGGGGTCATTGCCTTCCTCTGATCAGCCCTGGCACCTTCCACAGAAGGAGGCCAGAATGTGGCTTAGGCCTGCTCCTTAAACCGTCAACAGGACATCTCCTGAGAACTCCTGGGGCAGGCTGGGCTGAGGCACCCCCACCCCACTGTACAAATTTTCATGCACCAGGCCTCTAGTGAATAAAATAGAAATACAATTTCTATGTAGTCTTGTGCATTAATTTCTGAACTTAAAGAGTCTAGCAATTGTGTAAGTAAATCCCAAAATATTTTCATATTACACTGAAAATCTATTTTCCTTATAAAAACATTTTAATTTTAGTGTGATTAAATCAAAGGCTTTTTATGGTAAATATAGGAACATCAGTTACTGGAATATACCATTAGCAAGGAACTTATTTAAAAATCCTCTTTAATAATTTTGAAGAGTTTATTAATACGTTCTTACTTATTTCTTTTATTGATTAAAGTAATTGTAATTTTCCTACCCCAAATTACAGAAATGTGTAAGCAGTATATTTAAAACTTGTAGAATGCAAAATTATATTGACTTCTCAAGTTAAAAAAGGAAGAATATCATAGAACCAATATACTGAATTTAATTTACAAATAAATATATAGTAATCATTATCTAAGCACACAGTTAATTTCTGGATTCATGTTTGCATAATCAAAGAGGAATCAAATACCTAAGTATACTTGTATTCTTAAAACTGCAAATTATTAAAAATCATATTAATAACATTATTTAAATGCTTACAATCTCATAATCAGATACTGCAGTCTTATTAAATAACATTAGATTTCTAGTCAGAAATCTATCTTGAGGTTCAAATGAGTGACATATTATATTCCCAACAATTATATACAGTGCAACTTGCATGAATCATACCAAAACAAATAAGAACCACCTACCTGACAGGATTGCTGGTTAAAGAAACCCTCAGAGATTCTAGGCAGTTAAGAAGTTTCTCATCTGAAATACCAGATCGTAATTCATGAACATATTCTTGTGAAGACAGAGTGCATTCATGTTTGCTGTTTTTCAGCCCTCCCTATGGGGGAAGAAAGATACCATTTCAGAAAAACAACAGGTTGTTTTTTGTAAAAACTTTCAAATAAAATAATGCATAGAATATGTTTAGATTTTTCTGTATAAAAATGTATGCAGAGTGCTAGGCACTTAAAAATTCATGGTCATAGAATTGATGTGTACATCATGTTGTGTATATCTCAGCGCTCTCCTCGGCCTCATTTAAAAGAAAAGGACACTTCTGGTGATCATGACTTTGAATAGAATATGGACTTGAGTTGCATAAAGTATCACCGGCAGGAATGCTTACATTTACAATCCAGGCATTAGGATTAATATTACAGTAGTTGATCCTTAACCCACAAGAGGAACATTTAGCAATCATCATAATTTTCTTTACTAAGATATTTATATTATACTAGAGGCCCAGTGCATGCTTTTGTGTACAGGTGGGGTCCCTCAGCCTGGCCAGTGATCAGGGCTGATCAGGGCCACAGGAGGTTGGCTGTGGGAGTGCACTGACCACCAGGAGGCAGCTCCTGTGTTGAGCTTATGCCCCCTGGTGGTCAATGCGTGTCATGGTGAGCAGTTAACCAGTCATTCAGTTGTTTGGTTGCTTAGGCTTTTATATAGATACCACAGAATACAGTACATGAAATTTAATATAAGACATTATACATTACCCACATTTATTGAAATGCCAGTATCAGCTATTGCAACAAACAAGTGAAAATGATTAAAATGTAAAACAATAGTTTCCAATGAGCACATTTGTTAATCAAATTAATTAAAAAACATTCAGCTCTCAAGT
The DNA here is from genome assembly GCA_011751065.1 of Lasiurus cinereus. Classification (NCBI taxonomy): domain Eukaryota; kingdom Metazoa; phylum Chordata; class Mammalia; order Chiroptera; family Vespertilionidae; genus Lasiurus; species Lasiurus cinereus. The sequence goes on from JAAGEH010000037.1 coordinate 6,846,652, forward strand.
ATTTCTTTTTAACTTTGTTACTCTGTAATAGATGAATCTTAAAAAGTCATTAAATGCATTTATCTGATTGTGACTAATTTTTAACTTAATTTCTAGTATACATGGTGTTATTTTATTTCTAGAACTCATTATCATAACATTGTTCTTTAGCTTCACCACCTTTCCATCTATACTAATAAAAGGGTAATATGCTAATTAGACCGGGTTGCCTGGACATCTTCCAGTTGTCAGGTCCTCCTTCCAGACAAAGCCATAGTGGCAGGGCTGAGGCAGAGGTAGTTAGGGGCAATCAGGCCAGCAGGGAGCAGTTAGGGGAGATCAGGCTGGCAGGGAGAGCAGTTAGGGATGATCAGGCATGCAGGCAGGTGAGCAGTTAGGAGCCAGGGGTCCTGGAATGCGAGAAGGTGCAGGCCAGGCTTAAGGACACACACCACCATGCACAAATTTTGTGCACCGGGCCTCTAGTAACTATGTAAGTAGTTTGGGGGAAAGACTGGGAGGAAAACATCATCAATACACTCACTGTAACAATAACTAATAAGTTTCACTTTCTAAACAAACATGGCCATAACTGCCCTTTTCCTATATTACAAGCATATCTCTCTGAATAAAAACTCTAGCTTAATTCCCATTTTCTAAGTTCATACAAATTACACTCAGTTTCTGCTAAGTACATTAAACTCAGTTTCTGAGTATCTAAGGTACAATAAGGAAAGAAAAACTTTTCCCACTTGGTAGAAGTCATATTATTAGAGAATTTTAAAAAATTAATAATGAGAAATGGATTCCCTAGGGTTTCATACTATTATCTTTCTTATTGACAATACCTTCTCAATATAGAAATTGTCAATCATGCCTAATGTCTTAATGTTTTAAAATTCCAGTAAACATAAAGTCTGGCAAAGTTTTATATATGGAAACTCCATTTTCTTATAGCACTGTGCTGCCCTCACTCCTATAGCACTTAACACTTGGGGCAGAGGTCATTATTTGTGTCTGTCTCTCTAGACTAGGAAATCCATGTATGCCAAGTACCTAACAGTGACTGAATTTGGTTAGCCACAACAAAAGTATGCTGTTATTAAATCTGTCCATAACAATTACAAAATAAGGAATACAATTTCCTACTTTAGCCCCCATATTTTATGTGTTGGCCACTGACCTGATTTTTCTTGCTTTGTTATGATATACAGATGTTCAAGAAGTCTATTAGATAAGTCACCACATATATAGCACAGTAAGTAAAACCATCATCATGAAATCATTTCCACATTTCTATAACTTATTTATGCAGCTCTTAAGGCTATAAATCCACAAGGGATTCCACAACTAAACATTTATAGCATAAAACTGTGCAAGTTTACTATCATACACTACTTTCATATGATCCTCACACTTTTTTTCTTAATTAATGGATAACAAGGCTCTACTGATCCCCTAGAGACTTTTATATAAAGCTATGCCCGCAGAATAACTATAGAATTTTCTGTTTTCTTGGCCTGGTAGACTCTGACCCCTGGCGTCTCCATTGCTGGCTCTCATCATTCAAGTTTCAGCCCAACAGTCTTCTCCCCTCCACATACCAATTATCATCACAACACCATTGCAAACCTCATTTATAGTATTAACTTTATATAGGTCAATCTTGTTCAGCACTTTCTTTGTTTATTGTCTTCCTCATTAAAACATAAGCTCTATGAGGCAAGAATCTTGCCAACCTTTTTTACCACCTTATCTCCAGACCATAATACTGCTTGGCATATAGTAATTATTCAATACATAGTTCTGGAATGATGATGTATGTATGTATGTATGTATGTATGTATGTATGTATGTATGTATGAATGGATGGATGAATGGATGCATGGATGGATGCATGGATCCATGGATGGATGGATGGATGGATGGATGGATGGATGGATGGATGGATGAAGAATAAACAAACAGGTGAATTACTGACGAGTTTCAACATGCAGAAGCTCCCAAATTTCACTTCGGAATATTACATGATACATTCCAGTACAATATATTCAGAGATGCTAGTATAGAAGAAGTAAATTAAGACAACATATAATGGCATGCTGGGGACACTCAAACTGCCTCTGGATTTTAATCAGCACCCCCTCACTTACCTTCCAGCTAATCTTTGAGCAAGCTATTGAACTCATCTCTAGAAATCTGTATGTTCATCTGTGCTATAGGAGGTAATAAACATCTAGCCCCCTCACATTTATTATGATGATTAAGTAAGACAATTAATATGAAGTACCTAAAACAGAATAAGCTGCTCAGAAAATGATAGTTCCCTGCTTCCATATGATACAGGCTGAGATACTATTTTTGGAGCAATTGGGCCAGCCCATTTGATTAGGACTCTTCCCCCCAAGTCTTAGAAACAAGTTTAAATTATGTAATTTAGGATAATCTATGGTTATAAGGAGTGGAAGCAATCGATCTAATGGAGCAAGAAAAAATTAGCCTTATAAAACAAGTATCTTTTTAAAAAATATTTTTATTGAATTTCCGAGAGGAAGGGAGAGTGAGAGAGATAGAAACATTAGTGATGAGAGAGAATCATTAATTGGCTGCCTCCTGCACACCCCATACTGGGGATGGAGCCCAGTATGTGCCCTTTACTGGAGTCAAACCTAGGACCGTTCAGTCCGCAGATTGACACTCTATCCACTGAGCAAAACTGGCTAGGGCAGAACAAATGCCTTTTACTGGAATCAAACCTAGGACCATTCAGTCCGCAGATTGACACTCTATCCACTGAGCAAAACTGGCTAGGGCAGAACAAATGCCTTTTATCAAGTTTAGGATAACTTAGGGCTTTTAACATAAAATCATACTTGATAACTATGAGAACATATGAAGACTGGACTAGCCAGCTATTCTAATATCCTCATTACAGAAATAGAGAATCACGGTGATTGCCCAAGTTTACATAATTAGTAAGATTACAAGAATGAAACACTAATATTCTGGTCCTCGGGTAACTTCTTTTCCTACTGTATGTCACTTTTTCCCACAATTGAAAAAAAATTAAAGCAACAAATATTTAATTCTGAAATATCTATTACAAAATGTCAAAGAATCGTCAGCATATCAGTGTGGTGTAACGTAACATTAAAGAAATCATCTAAAAACAGTTCAATAGATTAAACTAATTTTCACTATATTAAATAGTGCTGTAATACAAGAATGGCTTATTAGTAACACCCTGATCTTATACTGAACAAAGGAAACAACTAGATAATGGATGGATAATAATGGAAATTTTAATTAGCTGCTCTGTATGAGATTAATAAAAAATACCACTGTGCCCATTTGATCTTTAAAAAATAATGCAAAGTTAGCAATTATCATATATCATGATATTCCAAAGCTAGATGAACAAAAAGCTTTCCTAATTTGAAACCATTCCTTAACTTGAAAATCATTAGAACAGAGACACTTGTCAGTGTCACTGTGCTTGATTATTTTAAGAAACTACATAGAAAATCAAAAAGTAATTTGGGGCAGAACAATAATCACATCCTCCTCTCCTGATATGAAATGTTAGTGTCAACACCAGACAACCAATAATTTAAAAGGAACACTTGAAGTTTGTAGTGGAGATACTATTTGTGATTTTTAAGTGGCTTACTTTGAGCATGACCTGTCACTCTTTAATGTAAATATATATTTACTTATAATTTGAGGACAAATTTCATACATAGTTCTAAGCTGTAAAGGTATCTTGCTGTAGACACTAGGAAGAACTATTGATTGTACACAAATCTTTTCAACTATAACATGTACATAGATAAATTACTATCAGTAGTGGCATCTTCAAAGAGTAAAGACAATATTGTCATGAAAACAGTAATATTGTTGCTCTTACTGACCATGATTTATAAACCCTATGGAAGTCAGGTTAATTTGGCTACTTTAATCGAGTTTCATATCTGTTATTGCAGTTCTCTGACAAAACAATGTCTGAGAATAACAAATTTGGACTGATATCTATAAAGGTCACAGTAATCTTTGAGAGGCTCCTAAAACTTTAAAAGCATAAGTAGGCAACCAAAATGCCATTTTCCTTCATCATCAGTTCCTTGAGTTCTAGTAGGAAAAGGAAACACAAAAAAAGTACCTGATGCAAGTCTACCTACCTATTTAGTCTATTAGGGACGCATTTGGTGGGTTATCCAACTCTAAATGCTAAACGTTAAATGGCTATTTTCAATTATATAAGCAAAACGTCTTATAAATGGAGTTTATTAGAGTTCCATAATTCATTTATCCAGAAAATACAAATTATATTTTAAAATAAATATATTTCAACCTTTCAAATTATTGTATATGCTATTTGCAGTGAAATTTATTTAAATTGCATTAAATATAGCACACAAACACCACACATTATCAATTCAGGGTCTCTAAAAAAGAAACCTGCACAGAAAATTACTATCATGAGATAACTTCAGGCAGTGTTGTTTCCCACTGCAGAATACAATATTTTTAATTAAGAACTTTCTAGAAGTTGAAAATAATATGCAAAATCAAAGAACATATCCTAAGTCTGGGACAGAAAAAAAACTTTACAGCAATGTAGATGTATCATAATTCTTATAAAGATCATTTGACCCAAAAGGATATAACTAATTTTACTTAAATATGATTAGCAAAAGTGGTTTTTTTTTAAGTATAAGATTTTTCTACAAAATATCATTTATTGCTCTGCCCAGTTTGACTCAGTAGATAGAGGGTCGGCCTGTGGACTGAAGGGTCCCGGGTTCGATTCCATTCAAGGGCATATGCTTGTGTTGCAGGCTCAATCCCCAGTGTGGAATGTACAAGAGGCAGCCAACCAATGACTCTCTCTCATTACTGATGTCTCAAGTTCTCTCTCCCTCTCTGAAATCAATAAAAGTATATTTTTAAATAATTTATTGTTTAAGCATTTCAACCCCAAATTACAGACTCTAAAACCATCACAGAAAGAATATTTAAATATTCTTTTAGCACACGTACTTTTAGAAATATTAAGTATACGAAGAAACTTTAGATATATATTTAAATTCTGTCAACCTGTTGGTATTTCTCTTATTACAAAACACATTAATTTATAAAGTGAAAAAGTAATTTATAAAATATGGAAGGGGAATAATAATAGCATCAAATTTATTAAATACTCAATAAATTTTAATTTTTAACATTAATAAAAGGATGGTGATATTTTAATAAATAGGTTGATCCCAAAACACTTCACTTCTTGTAAAACAATCTCATTTGATCTATATACTCTCAGACTTGTCAACAACAAAAAGCTAAATCACTGTTAAGTGATTTGCTAGTGAAAGCTAATTAAAATACTTAATGATATCCAAAATTAATAAATCTGTATAATAAGCAATCAATATGATATGTTTCTCTTTCATAACAAACACAATAAATGTGTGGTCTATTCCATACTTAAAATCTACCCATACTTGCCTTTTAAAACTAATATTAATTTAGCTATAGGGCAGCTGCTGTTGGCATGTTTCTGTCTGTTACCTAGGTCCTGATCTGAGCTGGGCCACGTCTCTGTCTGTTACCTGGGTCCCAATCTGTGCTGAGCATGGGAAGCAAGGTATCCATGGGGGGCAGGAGACCGCCCTCAGAAGGGGTGAAGGTTCAGACCCGTGCAAGGTTGGTGGGGGGTGAGGGTCTGTGCCCCACCTCTATTGATCCCCAAGTTCTTTCCTGATGGCCCCTCTGCAACTGTGCCTGTCTTAGGTTGTTCCTTCCCTGAAGAATCTCACCCATCTCTGGCTAACCACTCATCCTCTGGGGCCAGGTGTTGTGAGGTTCAGTTCTGTCTCCATGGTAGCCTATGCCCTGGTGGCCTCCACGCCCAACACATGCCTTGGGGATCCCCTCGCCTGCTGGCAGGGGCCCCGGCACTGATCAGTTATCTCAGGGAATTAAGGCTCCTTCTCCAGGGAGGGCCCAGCTCATACCATTTGGCGAGAGACAGATCCATTATACCAGCCACCTCTAGGCTTCAAGCTCAGCATGAATAGTGAGCTCAGGCTACAGCTGAGTGCCATTGGGTTGTGAGAAGAGGGTCCCTCTTGGCAAAAGAGGAAAGAGGGCCAGTATAGAATGCTCAAGTGTCTTCCCAGTGCCTCAATTCCTTCTGTAAGGAATTAAATCCTTTCATGTCCTCTTTTTAAATTGCTGCTAAGCATTCAAAGAATTAGTTTGTACGTTTGTTTGGGGGTGGTTGTACAATATGTTGTTGTGAAATATCAAAAATTAAATGATATTGTAGGATAATATCATGTAAGGATATTCTGTTCTAGGCCATGGCAATTAAATTTCAAACGGACTGACAATTTCTTTTTGTAACTTTATATAAACTATTTCAGGGAGGCATAAACACAGATTACTTACCTTAGCTCAAGAGGCCAAATATATTGACTTTCAATTACAATTCTTATGACATTTAAAGGAAACTTCTCTTTATTTCCTTACAAAATGATTTTCATGTTACAGAGTTTCATTTAAAAATCTTTGTCTCATGAAGTAATTTCTCTTAAGGTTATGGAGACCACTGTATGGATTCTCTCTCCTGCCACACGTTCCCCATTGTCTGTGCCCAATGATTATGCTCATACGCATGTACAATCTCTCCGTCTTATTCCCACCAACCCCCACCTTCCCCTAGGTTTGATGTTTTGATCAATGTTTCTCATTCCCTGGATCTGATCTTGATCATCAGTCTATGTCATTCATTATATTCCACAGATGAGTGAGATCATGTGATATTTGTATTTCTCTGCCTGGCTTATTTCTATAGCTAAATTCATCCCAGCATTAGGAATGCTCAGTGCCAACTCAATGCAAATAAACCTTTCCACTAATATATACAGGGTAATCTAAGATTGTTGGTAGAGTATTAACTTTGACGTAGTTATCAAGCTCTTAGATTAAATTGGCGAACTGAAATAAGCTAACACCAAGAAAATTTAAGTGTACTGGATAAAAAGCTGTTTCTAAAGTATTAATTAAAATTTCTATTGATAGCTCACCTCATGGTTAAATTTCTTAATATGTAATGAACAGAAAACAGGCATATTTGTGTACAAAAGTTAAAATTTAAAATTATCAAGATTGCATTAAAAAATTTTACCAAATTCTCCATTAGTCAAAAAAAAAAGGGGGGGGGAGTAGGATAACAGCATGTAAGGAAAAACATCCAGTAAGTAAATTACATTAAGAAAATTTTCACTTTAGAAAATTAATTTACATTTGTAATACTAACAGCAAGACACCCAAGAAAAACACACATGGTGTCAAAATAAGCCAAAGGAAAAGCAGGTAGGCAAAAATAAAAAGGACCCCAAGCCAATTTTATAGAAAAGATTCCTTTATTAACTTCTGGTGGAGAATATGTTTATATACTTTCAGAAAACAGCTCCAAGACCAAGTGGACTCCTGCAACAGAGAGGAAATGACAGGTCTGCGCCAACCACGAAGACAAGAGGAGAAACAGTCCAGAGATGGAAGACGCTGAGGACGCGTTGCCATGGGAGCAGTTAGCAGCTGAGCATGATGCACAGGACCAAACCAGAGAGGGTCGGACCGGCATCGCCACCATTTGTCCACTATCCAGATACCATTGATGACATGTACACATAAGGAACGTCTGGCATTGAAATTGGGACTCAAAGCTATCGGACATTGAAATTGGGATTCAGTCATTTTTTCTTTTGCTCTTATGGGTTTATTTCTAGCCTACAGGGGAAAGATGTTTTTAAAGACAAGAATCAGGGGGTGGGGGCGGGGGAAGCAGATGCAGAGACAAAGAAGCAATGAACAGACTGTTGTGCTACAGTGGGAAGGCAGGGGAGGTTGGGGAGGAGGGGCCTTTAGGAGATCAATTGAAGGACTTGTATGCATGTGTGTTGGGGGATAGCCAGTGGATACAGGGCAATGGGGGAAGGCGGGACAGGGGAGAGGGGGATTGATGAGGGCATATACAGGAGGGGTGGGGAGAGCGATAAATGGGGAAAAATAAATTAATTAATTAAAAAAATAAAAATAATATTAAGCAATAATGGTAAATAATGTAAGGATAGGTGAATGACACCAAGTTATGTCTTTAAAACTTAAAGTGTTATTACTAGCAATTTTTTCCCTTATCACTATCCACAGTACTTGGTAAAAGAACATTTATATATTATGTTTATGTTTTGTTTGATACCTTAGGCCCTTGAGACATATCAGATAATGAAATGCAAACAGATAGAAAGTAACATAGGGCTTCTTAACCTTGGGCCCCAATTTAGGAAGTATATAAACCTGAAAGGGGAAAAATAACATCTTTATTTTCAGTAACTAGTGATTTAAATTCAGCATCTCTTCCCATTATGAATGTAGACAACATAGGATGGTAGTATAAACAGTACCTACAACCTAGCCATTGTAACTCATAAGAGTCACAGATATTTCCTATCGCACCACAGACACCACAGTTGTGGTAGTTTTTCAAAATATCATGTAGGTTTACCATTTCTTCAAACTTACTCTAGCTATATAAGCTGCTACTTTGCCTTGTTATTTAACAAATATTGTAAAGAACCATATCACTGCCTCAATATTTTAATTAAACTTTCTATTTTGAGATTATTATAAATACACATGCGGTTGCAAGAAAAATGCAGATAAATCATTTGTTTCCAAAAATGGCACCATTTTGCTTAAAACTATATCATAATATCACCACTAAAATACTGACATTGAGAAATCCCACCCGTTTTAGTCCAAGTTCCTGGTTTTACTTACACTTGTCTGTGTGTGTGTGTGTGTGTGTGTGTGTGTGTGTGTGTGTATTTAGTTCTATGCAATTTGATCACATGTAGATTCATGTATCCAATCACCAAAATCAAAATACCAAACAGCTCCATGGACACAAGGATCCCTCATGTTGCCCTTTTGTAACCATACTCAAATCCCTCCCACAACAACCTTCCACTCCTGGCAACCACTAATCTATTCTCCATTTCTATATATTTTGTCTTCTCAATAATGTTATATGTAGGAAATCATGTAGTAATAATCTTTTGGCATAGGCTGTTTTCACTCAGCATGATGCCCTGGAGAATCATACAGGTTATTGCAAATATCACCAGTTTGTTTCTGCTTATTGATGAGTCACATGCCATGGTATGGCTACACTACAGTTATTGAACCATTCACCTGTTGAGCACAGTATTGCTTCCAGTTTTTATCTTTCATGAATAAAACTGCTAAGAACATGTGTACAGGTTTTTGTGTAAATATAACTATCTCTTAAAACCCAGGACTGCCTGGAGTGGGCTAGTGCATGTCGCCTAGGACCAGAGATTACTTTTGGGCCAATCTGGTGATGCTTTGGCAGAAATTAAGAAGGAAAATATCCCCCTTAATAGTAATTTAACCCTGCTTTTCTGTTTTAATAGTACAATGCTGTTCTGTGTGATTTATCTTTCTGTTATCTTGAAGGCAAAAAGCTAATTGCTTGGATGGACCCTGTCACCAGAGCCCTGCCAGGCAAACACCTAGGAAAGTGCTGGGAATGGGTGCTATTGATACTTAATTCCACTGATATTCTCTAAAGTTCCAAAATAGGACTTAAAGATAGTTCTATTTTACAGGCTTTGCATTTAATATTTTTTCTTTCCAGTGAATACAACATTTTTTTTTGTTGTTTACTGTTGGATTAACAAAAATCTGACTCTCCTGTTTTGTTTTGTTTTGAAGTTCATATAAAGAGTATTTTTTGAGAAAAAAAAAAAGTATCTCTTCCTCTGGAAGGAGTCATATTTTTTTAAAATAATGTAATAAATATATTTCAATATAATTGGTTTCCTTTTTGATGCTATGTATTTTGTTTTATTTACACTAGAGGCCTGGTGCATGAATTTGTGCATGGGTGGGATTCCTCTGGGTGGCCTATGGAGATCAGGTCAAAACCTGCAGTCCAACACCTGCTGGCCACTCCCACTCATCCTGGCCCTGCTGTGTCTGCTGTGGGATTGTGCCCAGTCAATCCCAATCCAGAGAGGCTTGTGCTACCACAGTGACACACAGCAGCCTTGAACTCGGTGTCTGGTGCCCACCCAAGGCAAGTGGGAGGGCCGAGACACGAATGGCCCTCTGGGTTGACAACAGGATGCCCTTGCCAGCCCAGGAACTGGATCTGTCCTGCTGGTGAGGGGAAGCTGCTGTGGTGCCCAAAGCCAACTTCCAGGAGACCGGCAGCATTGTTTGGATCATGCCAGCGGTTCCAGTCCATCGGTGCCTAGCCCGTTCTCCAGAGATTGGATTTGCAGGACTACTGAGGGAGGGAGTGGCTGCTGCCTGGCTGGGGCCACCAGGATGGGTTGGGCAGTTCAGCGGTGCTCCCACTATGGGAGCACACTAACTACCAGGGGGCAGCTCCTGCATTGAGCATCTGGCCCCTGGTGGTCAATATGTGTCACAGGATTTTATATATATATACATACACACACACATACATATACATACTAGAGACCCAGTGCATGAAATTCGTGCACAGAAGGAGAGGGATCCCTCAGCCTGGCCTGCACCCTCTCGTAATCCTGGACCCATTAGGGAATGACTAACTGCTGGTGTAGGCCAGGATTAGGTCTAAACCACAATCAGACATCCCTCTCGCAATCTGGGATCACTGGCTCCTAACCACTCACCTGCCTGCCTCATCACCCATAACCGCTCTGCCTGCCTGCTTCATTGCTCCTAACTACTGTGCTTACCTGCCTGATTGCCCCTAATCACTTGCCTGCCTGATCACCCCTAACCACCTCTGTCTTGACCCCTGTCATGGTGGCTTCATCTGGAAGGACATCTGGAATGACATCCAGAAGGTCCTTCAGCTATCCCGCCAAATTAGCATATTACACTTTTATTATTATAGATAGATCTTAAAACATGATTCTGACAAGGTGCCCATAGCTTCAACAGATTGACAGAGGGACCCATGGAACAATGCAAGTTAAGGACCTGTTTTCTTTATTTTGTGATCTCACAACATTTACTCTCTCTACTACCCTATGAGGGAGAAAACGCATGCCACTATTTTAGATAAAGGTCATCTATGCAAATAATGACTTAAAAAGGGAGGAATTTGATCAATGATTATGTCTAATATTTTACATAGCCAATTTCTTTGCTGGACCACTTAAAGATAAAAACAATAGTGAAAACTTTATCAGCACTTGTTATTTTGGACAAAGACAATGAAGATAAATACAATGTTTTCCCTCCCTGCTTTATCATTTTTGAGATCCAATTATGAGAATAAGTTTAGACACTGTAACACATCCAGTTTAATAATACTTTTGCAGATTATAAATGTTTCCTATGGCTTAGATAGAAACTGTATATTAAGTAGGTAATGAAGCTACAAATTGTAAATGAAATAAGAAAAAAAATCTCCCACCAAACAAAACATTACCCATTATTTTAAAACCCCTAGCCTTCTAAACACTTTAATAAGTGCTATCAACCAAAATGCAAACACTGAATTCTATTCAATTCCTTGCTCACCTGATTCAACAGTACATCAATAGTAAAATATGCAAATGATAGGAAAACAAGGAAAAAGATCTGTGATTAGCTGACATATAAATGTGTGCCTTCAGCACTGAATGAGATTCATATTTAGATACAAAAAAATGTCTTACATTCCTGTAACACAAACAGCTTTCACAATTTTTCCTATATATGTTTTCATCTGAATCTAACCTGCAGTGGAAGATATTACTAAAACTGGTTTTCTGCAGTGTAAAATTTGAGTCATGGAGGAGTCATGACTTGTCTGAGATGAGATAACTAGCAAATGTCAGAAATAGGCTAGAACCTAAATAGAGAGTTCTTTTCTGAAGAAAGTGTAAAATTATCTTCAAATGGGCATAATTTGCTCCCAATATAGAATTATAACAAAAAGTGGAAAAATGGGCAAAAGTTTCAGAAATATTCTCTCTATACCTTCAACAGCTGTGCTAATTTAATCAAATTTCTACTTGACCTCCTATGCCTCAGGTTACCTATGTGCAAAATGGGAATAATAAAGTAGCTACCCTCAGGGTTGTTGTAAGGATGAAATAATAGTCCAGGTAAAGTCAATACCTGGTAAATAATAAGCACTCAGTTAATGTTTGCTGTCATCATATGTTATTATATCATTAATTGAGTACTTTTTTTCAAAATGGTCTAATAAAAGAAATGCCAGTGTTATGAAGTGATTAGTTTCTGGTCACCTGAATCAGGTGATACTGAGATAGGCTGCTTATCTTTCTGAGATGCTCAGGAAATGATTTTTACCTTAGGTAGATTAGGTTATTTTTAAATGGTATTCTGAGGGTCTGGAAAGTTCCTTAAGGTGTTTTGGGGGCTATGTGGGGGCTGAGGGGATGTGCACAAAGGAAGTATCATCAGGGAGTCCCCAAATACTCTCCACCCCCAATACAATAATGAAGACATCTTCATGGTCATCTGCTTTCTATATTCCTATTCCACATATTATTCCTTGGGAATAAGCTGCTTAGATTTTAAATAAAGTTTTAAACCCACTGAGCTAGATGATCTCAAAGGCACTGCCCTTTTGAACCTATGATTGAGAATATGCCACCATTCACATACTAAAGCAGAAGCTTCCCTTTTTTTAAGCATTAAATTTCCATTGCCATAATCTCTGCACATACATGGATTAGTCAGACTTCACTTTCTTTGCAAAATAGTAGTTCAGAGACAAGGCATCTACCTCTTACTGTGAATATGGTGCTCTTTTCTTATTAGAAATACTAGAGGCCTGGTGCACGAATTTCAGCACAGGATTTCGTGCATGGTGTGTGTGTGTGTGTGTGTGTGTGTGTGTGTGTGTGTGTCCCTCTGCCAGCCTGCACCCTCTCCAATCTGGGACCCCTCAAGGGATGTCTGACTGCCCGTTTAGTCTCGATCCCACCAGATATCCCTCTCACAATCCAGAACTGCTGGCTCCCAACCGCTTGCCTGCCTGCCTGATTGTCCCTAACTACTTCTGCCTGCCAGCCTGATCACCCCTAGCCATTCCCCTACTAGCCTGATCAACACCTACCTGCTCCCCTGCAGGCCCGATTGCCCCTAACTGCCCTCCCCTGCCAACCTTGTCACTCCTAACTGCCACCCCCCGGTTGCCCCTAACTGTCCTCCCCTGCAGGCCTGGTTTCCCCCAACTGCCCTTCCCCTTCAGGCCTGATCCCCCAAGTGCCCTCCCCTGCAGGCCTGGTCCCCCCAACTGTCCTCCTCTGCTGGCCTGATAGCCCACAACTGACCTCCCCTGCTAGCCATCTTGTGGCAGCCATCTTGTGTCCACATGGGGATGGCCATCTTGTGTGTTGGAGTGATGGTCAATTTGCATATTACCTCTTGATTATATGGGAATTATATAGGATTCCCACTCAAAATGTATTGAGTTCACATGAAGTTCCAGTAACAGGGAGTACAGAGGTAAGCTAAGACATACCCTTGCCATCAAAGAGCTTACTCTCTGGGGTGGGAGTTAGGGACAATAAGCAGAATATTAACAGTGATAAGTAATAACAGAAGTACTGGTAATTTATATCTCATTTTGTGTTGTCACATATTTAAATGGTATAATTAAAGTATTTTAAGCCAAAATAGGATCTTTGAGAAAGTTTTTCCATTAAAGGGGGTGGTCTATATTTTGTTCAAATTTGAAAAACTTCCATAGATAAGAGGAAGACATGGTAGGACTTAGGCTGTGGAATGATAAACACATCTGTATTGCAAATGATGGCTTCGACAGGGAGGTGTGCAGACAAGTACACAAGGGACAGAATGGAAGCAGTAGTCTTTTGAAATCATCACAGAAGAATATGATGATATGCTTAACCATTAACAATGCATTTATAAAGGCAATACTGGGTGAGAGATTTTTAGAACATAGACTTATTTCACCTAGTAAGTGAATGAGGATAATGGGTTGGGTAAGATGGAAAAACTATGACATTGTCCAGGTTTAAGGAACCTCTCTGAGCTAAGTGATGATGCTATTTGCATTTTTACAGATCAGAAAACTGAGGCTTACATAACTTGGGCAGGGTCCCATTACTAGTAAGTGATAGAGCCTGAATTTGATCTCACATCAGTCTGACTCTGAATCCTGTGTGCTTGACCATTGAGCAATACTTCTTCCAGTTGTGTTCAAAATTTCCACAGAGCATATAGAAAGTGAGAAGAAAAGGCCAAATAAGAAAATCTGAGCAGTGCTTACATTTAGAAGTGGGTAGCAGGAAGTACAAAATAGAATATTTTTAAGATAGATAACAATGAGGCGGATTAGATTTTAATTTGTATTTATGCAACTGAATGTTCAATTTTCCCTTTATGGGGTCTGACCTCTAAAAAATTATTGTGACATTGAAAGTGACAATATATTTATAATGAAATCAGCTAGTCCATAAATATTCAGTCTTGTCAAAAAAACTGACATTTTTGGGATCAAATAATATTTTATTAAGACAGTCTTCTGGTTAGTGTTGAAAAGAGAAATTATTTGTTTAGGTTAGTATATATAAACTCTAAGAAACCTGGAAGTTGATCTTTTTGTTTAATTTCAACTGATTTTTACTAACAAAGTCAAACATTTGTTTGTATTTTTTATAGTAGTGATGGATTTATAGGTTATTCAAGCTTTTTTGTGATAAATAATTCATCTATGCAGCATGAGAACCAATTCTACTTCTCAAATAGTATATAAAAAAATATCAAAAAATACTGCTTGCTCAAAGCCCTAGCTTCACTTGAAAGAAGAACCTGATAAAAATACTGAGCACATAGTACATGAACCTGTAGTCTTCATAGGGTTTTTAATAAAAGTTCAAACAATGTTCGGGCTCAAAAGGGATATATATCATGTTACAGTCAAAGGTTATGCCAATAGTGGCAACAGTATAATATTACTCAATATGATGGCATTACTTCCAGAGATTATCTACTATTTCTGCTGATAACAGTCTTACCCCTAAAGACCTAAACTGTGAATTTAAACATAAGAAACCACACATTCCTCTTTCACCAAAATAATTATTCTAAAAACAACATTCTTCATGGTCTACATTTGATGATTTATTATTTTAGCCTGTTGCTTCTCAGGGAAAAAAATTATTATCTAATACTTTAACACATAAACACATCGCTAAAAGGTTCCATTTCCTTTTTCTACTACCAGATGTAAAATGTTGATTTAACCCTAACCGTTTGGGCTCAGTGGATGGATAAAAGCACCAGCCTGCAGACTGAAGTGTCCCGAGTTCAATTCCAGTCAAGGGCAAGTACCTCAGTTGCAGACTTTATCCCTGGCCCTGGCCAGGGTGCATGCGGGAAGCAACCAATCAATGTCGATCTCACACTGATGTTTCTCTCTCTCTCTCTCTCTCTCTCTCTCTCTCTCTCTCTCTCTCTCTCTCTCCTCATCCTTTCCAATCTCTCTAAAAATCAATGGAAAAATATCCTCGGGTGAAGATTAACAACAACAACAAAAAATGTTGACTTTCCATATCTTCAACAGTTAAGCTCATCAGTAATGCCTTTATATATTTGCTCACAAAATGAATGAGCCTTTCAACTTATCATATAGACTGAGTGGCCAGATTATTATGATCCCTGAATGCATAATAATCTGGCCACTCGGTATATATTCAGTGAGGGTTTTGTTAAGCAAAGAATAAAAAGCACAACTTGTGATTTTTTTTTTGAGTGCATGTTTACAAACAAAATGTACACTACCCAAATCTGCCATCAGTCAGAAGGCTCTGCAACCAATTCTACATTCCTTTAAACCAAAACGAGACAAAAGAATAAACAGCAACAACAAAGAGCCATCTGGAGCTCAGTAGGTTAATGCACTATTGTGAAATCCCCAACTAGTACAACTAAGGGTGAAACACTTTCAAAAGAAGAGGCAGCCATATGATGTGTATCTTCAGGAAAAATTCAGTAATCCTGAGGGGGAAAAAAACAACAACAACTCTAAACTCATTAGATTTCTTCAAAAGTCCTGGCATATCATTGACAAGTATTAATATTGTTATGCAGATTCAGTCAGTCAAAGAAAGTAGTAAGAGTATCTAAGAGGAATAAGACATTATCCTAAGCCTTGAGAGCAATATGATCATGCGTTCAAGTTCCTGACTGGCAAGAGGTACTCATGTAATATCAAAGATAGTTCTCCTCGCTGAAAGCATGTATAGTCACAAATTGCATTTACATACAAAACCCACCAACACATTATAATCGGTTTATTCCCTTAATGCAACGGGAGGAAAGTCATCTCGGTGTCATGGAGATTTTATTTTGAATCCAGTCTCTGCTACTTAGGACTATTGTCACTGTAAAAGTAACAAGTTTTGTCAGTTTCACTGTCTTATAGAATTGTTTTGAGGATTTAAATATAAATAAGTGCAAAATTTCCAGCACAATGCTTAACACATATTTAATATACAATGGATATTTATTTCCTTACTGATTATCAACATCATTGATATCCAATTTCTTGAATGTGACCTTCCCATCACTAAAAATTAACTACATTTACTATCCTAATCCTTATAAACAACTCTGCAAAGTAATAATTATTCCCAGCTTACAAATGATTAAACCTGATGCTCACAAAAGTTAAGAAACTTATGTGAGGTCACACAGTAATAAGTAAGAGAGATAAAAACTAGTCTGTTTGGCCTCGGTGCTAGGGGGCTACAAAGCCCCATGTAATTTTGCCCTTACCTACCTCTGCAACTTCATCTGACTCATTACCCATCCCTATGCACTACTCGTTGGCCTACTATAACCACACTGGTCTATTTTCTGACACTTGAACACCCCAAGCCCATCCCCACATTAGGACCTTTGCATGTGTTCTCCCCTCTGCTTTGAAGGCTCTTTTCCTGAATTTGTGCATAGCTTTTTCCTTCCCATTATTCAAATAACCACCTCCTCACAAGAAGCCTTCTCTGAACTTTACAGGATGTAGCTCACCATTAAAACAGCACTCCCAAAATACCACATTACCCAGTTTTAGTCTTTTGGGGGCTTATGACTATTCAGTATTTTTTTTGTTTGTTTACTCATCTGTTGATTACCTGCCCCTTTCACTGATATATAAGCCCTACAGCAGCAGAGGCTTTGTCTCTTCTTAAAGCTGCATCCCCAATCCAGAGCATAGTGTCTACCTAGCACAGGAGATAAATCTTAATATTTGTTGGGTGAATGAATGGATGGATATACAACCTGAGATTCTAACTCAGTTGTTTAAATACACATACACATAAACACAGATGCACAGCATATTTGGAAAGCAGATAAGTTACAAGTGAGTTTTCATGATACACAAATATAGTAGGAAGAATCTGTGGCCCATTTCCCTGAAATACCACATAGTTTATCAGATGCACTCATTAACCTGCTATGAGAACAAACTTCTCACCTTCAGTCAAACTCTCTTAGTTTTAGGAAGCTATACCTTATACCCTCTATAAGTCCTGAAAAGAAAACTAGGTTCCTAGTCTTAAACAAACCTATAGATCAAGCCACCTCCTTCATCACACTGGGATCCAAAAATCAATTAGTTTGATCTGTCTGGTCTCCTGACCAGTCAACATTCTATATGTTATTTCAGATGAGCAGAACATGGTGTGAGGGATTTTGCTAGATGAGATTGATAATTAAAACACAACAGTAGTAATATTAAGGAGGCAGTGTGCTCAAGAGAGAAACCTACTAGAGTGGAATTTATGGCACTTTTATTTCAAACCTGGCTCAGTGACAATTTTTGTCATGAGATACACAGGTTCTCGGGTGATTCTCTTTCCTTCTCTTATGAAAATCAGGTGTTAGACTAGGAGACTATCTCTAAGGTCACTTGCAGATTGAAGATTCCACAGTTCTGTGACAAATTAAGGAATAAAGATACTTCCGAGGCCTCTAAGAAAGAGTAACCACAATCACAACTAAAAATAGGGCAAAGCACGCACATCCCTGAGAACATAAGTCTCTCCCCAGAAGCAATATTCCATGGATCCTGAGTCCCATACGACTTACCAAAATTTCAATTGATTCTCTCCCTGCACAGATACCAGAGTTAACATATTGCTCACTCCTGAGATTACTCACTGCTCCATCATTATTCTCGATAACTTTTCACTTCAACCACCAGCCACCATAATGTTTACTCTTTCAGCAGACGTCCTGAAGGGCAGTAACTATTTTTATAATGTTTCACATAGTTCTTTAGGAATATACCTATTGTTCAGTGAGTGACACACTTTATATTACTGGAACTTTACAAAATCCCAGGGTTGGAAAAGGGAACTCCTTTCCTCCAATATAGTTTTCATTTACTGAAGCAGAAAAATATGCATGAGGGGAAACATTTTTATGAAAAATATAATATACATTACTAAATGTTTTGACATAGATCTCACAACTTATTTTCAGCAATTTAAAAAAATGGTACATGCTATTACCACTACATGTGCCCCCCCCAAAAAAAATTAAAACTATTTTGAAACATTAAGGATATTCCACAGCATTCAAAACAGGGAGTTTCTCTTAGAATACTAAAAAAAATCACTACAGACCAACTAACAATCTATAGAAGTCCCTGAAAGCAAAAATAAAACAAAAATCAAAGGGCAAAACTTCTATTCTTGTCTAAGAAAATAATTACTTGCATGGCTTTATGTAGGTAAAGCACAAGCTCTTATTGGTCAAAATAAAACCAATCTGAAATATCTGCACCCAGTATAATCTCTGAAAATATTCACTTTAAAATGTGGTAAATGCATTGAACTCTTTAAATTATGGTGTATGTGTGAAATATACTTTTTAACTAAGATATTATTTCAAAGACCCTTGCAGCTTCTAGAGTATACTAGTTTTCTTGGAAACAGAAGAGCTTTATGCATTGCTTTTATTTCTTATCTCAACCAGCAGGTTAATTTCTTCAGTAAACATTTACTAAGCTCCTACTATGTGCTAAACACTGGGTTTACAAAGGTGTCTAAAGACATAGCCCCTGTCTTCAAAGAGCTCAAAGTCAGATTGAATAGCATTTCCTTTACCAGAAGAATTTTAATGAAAGTGTCTGAATGAGGCTTAGGGATTATTTAACATTGACCTCTTTTACTCATCCCAAGATTTCTGCTCTTTTTAGAAAATACTCATTCAAGGTAAGAATAAATGAGATCAATTTATAGAAATTTACCACATTCAGAAAAAAGCATGGATTCCAGCAATGTGGCTAAAGAAGTTATTTTTCATGCCCCCGCTTCACAGCCTATTTCTTAAATTAAAATATCATAAATTCATAAAGAAAAATACTTTCATATTGTTTTTAGACTCAGACTGACCATGCTAACTCATGGTGGGATTTTTAAAGAATTGATTCTCCTTACATTTTAATGTCATATATCATAAATATGAATGAATATATGTAAAGTAACTTTGTCCTACATTTGGAAAAATCCTATAGTTAATCTATACTTCATATAAGTAACCAATAAAGGATTTTAAGTTAATAAACTGGGAATATAGAAGTCTGAACATATAAAAGTTAATTTCTACTTTCACATTTTTAGACTGACTTTAGTTTTTGGTCTCAAAGTTAGAATTCTTTTGGAAGAAGACAAAATGTATTTTTTTTAAATATTACATTAATCCCTCTAGCATTCCTGTAAGATGAGACATATTACCCCTGTTTTACAGATTGGGCAAGTCCTTTAATTAAATTTGGCCATGATATACAATGATAAATGGAGCTGGGAATAGAACCTAGGGCATCTGATTTCCAGTCCAGTGTCCTATCAATTAGTCTTTCTCTCATGCCTTTGGCACTTCTTATTGTCCTAAAATGCAGTCCTGGATCACTTACTCTCTAAAGTACTCGCTCACTTGTCAAGGCCACAAAGATACAGAACATTCGAAAAAAAAATTATTGCTTTAGTTTGGGATTTCACAGAGTAGTGCAATATCACAGAGTAATAACCAGCACAAAAAGATTCCCAGAGTAGAAAAATGCAGCATGTACCCACTGCCTTCAAAATAAGTTGTGTAAGACTCAAATATGTACATAAAATAACATACATTGTTTTCCGGATTAATTTGATAATGCAGTATGCACAGCTATACAGAAAGTATGCACTTCCTGACTTAGAATACAGGTAAAGAAAGGAGAAGCCCTGCTCTTGTGGTGAGAGAGAAATTCTTTTTGAATGCTGATAACACTGAGGCTTCGCATAATCTGTCTGTAAAGCCATCTGAGAAGAAAAATCAAGGGCCGCAAAAAGTATAAATTCTCTTTGATCTAGAAATGCTACTTTTTGAACCATTGCAGGCAATATAAAATTATAGACCGAGATTTATGTACTAAGATGTTTATGAAATCATTTTTTTAGTAAGGAAACTTGTAAACACTGTCAGAGACCAAATGTAGGGAAACGGAGAGGTAAATTACGGCATCTACTAAAATGGAGTATTATGCAGCCATTAAAATGTTCTCATGATATGGAAAGATATCTTTGAGTCAATGTTACGTGAAATGAGATACAAAACTATTTGTACAGTATTATTTCAATTATGTAAAAATGTTTCTATCAACTAAATGGTAATCCATGGCAATGTTAATGGTAATGATCCCTGAGTAATAAAATTTTACATATATATGTGGGTGTGTTTTTTAACCTCCTGAAAGCTTGTTTCTAGATTTTCTAAATTGAAGATTACTTTTGTAAGTAAACTACAGTATTATTTTAAAAAGAAAGCTCTAGCAGTGGTTCTCAACCTTTTTTAATGCTGTGACCCTTTAATACAGTTCCTCATGTTGTGGTGTCCCCCAATCATAAAATTATTTTTGTTGCTACTTCATAACTGTAATTTTGCTACTGTTATGAATCATAATGTAAATATCTGTGTTTTCTGATGGTCTTAGGCTCTACAGCAGCGGTTCTCAACCTGTGGGTCATCATTACTAAGGAGTGATGTCTGCGCCACGCAAGGACTCTCGGCCACCCAGGTGGACAGGTCAGAGAGCGCCTCAGGCCCCAGGACTCTCCGGGGAGGGGACACCACCTTGTGCTGAGTCCCGCCACACTGCTCGCCACCTTCCTCTCCCCTCTCGCTCAACTCGCGCCTTCCTCCAGCCCAGCAGTGGCCCCACCACATCTGGCCACCAGTAGCTGGCAGACAGAAAGACTAGAACTGCAGCTGACCTTAGCCTTTGTCCCTCCGCCTGGCTCCACTGCTGCCATGGAGGCCGTCAGACATGCCATGCCATATACCCACCCCTCCCCCAGCATGGCCACTGGCAAGGGAAAGGTTCCTGAGGAAAGGTTCCGGGGCACCAGAAGGAATGACTGGATTGGAGTTGATCGTCATGACAACTAGAAGAAAGAGCTCCTACAGGAAGATACCCTGATGGACCTACAAGAACCAAGAAAAGCTACACCTACTCTTCCAAATCTCAGGCCAGCATTACCTACCTTTCTGCCTCCTTCTTCCAGCCCCACTCCCACCCCACCCCCACAACCCAAAAATAATTTATATACACACACACATATATTCCTCCTTGACCTAAGGAAGCTTCTACCCATCTGTGAGCTCCCATAGATTATCCTGAGGAATCAAAGAATCATCATCACCTGAGACTACCAAGATGACCCTCAACATCACACACCTGAAATGTTTAGTTTTTTTTGTGTGTGTGTGTGTTTTTTTTTTACAGTTTACAGAGTGCCTTTGCATCTCATTTAATCCCCTCAGCAACATTTGGGTGATAAGGCAATTTACCCAGAAGCACACATTTAAAAATGGTAGAACCTGGAAGGATTGAGCTACTCTGCCTTATGATAACCAAAATAAGACATGGATTCAGTGAAATTCCACTACATTACTGGAAGACTTTTTCTTTTCTTAAAGACATATGTGTATCTTCACTCTCTCTAGTGTATTTGTAAACTTGCTGACAATCTGTGGCTATTGATAAAGTTCATCCAAAATAACAAGTGAAGCATATACTACTTGCAATTAGGTAAGATGTATATAAACCTAAATCAAAAATGCAAGTACACTGAGCAAAAGAAAACACACACACACACACCATGCAAGTTCTCTACCTTGTTTTGGTCCAGTTTACTCATATGTGTAAATATAAGCCTTGAAAAAAGAAAATGTAAGAATAAAATATACAAGGGATAAAAGGATAAAATGAATAGTTAACATAAAGGAGAGACGAAACAATTCAGGAAAAACTGTAGAAAGGAATAAACAATAATGAGGATACAAAAGAGCACCCTTCCTTTATAACAAAGCAGATACAAACTCTCCTCTTTGACCAAAAAGGATTTGTACCCTTTCAACTTCAAACACAAAGAGGATGCTTATTCAAATATGTAACACCTTGTGTTTCTTAAAACAGGCTTCAAGACACATCCTTACAGACAAATATTTATAAGTAAAACATGCTGATGAGGGAAGGGATGGTGAAGGAATGCGAATTACATATCACCTGAAGTTCTACACTCAAGCAGAAAAGAAAGAAAAAGGGAAAAAGACCTTTCCCATAAAGTGTTTCCCACATACTAGTATATTCCCTTCAGCTAAAAATTCTTTCCCAAGTCCTAATGTCCTCACATTGATTACAGAGTGAATTGATTAGGAAAAGCTCTAGAGTTTGCATTAAATGATGCAAAGCAACCCAGAAATCTTTGTACAATAAACATAGAAACAGCCACAGTAAAACATATCAAAAACCTAAATGTGAAAATTTTGACTATTTGTAAGGTGACAGCTTCATTTTAATGGTCACTAATTAGTATAAATGAATATAAAACCAGTCTTCTACCTTTAAATAATAGATGTTGACATGAATATGCAAGTATGCACACATTCATAAATATACAGAGAAGTCTAGCTATAGCCCAAACTCCAGACATGGTCAAGATCACCACATTAACACTAGCATTAGTCAGAACTCTCTAGCTAATATTCAGTCTTGGGAACTCCAGATAATTATTCACTGAGTGTCTACTATATATAAGTCACTCTGTTAGGTACCGCAGGTATAACAGAGACAAATGAGACAGTCTTTGCCTTCAAGGAACTTAAAGAGAGGAGGAATACTTATTAACCTCCATGAGGTGTCACCATTACAATGATTCATTCATTCAAATATGGAGCTATTCGTTCATTTCAAACCATTGCTGAAGATGTACTATGTGTGGCATTTGTGCTTGGTGTTAATGAATTGATGATTAAGTGGATAGTGCTCAAATTAGAAACTGAAAATATAAATCTTAAGGGATTCACAATACTCACAGTAGGCCAAAACGATAGAGATTCATTCAGTGAATGCATATTGAACATCTCTTACATGCCAGACATCTGACTCTCAGGGAGTGAGAGCAAACCAAGACAATGGCCTCTACTCTGGTGGTTCTTCTTTTCTAATAATAGAAGTAGAAAGAAAATGCCATCCTATCTAATAAATAGGAAATATGCTAATTGACCATCACTCCATCATAAAAATGGCTGCACCCACAGCTGAGGCCAAGTTCCCTTAAGGAGCCTTAAGGAGCAATTGCAGGGATGAGACTACGCCCTCCCCACCCACATGGGGCTTCACAGGGGACCTCAGGCCATGCCCCCCACCCAGCAGGTCTTGACCAGGGACCTCAGGCTGTGCCCCCCGCCCTGGTGTCAGGCTGGGGGACCTCAGATCCCACCTCCTGCTTTGGCACCAGGCCGGGGGGACCTCAGGTCACACCCCCTATCCTAGCACCAGGCCAGGGGACATGAGGCTCTGCCCCCTGCCTGGTGGGGCTTGACAGGGGACTTCAAGGTGCACCCCAAGTGCTGGGTTGGGGGAACTCAGGCCGTGCCCCCTGCCCAACAGGGCTTGATGGGGAACCTGAGACTGCACCCCCCCTGCGGGCAGGACCTAATGGGAGACCTAAGGTGTGCTTCCCGTCCTGGTACTGGGCTAGGGGACCTCAAACTGCTCCCCCCAACCTAGCGCCAGGCCAGGGGACCTCAGGCCACAGCCCCTACCAGGTAAGGCTTAACAAGGGACTTCAGACCATGCCCCCAACCCTGGCACCAGGCCAGGGTACCTCAGATTGCACCCCTGCCTGGTGGGGCTTGTCAGGGAACCTCAGGCCATGCCCCAACCCAGTGGGCCTCAAGGTGCACCCTCAGGACTGGGTTGGGGGAACTTAGGCCGTGCCCCCACCCAGCAGAGCTTGATGTGGGACCTGAGGCTGTGCCCCTCCCTCCCGGTGCTGGGCAGGGGACCTGAGGCTGCACTCCCCTACCTGGTGGGGTTTTCGGGAGGCCTCAGATCATGCCCCCCCACCTAATGGGGCTTGATAGGGGATCTCAGGCTGTGTCCCTCATCTGGCAGGGTTTGATGGAGGACCTCAAAGTACAGCCCCTGCCCCGGTCTTGGCTGGGGGACCTCAGGCCATGCCCCCCCATCCTGGCGCCGGTCCAGGGGACCTGATGCTATGCCCCTGCCTGTCAGGGCTTGACAAGGGTGGGACTGGCTGGGTATGGATATAGCCCAATGGGGGGTGGGCTGGGTCTGGGTCTCACATGATTTTGAGGTGCATATGGGTGGGCAGGGACTTTACTCTGGGTCCCATGGTGAGCCCCAGACTCTGACAGGAGGAAGGTTTTCATATACATTTTAATAATTTTCTTTCATCTCTGACACTTCTATTATAGAGAAAGGGCAAATAGCAATATTAAATTATTTCCTCTAATTCCCTTTTAATGTGCACTAATTTCGTGCACCAGGCCTCTAGTAGGAGTATATGAGAATAAACAGGAAGACCCAAACAAATGTCCAGAAAGGCTTCATGAGAGAAAGAATGTCTATGATGAAAACTAAAGGATAAGCCAAAATTAGAGAATAGGAAACATGAGGTTTGACAGGTGAGAGAAAATATGAGTAGGATGGTGGCCTAAACTGGGCAAGAACAGTGGGAATAAGGAGGAAAGGACTGAGTTTCAATAATGAAGGCCAAGTTTCTGGCTCAGACATCTGGCTGCATGGTGATGTCTATTTTCCCAGGTGGACAATAGAGAAAAAGGAACATGTATGCTGTTGCTGTTTTGTTAGCATTAAGTAAAAATCTCATTATAATTTTGATATAATTCTTGACATTGTGGATAATAGCTGTGCCTGTTTGTTTTATTATCCCAATGGAACAAAAGAGGACTATTCTGGTTTCGTTATTCCTAGTATAGCCCTTCAGTGATTGGAGACAAGAATATCCTGCCTAAACCTTCTCTCTTTTCAGTTTTTAAACATTTCAAGAATGAGAGAACACATGCAAAACAATTAAGGTGGTTCCTAGTCTATATAACATGATCAATAGAAGTTACTATTATTAATTAGCAGCATACTTTAGCATTCCTAACATTGTCTTTAGAAGTCTTTCCCATGCCAAAACCAGTTTGGCTCAGTGGATAGAGCGTCAGCCTGTGGACTGGAAGTTCCCAGGTTCGATTCCGGTCAAGAGCATGTACCTTGGTTGCGGGCGCATACCCAGTGGGAGGTGTGCAGGAGGTAGCTGATGGATGTTTCTCTCTCATCGATGTTTCTAACTCTCTCTCTCCCTTCTTCTCTGTAAAAAATGAATAAAATATATTTTTAAAAAAAGAAGAAGTCATTGCCATTATCATTCTCTCGTAAGTCTGGGCAGAATGTTTAAAAAAATCATTAAAAATGCCACCACACCAGAAACTAGTTTTTACATTGTCATATAATATTTGATTACATGCTCACGTTTTACATAATTGAAAGCATTCATGGTACCACATGTAATTTCTTTTCACCATTGCATCAGATTACTATTTTCATTTTTCTATACAGCCTACATATCATTTTAGTGCCTACCTGGACCATGATTTAGATATTCCCTTCTTCTCAGAATTAAGGTTCCCATCCACCTCAATTGTCCATTAGTATAACCAATCCTGCAAATAATCAGTTTGTTTCTTTTGGATCATTTCCTTAGGATAAAATCTCCTAAATATTATATAACAGAGGTCAAAGGGTATAACAGTTTGCATATTCTATCAAATTGTTTTTCAAACAGATTTAATGCTTACCAGCCCTATAATGAACAAATTTCATCGCATTAGATAATGTCACTTTAATTATTTCCAATTCAATAGATGGAAAATTATATTTTTAAATTTGCATTTTTCAATTGGTATGTTAAATTGCCCACCCCCTACTTTACTGATTTTATTTCCACTTATGTGTATTGTCTGTGTTTTTTTTCTTGCACTTTTATCTGTCCAAACCTAAATGTTCCCAGCATGCTCTGTGCAGTGCTTAGATACTAACAAGAGTAATCCCTCATGTGAGAAACATGTAGATATTTTTGTCAGTGTCTTATTTTTTTATATTTCCATATAGTTTAGTTTTTATTTATTCAAAGGAGTAAATCCTTTCTTTTGTGATTTCAGTTACTTCCAAGCTTATAAAGTTTTCACTTTGAAATTTACTTTTAATCTCTCTATATGAATTTGGTATACAATATGAGTTATGGACCTATTTTCCCCCCGACTTATATGCAGATTAATAAATGGCATTGAGATACCTTATTTTATATTCTTACAAAATACTAATTCTTCCTACTTATCAATATAGCAATCACATATTATTGGACTTTTTTTATTTTACTTATTTACATTAATGATGTGCTAATAGAATATCTCCCCTACCATCAAAATATTGCATCTGGTTCTCCAAATGGTATTTTATATTCTTGTCAGTTTCCTTTTTTATATACTGTATATAATTATCTGGTTAAATTCAATAAACTCCATTAAAAAGCCTGTCTATATTTTATTATAATTATGTTAAGTGTGTAAGTTAAAAAAGAAAAGTTTTATATCTTTATGGTCTTTATTCATCCCACTTAAAATCATACTCTTTTTCCATTTATTACAGTCTTTTTTCTATAGCTCTCAAAGTGATGCAGAATTATGTATATATTACATATATCTCCTATTAACTTTATTCAAATCATCTTATACTTTATTAATATCATGAATGTACTCTTTTTAATTGTGTTTTAATTATGGTAAAATACACATAACAAAAAAGCATACCACTTTAACCATTTCACTGTATTCTTTACTAAATAGAAAATAGAAAATTTTAAAAATAATATTTAATATTTAGGTACACAATCAGCAAATGACTTCCTTTATCCCACTGACTCTCAAAATTCCAACCTTCAACTGGAAAATGAGACAAAACAACACATGTGACTCCAGTCTCTTTGATTTCTAGTCCAGGGTTTATTGTCTTTAGAGGTATTTTTTCAAGGTTTTCTTGGTTGTATCAATCAATGTCCATATTGATCGAAAGAAGTGGAGATATTGACAAATTACAAAAGCATGTTTCATGCTGTTAGCATATTTTATCAGATGTATAAATGGCTACTTGTAAGCAATGATACTTTCAATCAGGAGGTTCAGTTATGACCAGGAATCTGAAATATTGGGGATTCTCATCACTGCCTATAAGTGGACTCTAGGTTTAGCTTTGCTGTCCTAAGTCTAGAGCCCAATATACTTAAGGCAAATGGCCCCTCGTGGGACAGGAACTTGCCCTGACACCTCACAATTTTGGCATCATATTAACCTTTTCCCCTAGGAATTGAAAGTATCATCTTGTATTATGAATCCTGAAATTTGGCAACAGTTTTTGCTCTAAACCAGACTGATCATGTGCAACTATAATGCAACCAAAATTCAGTCTAAAAGATCAAGTACCTGCATCCTAATGATCAGGTCAGAAGACTCCTTGAATAATATCAACAGGCCAGATAAAATGCCACTTCCCCATATCTCTGTGAACTTGATTTCATCTATGGCCAAACTACTGGAAATTCAACCAATTTCTAAAACTCTGACTTATGGCTGTTAATGTATTCCCTTTTCACCACTGGTTATTGATAGGTGGTCACAGTAGGCCTGAAAGCTGAAACAGCTCAATATCGTATATAATATGCTAAGTGTCTGATTGTCCAGTCATCCGTTCAATCAATCAAAGAATATGCTAATGATATGCTAAGGCTGCTCACCCGCTCACTGTGACATGCACTGACAACCAAGGAGCAGACAGTTGACCAGTTAACCCAGTGGTCAGCGAAACCACGGCTCTGTTGACTACTGAGTTTGCCGACCACTGGACTAGACTAAATGTTACCGTGTAGTTGGAAGCTGTGAGGAGTAGGCAATTATGGCATATTGCGTGCAAAGAGGTAAAGGGTAGTATATGACAGTGGTTGGCAAACTCAGTCAACAGAGTGGCAAACCTCGGCTCACAAGCTGCATGTAGCTCGCAAGCTGCAGTTTGCTGACCACTGAGTTAACCAGTCGCTATAATGTGCACTAACCACCAGGAAGCAGGCACTTTGACTGGTAGGTTAGCTTGCTGCTGGAGTCTGGCTGATTTGGACTAAGCAAAACAGTCCAGACATGCCTTGGAGCCCTCCTAAAGCTCCTCTCTGATGGCCAACCTCTTGCATCCCTCCCAGGCCCTGATAGTGCACCAATGGGGTCCCTCAGCCTGGCATGCACCCACTCATAATCTGTAACCCCTTGGGGGATGTCAGAGAGCAGATTTCGGCCCAATTCTGCAGGCCAGCCCAAGGGAGCCAACTGGTGCACAAATTTGTGCACCAGGCCTCTAGTAATGTAAATAACCAGTAGCCACTTTGAGTCACTTTCTCTAAGACTCTGGATATAAAATTGAAACTATTAAGAAATGTACTTCAAATGAATCAAATAAGCACTGCCATTTTACTTAATATACTATTAAATACCTTTGTGTTCAACAAAGATTTTTGTCATGGGTATATCAAAAATATAAAAGAATTCTTGTATACATATACTTTGATTCAAAAATTTATTTTGACATAAAATTGAACCATTTTAATAGAAGAAAAACTTTAGATCTGATTCTTATAACATGCATGTGATTAACTTCTTATACTGGATAAAAATACTTATAGCTAAACTTCCAGATGATAGGTGTACTTTACATTAAATAGAAAGTTATAAATCATAAACATTCTCACATGCATTATGTTATTTAATCCTCAGAACAATCATGTTTGATATTCAGGGATGATAAGAACAGAAAAAAGAAAACAAGGTCCAAGCAAGTTGAGTATGCTGCTGAAACTCCTACAGACATATCATTTGAAGCAATGCTATCCAGGTGTTCTGGCTACTCTTGACTCAATGATTCCCATATTATCTAATACCCTTTGTAACCCTAAAGAAAAATCTACTTATTTGAATGGGAAAACTTCCATCTACATAATAAAATTAATACACTTTTCAATAAATGTCTAAAACACACTTAAGATTACTTGGTGTGATACCCTTGAAAGATATATTTTTCTACAGACATTTAACATATGTTTAAGGAAAAACTTTAGAAATCTGCCAGGCTGGTGTGGTTCAGTGACTGAGCGTCAACCCATGAATCAGGAGGCAATGGTTTGATTCCAGATCAGGGCACGTGTCCAGGTGGTGGGCTCGATCCCCCGTAGGAGGTATGCAGGAGGCATCCAATCCTTGATTTTCTCTCATCACGGGTGTTTCTCTCTCTCTCTCTCTCTCTCTCTCTCTCTCTCTCTCTCTCTCTCT